>VTPC01090966.1:36131-82679 GCA_011009095.1 Ignelater luminosus
GTCATATTTAGACATTTCAAAACCTTAAACGTAATGGAAAATTGGGCCCTTTTTGTTTAGGAAATTTCGTAAACCGAGCTGTACATAGATACTTAGGAACCCAAAGTGCAACAGTTTCTTGAAGTATTACACTGTTCAAAATAAAAAATTTTTAATTCTATTTCCAGAAAATACAGTCACAATCTACTATACAATGCCGCCACATTTAGTTACATTTTTTCATTTGATATCTCCAATGCAACCAAATAATATCCTCCAACAGCAGTTTTCTGATCCCTGTACTTTCTTCTTGTCTTAAATAGTTGGGACAATAAAAAAACCAGAAAGGGGCAAAAGACTGCTGCACTTCATGAGAATTTAAATTTGAGTATAGCTAGGATCTTGTCTTCAAGATTCTTCAGACACACTGCTCTTGGTTGTATGGCTGGTTAATACCCCAAAATTGATGGTATTATGCAAATAGATATCTGTGTTATTATTATGAAAAACCTTTCAACTCAAATTTATAGCTTAAAGTTCGGTTTCTATATCTAATTTGAACAATTGTCCGAAATTCTATTATTTGAAAACATAGCAACACATCAGAGGAAACAGTTTCTCGATTTTTAATGTACGATACTTTATTTACACTTTTCCAGTTCACACTTTTCAAGATACAAAACAAAATTTTATATTAACATTATTCCGATTAATTATCGAGTTACAACCTATTACAATTTATATATTCTTCAGTCTAAAATAAGTAGGCCATAAAAATATCTTTTTTTGTAAAAACAAAAGCTGAACAAATGAACAAGTTTTATTTCAAAGATTCTTACTATAAAAAGAAAAGAAATAAAAATCTAGACGGCAGTTCAATGAATATTTGTTTAATTTTGACGTTTTTGGTGTTTCTGTTTTGTTTATATTTTGTTTAGTTTATTGTTACCCGTGGCTAACAGTTTCTAGTGGCCTACTTATTTAGCTTCAGGATAATCTACACTAAATTGGAATTAATAAAATTACTACTAAAACATTGCATTTTATGCGAAGAAAACGCGATGGTTTTTTTAAACAAATACTCATTGCTCTTTCTAGATTTTAATTATGTATTTTTATAGTAAGAATCTTTGTAACAAGACTTGTTCTTTTGTTCATTCTTGTTTTAGCAAAAAAATTGAAATGGGGGGTACTTAAAACGGGGATTTTTCTATTAAGCAGATTGGTAGCAGAGAAAATGTGATATCTGACGTCATTTTCGAGCTGCCGTAACTATTGGATGAGTTGAAATTAAAAAAACAATTTGTTACACCAATGCCCATCCATTTACCTAGAGGTACTACTATATAATTCTGGGAAAACAGTTTAGATGCACAATAAGGGAAAGATTGTCAGACTTCCATAGGCTTTTTTAATACAAGTTTCTTCGAATTATTATAGGCTAGAAAATAACAAATAACAATAACAAAAGGCAACTACTGTGTATAAGTCTTAAATAACGTAATCAGGGGAATTTTCTGTTATTAATTCTTTTTTTAAATTTATTTTTTCTACAATGGCATCTTGGTTTATTATTAAACATAATAATTATGAAATTCTCTTCGGATTGTTATCTTCGGAGTCTTCAGACTTTTCTAAAGCATTTATTTTCCAAACTGACTGTAGGCCTAAAATGCGCATCAGGTTTATAGTTATTCTACAGCGAAGATAGCTTTTACTTCTAATAAAGTACAGAAGCAAATTTTTAAGATGAATATAAACATATTTAATTACAAATCCTTCTTCAAGGTACCTCTAAAATAACACAGCTAGTTTTTATTTCAGTAGCAACTATTTACACTAATTTTAGCAATGAAAAGAACTGCTTAAAGGAAAACTACAATTTTAAAGTCTTATTTAGTGAAATACTAAAGACAATTATGAACAATTATTTTATTAAAATATTTTTTTCTTTGAAATAACTTTTTTTCATTTAAAGTAGAGATAGAGGAGAATATTAAAAAAACAGTACAAAATACAAGATGGACTTTCCAAAATTGAGAACCTTTTAAAACTAAACTACATACTAAACATTCTGTGGGTATCTTACATAAATGCAACAACAAATTTTTACCAATAAATAAACTTTGCAATCTGCAAGATCGTTCACACTTGTTATGTACATTTGTAAGTCTATTTTCTGTTTGGTTTTTCCTAAAAAACATTAATTTTCCTCCACATCTCATCTTCCAAACTGAAGGCTTATTGATTATATACAAATTGACATTTTTACTTATTATCAACACAATTTTGTTCTGGGTTAGTATCAGCCATCGCGAAAGCCTTAAAAAGCCTTGATACCATTTGGTATAGGATAAGTAAGAATTATAGAATTTTTCATCTTTTGTTGAGCCTTCATCAAAGTATGCAATGAAACACAAACCCTTTCCAATTAGCCAAACTTGGGCGTTTTTTTAACTGTCTGGTTTAATTCATTTAATTGACGACAATACGTATCTGAACCGATGGTTTCGTTGGAAGAAAGCAAGGTGTAGAAGATTATTCCTTCCTAGGGTGCAGAACAGGGTCACTTTTATGTTTTTAACTTTGTTTACTTTGAGAATTATCAAACTGCATTAATTTCGCATTACCTATAACCAGAGGGTCTCAAAAAGGAACCAATCTTTCCAATAAAGAATCGCCTACTGATGCTCGGTCTATTTATAACGTCACTCAGCCGACTTGATCTTGGTTTATCAGGGAAATCAAATTCACTTCGTCTGAATTTTGCAAACTATCCTTACACAGTAATTTCTGATAGCTCAGTGTTCAAAATGTTTTTTATAGCGGAACATTTGAACCTTTATTTATTCATTTAACATAATACGGCTCATCCGTGGCCGAAGAAAGATCTTGCTCATGGATACATGCAGACAGTCTTAGCTTTGCATTAATGTACATGACGTCATGCATCATCGATTTGCTATAGTCAGTTACGAGGTTGATCTTTTAAAATGGCCATTTATAAATCGTGAATCTTCCTTTCAAAATATTACTGCGGCTGTGTCAACAACACTCACCGTAACCACAGTCAAATAAGACAGCGGACAACCCAAAGTAAAATTTGGTCGAGCCGTATTCACTACTTATTTGCAATATTTCTCTCAGTCTCTTTCTTTGTCCCGTCTACCCAATTAAGTTGTGGAATTAGTCGTCACTTCCGATCTCTTGTGGTCTAATAGTAATATTTGTCTTCTGTATTCTACTAGCACAAAGTATATATCCTCTCCAAAGGGGCTGCGATGAATAGAATTACTGAATTAGAGCGCAAGACACCTCTTAACCTTAGTCCACACATAAAAGAAGTATTCTGAGCTAAAATAGACGAAGTATTTACCAGCCTCTGCTATCACAATAAAAGAATTTTTATAATCGAGATCCTGTCAATCAATTTCAGATCCAAACTAAATTGGTTTTGCAAAGCTCGAAGTGGATAACACAGTAAAATTAATATGGGCACCTGGGCATGCTAATGTAGCAAGAAGCCTGAGAAATAAAGGGCAAAAAAGTCAGCTTCTGGAATTAAACATGAGGTAACAACGCAAGAGATCAAAGAATTGGCTAGAAAATGGTATCAATAACTTTGAAGGCCCCAGAACAAAGAATTCCTTTAAATAAAGTAGCAGATAACTAACTCGGAATAGGTAAGCAGTACATAAAGCTATTGGAAGGGGCAGTAATAGGGTACCTACAGTTACTTGAAAAGGCATTTTGTCAATTAGGGAATAGCACAAAACAAATTAGTGTGCAGAGGCTTCGATGAGAAAGAAGGAACTGATTTTTCTTTTATTCAACTGAAAAGTTAAGGTATTTTAGCTTAAAACCTCCAAAAGTCTAAGATACCTTTACTTCGGGATATTTTTCTCTACAAGATCTATTATTTGGATAGATCATAGCGTAAGTCACTGTGATTAGATTTAAAAGATTTCATCAAAACTCAAGTGCAGGCTAAATTTGCTTTGATAGTCTATTCTTCAAGGCATACACATAACTCGTGCATTTTGGCAGTTTGATAAAAAAAAAGTAAAATCAGCAAAAGATAGGTTTGGCAATGCACAGAATAGAAACGGGTGACTTTACACGAGGATAATTTTATGCTCAAAAAATAATATCTGGACAAGTATTCAAAATATTCGTCAATGAAATTCAAAATCCGCAGGTTTTTTCTAATCTTTTCAATTGCATAGCACCCAAGAGAGCTGAGCAACACGAAATTAGTTCCTTATAAAGGACCATCAAGTGAATCAACTTTTAACGGTTTCATCTACTTTGATTATCATTGCACACACTGTCTGAAACCTTTTCTTATTTTTAGTACACTGCTCAAAAACATTAAGGCAACATTTCGATAAAACTCAATAATCTATGTGTATCCCTATAATTTAAAACAAAGAACAATTTTAAATAGAAGCCCAGCTACAGCTTGAATTAAGTCCTGATACTGTCGTGGCATGCATCTACGCAGATTTCCTCTTCCTCTATCCAAAAAGTTCAAAATGTGTTCAATTGAATTCAAGTTCGAACTAATTGCTAGACACTCTGTGACTTTCAATCGTGAGATTTTGAGAAAAGTTTCTAGTTACTTCTACTGTACGAATGAACTGCTATGTTTAAAACTTCGCCCATGTACCGACGAAAATTCGGATTCCACCTCCCTACGTTTCTACGTCCACCATATCATTGTGTCAGACAAAATTTACACTAGCCAGGTAAGAATACAAGAGCTCCGTAGCAAAGTCACCAATCGACCATCACCATCTCACAATTTTTTAAAAACTTATTATCTCTTGTTTTCTTTATTCTATTTTGGTCTGATCTGCCAGTGCAGCCGCTTGTCTCTTGATATTGTCTATTGAGCCTCATTATGATTGATGGAGATAAATCAAGGTTTTTTGCAACATAACAAAGTCTTCTACCGCCTTTGAACAAAACTAACAGCTCACAATACCTGAATACTGTCATGATGACTATCGGATGCACAGATATTTTGGCTAATGTATTCTCTACAAATATAATCCTTAAATTTTATCAAAGAAAAAACTACAGGAGTTACACAATGTTTTTATGAGAGTAACATTCAGTATTAGAACATAAAAATTTGCTGTAGGGATCTGTACATGAGATTAATTATGGATTCAACCGTTAGAGATGTATAGCGCATATTAAGTCAATTTAGGTTAGAATCTGTTCATATTACTATTAGCCGTCCCTTCTCAAGAAAACTATTTCCGAGTATTCATATGGACAACACAACTTTTGAAAATATTCTCTCATCAGGCATCGACGGTATTAAAGTCTCTTGATCATATTTTCCAAAATTTGTATACATATTGTCGTGTCTTTTTCATCAGTTTAAGATCTTCAGTTATTTTACCAAATTTATTAAATTTACTTTCAGAAGTCTTGTTCTGAGTCTTGCACTTATGTTTTACATTACAATGACGTTTGAATTTATGTTTTTTAATTTTAATGTGATTTCTTTTCGCAATGATATTTTCATGGAGTAGATGGAAATATTTTTATTTTATTATGGACCTAAAATTAACAAGATGCTGTTTATCAATTTTGTTTTATAAAATGAATCACGTTTTCATCAAAATTGTGCTGTTGTGGTATAGGACACCCAGTATAATTAGTTGGTAAAGGAGTTTGATGCCTTTGAAAATACGTCACCTTTGAAACGCCGAAAAGAAAAAATGTTAAATAAGATAAATTTGAAGAGTAAATAATTTACTACATGACGATACTTAGCCATAAAATGGTGAGTATCCCAAATAATAAAATGTACATAATCACACCTAACGCTGCTGTATCACTTTCGTCAATCAATGCTTCTACTACTTCTGGAGCCATAAATTCTGCACTGCCAACTGTGGTGTGCATGCGGACTTGAAATGCTCGATTCGAACCTTATTCCACCACCCAAGTCTAAATCGCAAATTTTAATAGGACAGAGACGGTCTTTATGCACACATAAAATGCTTTCTGGTTTGAGATCACAGTAAGCAATTCCTTTAGCATGCATAAAATTGGGCGCGGCAACTATTTCACGTATTATTTTGGCCAAAGTATTTGTGCTGCTGAAAATGTCTCAATAGCTGCTCACCATTCGCTTTTTCGAAAACCACATAGAATCTTTCTTCATCTTCGAAAAATTCAGTGAGTTTGATAATTTTGGAATGACCCTGACAGTGATGGAAAAATCAGACATTCCTGAAAACACGGCCTCGTGCATGTTCTGGCAGTTTGTTGATGATTCTCACAGCAAATTATTGATGGGTGTACATATTTAAACATGTCTGGACACTTGCATACGTATCTACATCTAGGATGTCCCCTGTCAACTTGTAGAGGTCTTGAAAGTAGGTAGACATGAAAAATAAACCAGTTCGTTTCCTTTTGCAGCTTCTTCTTTTCGGAGCTTTCTATATCCGAGTCCATTTGATCTTCACTGTCTGATGCGCTACCACCAGCGCCATTAAAACCAATACTAACAGTTTGCATCGCAGTTTTCAAATTTCGACTAAAATTTTTAAAATATTATTGTTATCAAACAGAAGATTTAATGCGTTTTTACACTTGAAGACCAAGTTTACATTTTGTATATCGAATTTTGTCTAGTAGGAACATTAAATTGAACCCAGTAACTTTTAAAAACAACATGTGTACTTTTGTTATTAAGATTTGATACCGAATCGATTTGTTGCTGGGTATACCATTAGAAAATTAGAAAACTTCATCGTTGGCTTAGAGACATGTTGACCAGTATGACTTCCATATGCAAAAACAATGTCCAAAAGTATTGATTGCATCTTTCAATTTTTATCTATGAAGTAAGACATTACCACCTAAAGCTTTTTCATGTTGGATGACGACCATCCGTCTACAGGGAAGATACATGGCAGATGGTGGCGTTGCAAACCACAACAATTGTGAGGTTGGAATTTTTTAAAATGTCTGCCTTTAAATTTGCTTTGTTTGGTAGAATAACCCTAAAATGTAAAAAAAGAACAGTAAAACAACAGTATCATTTATCACACATTTAGGTAGAAAGTTTACACTAAACTAAATTGTTAATAGTTATTTACACACTAAGGAACCAAACTAAAATGAAACGAAAACGAACTTTAGTCCTGTTATTTTCTCAAGACAACGCAAATTATAAAATTGTTTCATTGGCAATTTCATAATAATCAGTAGAAACACTTGAAGGTTATGTTTCTTTGATTATTCCAGCTAAATTCGTAAATGTCACATTATTATTACACCAGAGGTTTTTTTATTTGTTAGTTCTTTTGTAAGAAAGTTAATTTTCAATAATTTCATGTAAAAGCAAATACCAATTCGAAGTATGATAAGAAAGCATCTATGAACATAACCTCCAGAAATAATTCCTTTACTCTTTGTTCAGGCCTTAAATGATAATTTATTGTTAGTTAGATATTATTAAATACTTTAATAATGTCTAGTTTTGCAAAGCTCAAAATACACAAATTCTAAAATACTTTTTCGTTTGCAAACAAATTTAACTCTAAAATTTTTAATAGATACTCATCAGTTTTGTTTGTAATAAATGACAATCTACTTTATATCATCTTTGGAAACATTGTTATATATTATGTATCAAAAACCAGGTATATAAACTGCATTTTATTCCCGGTCATGAGAAAAATTTATTTTTATAATCGAATTACTAAGTTTATATATAAAATAGTATGTAATGCAATGCACATATCCTTTGTATTTACCAATCGGATATATGTACATATACGGCACTATTTCTGATTCAAGTACTCTTTTGACGAGTTTTTTTGAAATTAAAGCTTGTTTATCTCTGTTGATTCCACTGATAATCCTTTTAGACATAACATGATACACTATTTTATTTTGTTGTAAATGCTCTCCTATTTATGTGCAATTGCAACGACAGACAGGTGTTAATCGGATATAACACAAAACGTCCATCTGATAACTCACACGGTTTCCCAACAGAGATTTCTAGGAATATCGATACGTTTTTATGTTCAATCCTGCATTTTGAAATTTCTTCCATCGCATCGCTTTGAAATATTATCAAACCGATTTTACATGTTATAATTTCTGCCGCATCTTAGGCATTGAATATAGTTAGAGACTGTAACCATTCGACAGGTAAAGTTGTGCATGTTATGACTTTCTGTTTTATGGGTTTTTATATTTTATTACGTCAGTTTTCAAGACAAAAACAAGCAAAGCAAATTTTTATTTTTTTTACATTTGAAGTTTCTATATTTTGATACTACTGGAAGGTTGGAATAATGCTTGAAAAGGCTGCTTTTACTTTATTTGTCATATTTTTCATTGTTGTTGGTAGATTTTCATAAACTTTATCTTTTATGCATGTAGCCCCATAGAAGATAGTCCAATGAGGTTGTATTTGATGATCTAGCTGGTTATTGTATTGTTCCATCTTTTTGTCTAAATATATTCCCTTTTTAAATTTTCAAGACTTTTGGGTTTTTTATCTTGGATATGAACGGATCAGAACGTGCATAATTTTTTAGTTTGCTTGTTCTAAACGAGTAATTTCAAAGAATGTCTGCTCGCACTATTACAATATTGTGCTTAACATTTTTAAAACATCTTTGACGATCGTAACTAATTAGCAGACACGAATCAAAAGTTCTCCAAAAATAGAAAACTCAACCAAGCAACAGAGGTTGTATGTACAATTATTAAAAAGTTATTTTAGATTGTGTCAAATGACAAATAGTAGAAGACTGTAGTTGTAGTCATAGTCTATCTATTGGCATCAAACCTGTAATTTGCTGGAAAGACCAAGAGAAGGAAAAACTATTTGATGTGGCAACTGGAAATTCGAGTCTTCTAACTTTTACTCTTTTAGAATGATGTCATTATCTGGTAAATTTACGTATCGCTTAGATTAGATCAGAAACAAACTTGACAACCCTAAAGGTAAATAAAATACGTAAAAGGTTGCTGTCTCGATGTGTTCCAAGGTTCTGCTAATTTTGATTTAGGTAAGAAATGTTTTCTCACGGAAATCAAAATAAAAAATTCGTTATTGTTTGCATTAACTATTACTTTTTTGCCTCAACGTTTCTAGCATTTAGCTTGAAATCAATTTAAGAATTTTTGGGGCGTCGGCGATTTGAAAACCAATCTTGGTACAACACTGCAGCTTTGCTTACATTTTTTTAATTTACTCATTATAAGAATCGAACAATCTGCATAACCATGCCCGTTTTTGTATTTGGACAAGACGAGTCATCACATCGCAGTTTTTTTATCGACTGTCAAACAGAAGGGGGGCAAAGAAGCGTCAGAGTTGTAAATGCGGCACTTTTTGAAAACAAAAACCATAAGGCTTTTCAACTACACTGTATACTCGAAATAGTGACACCTTGCGGTTAAAATTGATAAAATGGATTGGTGCTTTATGTGACCAAGTGCACTCTTCAAAAAGTTTCTTAGGAAGTTTCAAATTTAATAAGGTTGTACGTTAGTATGTGCTTCTGATACCATTAAAGCCGATCTTTCACTTGCTGCAATTTGGACACAGCCCAAACTGACTCCAATCTTGGAAACCATAACAGCTAAGATTTTTCCCAAAACACATTTCGTGTTATTTGCAAATTTTACAACCCCCAACAAGACCGTCCTGATGGTCCAATCGACATAATATTCAAGATTTGTGTTTTGCAAGTGCTTCTCTATCTACTCGAAAAACTCTGATTTGATTCGGTTCACTTCGCACTTTTTCCGTGGTTTTTTCGCTTAAAAATTCATAACTCGGTAAAGTATGGGCCTATCAAGTTGATTCTTTTTTTTTAAATGAAGGGAATGACTGAGGCAACAAGACTAGCTGGATACCAGGAGCTGATTAAAAGAAAAGAATTAAATTTGTCTTCTGTTGAGCCTTTTTGAGGCAGTTCCACGAGGTCCTACGGAAGCGAAGTTAATACAGTTGGATGCGCTGTAGGATGGGGAATAAAAAAGGATCTAGAAACGAAAACGAAAATTTTCCAAAAGGTCCTTTGAAGCCTAGGGACGTACCGTTTCTTTTTGATCTCCTTTAACGCTGTTATTTCTGAGTAATTAATTCTGAGATTTGGCAAGTAGCTTTTTCAGATTTTTGTGCATCTTGCCTCTGAATTCGGTTAAAATTCTCCTACATTTGAACTTCGGAGATAGGAAATTTCTAAAGAACTTGTTGCAAAATGGTCGACATACATTTGATACAGCTTTGAAAGCTCTATCTACTGGACAAGTATCATTACTTTCTGTTTACTCCTTTCGGAGCGGTGAGGGTTCAAAGTTTCAACATCCAAGTCAGGCTTTCGGGCTTTTGGTGTCGGTCTTGGGACCTACCTTTGCTTGTAACAGCATAGGTATATTTCACGGACCTCATAATATAACAATTTACCGACAAAGTAATGTCTCAAGAACGACATCAAAAGCCTGAAAGCCTGATTTGGGTATCAAAAGTTTGGACCCGTTCTGGAACGGGTAAACAGAAAGTAATGATACTTGCCCAGTAGATAGAGTTTTCAAAGCTGTATCAAATGAGCTCAACAAAAAACAAGGGGTCATGACCCCGTAAAAGTATGGCTACCCTTTTAGAAAGGTTTTTTCTTGTGAAATCGTTATTTTTGAGTTTTCGTCTTTTTGACTCGAAAGTTTCACCATCGCAAAAGAGAATGTATAAAGTATAGCACGCCTTTTCATTAAAGATACTTTTTTTAGCTGGAAATTGCATTTGATGGGATAAGGAAGACAAAACTAGACTAGTTGGTGCCCATAGGCAGGCAGTCGGGTGGTCGATAGGAGCGTTGGGGGGGAGATATCTCGCGCTATACAATACTTTATTCTTCTAGTGAGGGCTATACCAAGGCTCCGCACAAGCGATATAAGCCAACTGGGAATTTTTAATACCCATGTCGACTGAGTTCGTCTCCAGTATAAAAGACAAACGTTGTCGCAGAAAAAAGAATTCGTAGGTATTCTATTTTTAACTTCTTAGAACATAACCTATTAGAGTTGCAATGCTTCTTGTGCTTTCCTTGAGATTTTTGTTATCTATGGTGAAAAGCTATCTATATGACAGAATAGAGCAACATAAAATACACGATGCCATTTATGATAAATGAGGTGACTTCAAGACAGTTGGGAATCGAAACAGTCTACTACAACAGAATTATAGTCCTTGAAGAACCAAACAATTTTAAATCAAGAGCTTTCTTTCTATTTCTAATACAGTGGGGGTTATTTTAAATGAGAAAATAACTGACTCACACTGTATAATAACACTTTCAAATAGTTTATGACTATGCCACTATAAACAATCATGTTGACATATTGTGGGCAAAAAAATCATTTCAATATTTAAGAGTAGAAATTATTGAAATTGACACAGTATGCAGTTTTGTATGTACGGCAAAATCATATTTCATTGCATTCAAGTTTTTCATTCTTTGTGTTGTTTTATGAAATAATTCTTTGAACTACAATTTGAATTTTTTTAATTTGAAAGATTCTTTTACTTTCTTATTTAAGCAGTTCTGAGTTACAACGGTTACAACACAATTAAAAATTATTTCCTGTTTGACTGGTGTACAGAGTTTTCGCAATTACTAGTTTATGTGAAGTCACGCCATCTATCTGAAAACCGATCATTTTTGAACATGTAGTAGTTTACGTTTTTTAGAGACACGAAAATGAACTTTTTTCGTACGTATATAAAAGATGGCTCACAGCAATAAAAAAAAGATTGTAGGAATTCATCTGCATTGACCTCTTAAATTACATTATTTAAGTTATTATTATTTCTAGCTGTTGTTTTTACCGCAATGAAAATAATATTCATCATTAAAGGTCATCTTTCTTCTCTCGACAAGAATATTCTAACTTTCAAATGAAAGATAATAAGGTCAATTTTGTAGAAAGCTATTCCCTTAAAGTACCTACTTTTGACCTTTAAAAATATTCGTTTATAGAATTCACTGAACCAAACCAGCAGCAGCAGAATTTAAATTTATTACATTTTTTCATTTCTAGAATAAGTACTACAGTATCATTCTAATATCATTAAAAGATAAATATGGGAAAGATGTGGGACTAAAAGTGGCTACATTACTTTTAGAAATAAAAATGATTATCTTTCAGCTTACTAATAATAACTGCAACAATATTTTAAGGCCGTCTGCGACTCTAACGGTAATTCAAGGCGAACCTAGCGAATTTAACGATAAATGAAAATTCCTTTGTATACCGTTTAAACCTTTATAAAATCAAGAGGACATCGAAGTAAGTAAGGAATGCATAACTAGAGCAGCAATGACGTCATAGAGAAAAGCGCGGTGAGCCGCATGCGCAACACCCCCTAGCTAACCTATATAACTCGGCTAAAAATAACCCGTCCTCGATCTAATAATAGCGCAGGGACGCGACTAAAAGTGCGACGAAGATGGATGCAGGACATTACCCTCTCAGGCAATGACGTAAACCTAGATCCTTAGCTTTAGATTAAGTTAACTGTGAATGTTCTCCAGCAGTCCGTTGTTGTTTTACTTCTGAAAACGAACTCCACTCGCCCCTCTATAAAAATGCATCGTGCCAGAAAACTAGGACAATTTTATTGTTTGTTGCTTGCTCCCAAAAAGAAAATTAGTTGCTCGAAATTTAGGATAATTAGGTATTGTTTACAAATTTAAAACGCTTTATTGGTGAAATTTTTTTATAGTCATTTTGCACACTTTTACTAAATTGTAGTTTCCATAAAAAATTAATTTTTTAGTTAAACGAGGTAAGTAACAAGATATTGACTTACTTTTTATAAATCAACATCTTTTTCTATTAAACATAGAAACAAACATTTTTATCAAATTGAAAACATTTGACCTACTTTCGATTAAAAGATCGTTACTTTCAAGGTCATGCCTTTAGGCTTAAATAAACTTTTGGTTTGTTTAAACCATTAAAAGATAAAAGAGTATTTTCAAATTGAATAAATAATTGTAAATAAAGCTTCCAGAACTACTATTGTATCACCTAAATTAAATTTGAGTATAAGAAGCGCATTCTATTGGTAAACCAACAAACTACATATCACTTGATTTAACTTAATTATCACTGATAGAGTATAATCAATAAATAGATAAATAAATAAAGTTTCATCAAACTGAAAATCAGTGTCGCTATTTTAAATAAAAATATTTTTAAAAGTAAACAGATTAGCTAATTTTATAGGCGTTGGAAAATCTTTTTACAATTTTTCATTAATGACAAAGGAATAAGAAGCATAGAATTCCAAAAGTGTTATTGAATGACCCATTGAGGTAAAGCTCTGAGAGAAGTAGGGGAAAGCTTTGACCTAGTTTTTCCCCACTATTGAAACGCACCCAAAATAAACAAATACAGTTTTGTCTTGTTCGGCACGTATTTATTATATTTTTTTTACAATCCATAACATATATACATTCTATTCATTCGAATAATTAATTATTGAAAAATATGTTAAAACAACATTTTAGCTGCCGTTAATTTAATTAAACTCACCCTTTTACATGATTAGCAATACATCCTTTCATATGAAATCTAGGGCTTTATTAAATGGGAATTAATTGGGTTAAGAATTTAAAATATTTGTTTTATTAACTTTGGAGTTTCTTAGGGTTGTTTTGACACTCACTAATTAGTGATAAACGTATGAAAAATCATTTTAATTGCTGCAAATGCAGGTTACATGAATGAATGAGGGTTCACATTCTAAGGCAGCGTTCAAGTCTCCGCTATTGGTGAGCCTTCTGACGTCACGCAAGCGTTTGACGTCATCAGTTCATATCGACGGATAAAGGTTAACTTGGAAATCAACATGGCTTAAAACCGAGTACGGCACCTTTTTATACATTTGATCAGATAAAATAAGAATAAATCTTAGCGGAGAAACTTTAATTTAGTTTGTAACTATCTTGACTTCTTTATAAAATATTTTCAAGTTGCTTTTTTTTAATATTTACATTATATCCAATCAAGGAGAAAGAAGATTTAACTGCAAGAAGAATTTTGATCTACAGGTTAGGACCAGTCATGGGTCAGAGATTCTGCAATGGACAGTTTCTGCCTGTGACGGATCGTGATCTGTGATCAACTGCATCAGTTCATCATCTCCTCCTGTGCTGCATGATTGAAGGTCAAGAAGGATTTGAAGAATTTCAGTGTATACGTTCAGCTTTCAATCTGTCAGGAAAGATTCTTATTATTATGTATAATGCTAAAAATATCAATTGAACGCTATTCTAGTATTTTAATTGATTTTAAAAGTTGTTTTAATATTTTATGTAACGGGTATCGATTTTTACAGAAAGATTTTGTATCAAGGTAAAATATGTTATAGTATACAGGGTGAGTTTCTTTTGATATTTAGTATATCGATCTCAGTTCGTTTTATGAGCTCAATTCAATGCAGTTTTGTTTTGAAACAAAAGTTGATGGATTACTAGATTGAAAAAACAATTTTTAGTTAGTATTCTTCTTGTTAACCTAAGGTGTCGAGGTTACAAACTTTCTCGATTTCTTTCTATTTTCTGCCATCCCTTTAGGTGAGTTCCAGTTTTCTTTTTTTTTTCTAGGATAGTTACCACTGTGTTATCCCATGTGTGTCTGGGCCTTCCTCTTCTCTTTTTCTGTACTGGTTTTGTTCACTAACATTCTCTGCCGGTGACCAAACCACAACAATTTCTTTTCTTCCAATATTTCTTTTAGTGTTTTAATTTCCAATTCATTTTTTTTATTTCTGGATTTTTTCTTCTAATATCTATTCTTTTCACTCTCAGCCCTCTACGCAGAAACTTCATCTCTATCGCCTGTATTCGTTCTCGTTGTCTTTCTGTTACTATCCAGAGTTCTCCTTCGAACAACAGATTTTACATATGGAGATTTTTTTTGGAATTTCTTTGTGATTTAAAAATATCTACTGGAGTGTCCAATATGTACGGTTTGCAGTTTGACCATCTTCTATGTTTCCTTTGCTATTAATTATATTTTCCAGGTATTTGAGGCTTTTTATTGTCATTCAATTACAAATTTCTCTATTCTAGTTTGGCATTCTTTGATTGCCTGATCAATTGCGCATAGAAACGGTAAGGGAGTACGGACGCTTTCTTGTCGAACTCCTTCTTTTGTTATAAATAAGTCTGATAGTCTATTACATGTACATACTTTGTTCACAGTTTCTCTGTATATATTTTGGATTATCTCGATTAGTTCTTTTTTATTTTTTTTTTGTTTAATAAACTTTCTCAAATTTTGCTTGTACTGACCCATTCAACGCTTTCTTTAAATCTATAAATAAAACATATACAGTGTGTCCAAGATAAGGATGCACAGCATGGGGATCTTGGAAACGGTAAGAGATACAGGATCGGTTAAATGGGATGAAAGTTGGCTATTTACATTTTTGTTGGCGTTTTCAAAATCTAGATATATTGGATGGTTTCAGAGATATTTAAAAAAAGTAGATTTTTCAATTTTTGTTATTATTTTTTCTTTTATTTATTTGAAGAGATATTGGAAAACTAAAACCACTTTTCCATTGTCACTTTTTGTTCTTTATTAAAATATGCTAACAAAATTCCTGTACAACGTTACGGTTTCGAGTAACCATCATCAACCTCATTTTTTTAAATAGGTAGAAAAACAATTTTTAATTGTTTTGGATAGCTCTTGTTGTCATTATTCTAATGATCATGAAATCAACTTTTTTTTAAATATCTCTGAAACTCTCCAAGATATCTAGATTTTGCAAACGCCAACAAAAAGGTCCTATAAATAACCAACTTTCATCCCAATTAACCGATGCTGTATCTCTTACTGTTTCCAAGATCCCCATGCTGTGCATCCTTGTCTTGGACACGCTGTATATCTTTAGCTAATCTTTTTCCTATAACTTGATAACTGTACTTTCGCTTCCATTACTTCCTTAACTTGCTTCCATAATCTCTTATATAGCGGGTGTTTCAATAAACTTAAGACAACTAAGTATCTCCAGAAATAAGCAATTGCGAAAACAATATTTCAAATAAATATTTAATATTTCCAAGTGGGACGTCTGCCTGTGTAAAAATTAGGCCGGCCCCACCGCTCCCTGGGGATGAAGCGGGAGCAACTTTGAAATTTCAAATGGGAACCCCCATTTTTTATTGCAGATTCGAATTTCTTGGAAGAAAATACGTAAGTTTTGTACGAAACATTGTTGTCTAATCGTGATAGATGGCGTTGTAATCAGTGAAAATTAGTCTTCGCCACTTTCTTGAAGAAAAATCAACGGTCTTTTGTGCATAAAGATTCTAAGATATTATTGTCGATTGAAGAGCAGTGTCTTTGATGTCCGAGCATGCATTTCGCATGATCGCAGATGGCGTTGCAATCGGACTGAAACGATCCTCGTAGGTGAAAAAAAGTGCCTGATCGGGGGAAATACGTTTTGGTCAGTAAGGAAGGTATTTTGAAAAATCGTATGTTAGCTGAATAACTTCCTACGGTTTTGGTTGTTTTCTAGCTTCTTTGGATGCTTTTACATGATCACTAGGTACTTCGAGTGCCCTATTTTTTAATTTCCTTCCTATGCAACTATGCACATTGTAAACCATTGCAAAGTTTAGGAATGCGTTAGCCATGATATTATTTCTATTCTGACGTGTGCATTCGACTGAGTACATAATAATGGGGCTATTTTTTTCGAGACAGTGTCTTTTCAAATAATCTATTACATGCGAAATACAGGTAGAGGCCTGTAAACTACAATTAACTTCTGTAGCATGTAGCTTGATGATCAGCAGTACTATAAATTGTAAAATTTTTTTCTGAGCTTGAACCAGACATTTCGGATTTAGCAATATGGGCCCTTGATCGCAGTTGTTAAATTTATTGCCATCTTCTTCTTTTTCTTTGCATTGGTCAGAGTAATTTTATTGGTTAGATAAGGAATTATTGAAATCAAAATCTTGTATGATTTTTTCAGCTATTTCAACTTCACTGGCTGTTACTATCGGCATATTTTCTACATCAAGATTAATGCTGTCATTTAGAGCTTGGATGGGTTCCTCTGTTTACATTATTTGACTGCTACAATTCTCTAAAATATTGCTTGGAAAAGACTTGCTTATTTGTTTAAAAAAAGAATTCATGGTTTTTACTAGCTGTATGCTGATGGTGAACCAGTTATTTGTCCAGAATTAGTTCCTACATTGTTACGCCTTTGAGTGTAGCTTTAAATATTTTTTTGGGTGGAGAGTTTTTTTTAATAATTATCCATAGAATAATCAAGGACACTGTCTTTACTTCCAAACTTCACTCAAGATATTAGGCCAGATTATATTTCATTCACAATAATCTATTTCTAAGCAGTCAACGGCAATAAAAACATTTTTAATAATTAATTTAATTTATCAAAAATAAAAATTTACTTATAGAAATGTCATAAAATGTCTAACAGAATCAGCTAAATAAAAAGAAACCATTCTAACATAATAAAAACTTAAGTGCAATATCTGATATCTACATTAGCAGAACCTGCTAAGTGCAAGAAAATTAATTAAAAGTGATAAAAAGTCACATGCAATAGCTGCCAACCACATGGTTCTATATAAATTAGTTTTTTTATGTATTAACTAGTTAGTCTTCAAGGATGCTTACCTTAATGAATTTGGAAATTGTTCTTAATTCTAAGAAACGCAAAACAGTTGGGGAACTCTATTTTTAAACAGCATAAAACACGTTTCAATCTGAACTAACATGTGTGGCGGTCTAACCTCTAATAAATTACAAATTACCAACTGACAGATAGCAGGTATTGTCGCGCCAAAATAGACGCATTGCTGGTGGTAGGTATTGCTTCAGCTGAATAACTCAATAATTGCCAACAAACATATTTGTGAAAAAATGTCAGTTAGCAAGTATTACTTTTTGGTATTTCTCTCTTTCATTTGTATTTAGTAACTTGAACGCGTTAATTTCCGTATCCTCTTTGACTATATATCATTTAATATCTGGATTTTGTTTTTCTTGATTACCGCTTCTAACATGAAATGGTCACCCAATTTCATAACTTCTTTTGACTCTAGCATCTATGATAATCTTTCTATTTGCTCTCCCAGTTATTGGCTGTATATTGTATATTTGTGTATACTTTTATGTTGAAACATGGTGTTTGCTATTATCAAATCATTATCTAAGCAGAATCCGAGAAGCCTTGTTTCATTATTATTTAGTCTTTCTTCGCCATTTTTACTTATAACTCCACTCTCCATTTCTCCGTCTCTTTTCCATTTCTGGCGTTGAAGTCTCTCGCTAGGTACAATTCTCCTTTTTTTCTACGGTTTTTCGTAGTATTTCTCAAAATTCATCCTTTAATCTTTGATCCTCGTTTTCGTCCGGTCCATATATTACAATTATTGTATCTATTTTCTTTTTCCCTTACTATCTCTAACAATAAAATTCTTTCATTTACCCTTTCCCGTTTTCTAATCTGTGCTGTTCTCTTCTTGTCCATTGAACAAACCACACAAGCTCTAGCTCTTTCTTTTTCATTGAACAGATGGCCATCACTAATTACTATAGTTCCTGCGCCTTTTTTTTGTGTTTTACTAATTTCCTCTCCATTTAATCGCCTTACGTTTCATGTGCCTATTTTCTATTTATTTTGAGTTGTTTCGCATCTATTTTGTTGATTTTGTTTCTTATTTCTAAACCATTATCCTTATCTTCTCTCTTGTTTATTTCTATTACTGTTTATTTATTAGCAATTTTCTTTGCCTTGCATCGAAGCTTCTTTGGTGACTTTCTGCGTTAGTTTCTTGTTTTTGGCTTATTATCTCTTATTTCCTCTTTTTCTTTTAGTCTTACTTCTCTTCTGTCTACTTATAGTCATTTTTTGGTATCCTATTCTTGTTGTTTTTCCGTTAGCTTTGTGTTATTTTACTATCTGATTTATTTTCTCTTGTCTAACCATTTCGATTTCTGTAAGTTCATTGTTAATAAATATTTTGTCTTTATACGTTTTTAGTTTGCCAGGGGGTTCATTAGTTATATTTTGTAGGATGTTGGTTCGATTTATATTACGTTATTAACTTGAACCTTCATTCTTATTTTCTGTTTTCAAATCTTTTTTGTTTACGGTATCTATTCGTTATCGTTTTCTTCTCTATATTTCTTTTTCATATAATTCATTTTTAATTGTATCCGTTTATTTTCTTCTTTCTATATTTTATTTTCTTGTTTTATTAACTTCATCTCTTCTTTAAACGTTTCTTGGTTATGTTTTATTTTCTCTGTGTCTTTCATTTACTCTAGCATAGTCTCTATTAGCTTGTTTATTTTGTCTTCTTTCTTTTTTTTTTATTGGTGTTTTTACAAGTTTTCTACTCTTTTTTCTTTCTCTTGTCTTCTTCTTTGATTGTCTTTAAAAATATAGCGATTCCTGCACTCTGCTTTTTACTGTTTGTTTTGCTGTTGATAGGTGGTAAGAATTCAGCACGTTTATCTTAACTATTAAAAGTGTAGCCTACCCTTTTTGGTACTGCCAAAAGCATCAGGTTCGGTTAGTCTTCAGAATAGCATCACTTTATTTTTAATTTTCTTTTGAGAAAAAAAAATTATTATTATTGTTATTATTGTGGTGTATTTCTCATTCTTAGATGGTTACTCATTAATTTTGTATAACGGATATTTTAATATTATTATTATTGCACAAACACGGCTTATAAACACTAATATTATTTTGACTTGATTATGAATAAAACAAACTAAAAACTTAACTCTAAACCAATCAAGAACTTAACTGGCTCTTACTTTCTAACTTAACAAACTTATCTGAAAACCAGAACTCAATTTAATTCTTGGTTAACTTGAATGTGGTCAACTTTTTATTTAAATAGAAAATTTTGATATCTGCAGAATTAAAAAGACACATGGAAGCTTACTTTTAAGCAAACGAATAAAATTTCAAAAAGACTGTTATTACTGATTATTGATGACATTTAAGTTTTATTTCAGAAAATATTACAATATAATTTTCTTTTCTTATCTTACAACACCAATGTATTAATTAACATTTTCTTAAAAAGATAATTTTTATAAACTGACGCATATGCGGTCTTATTCTTCTATAACGCTACATAAATAACAAATGTATCATTATTTCGTTTTTTGTGTTTCTAAAAATGCTTGATCATTTAATAAAAAGTATTAATCTTTACATATCAAATTCTTCTTTTTTAATTATTTAATAAAATAGGAAATCACAAATCCAATTGAACACTTAATAATTAAATAAACTGAATACAATTAATTGTAAATAAAATCAAACTGTAGTATTGAAAAATAGGAAAAAAAATCTTAAGATAGTCAGAAAAACGGGAACCAATAAAAAGAAAACTGACAAATTGTAAGTCAATAAGTTTATATGTAGACAATTAAAAGGAAGATAGCAGTAGTAAGGACTAACCAATAAAAAGCAAATAAATGACTAGAATAAGTAATAGAATGATTAATGATTAGTGCAAATCTAAGTTAGTATTTGAACAATAAATTGAGTAAACTAAAGATTTAATTGTTAAAATTCTTCACTGTCATTAATCTTTTTTAAAACATTTTAATTTTCCCAAATTTTACTTTATTTTTCAAATGGGCCAAAACCACAACAGCACTTACTTACCAACATAAGTATTTACTTATTTTTATTAATATCACTTATTAACGGAGTTAAATGCTTTTAAAAAAATTCAGAAAATTTAGATACAGCTATGAATGGAGCCGGAATCGATTTGTCTTAAATTAAGTCGTTTTCGTTACAGAGATATAGGGCCTTAAAAAAATTTATGTATTGTCATTTTCAGCTAATACCTAGTAAACCATAATTCTCTTCTTTTTTACAAGACAATCTGTATAATCATTTTGAATTAGCAACACTATCATCGCTATAATCAACTTACAACTTTTGGAAATAAATTTATTACAAATCTGAAATTGTTAAACAAAATTTATGAACAGTCTACGACAGTGTAGACTAAACTTTATTAGAAGATCATAAAATTTGTCAACACAAGAAAAGTATCAAATTAGCGTCTAGAATTGTAAAGAAAATAAAATCTTAACAATCGACAATCTTAGTGTCCTTTTTTTGACTATGTCCAAGCCGAAATAATTTGACAACACTGTCGATATTGCTTGTTTCGACCCAAACCGCTTACAGTTGGATACTAAAAATTACTCACTGGATTAATAAAAAACGGAGCATCGTTAGTTAACTTTTTAGAACCGAGAGTTCAAGAAACGTTTTAAAATGTGACAGAAAAATTAATATCATGAAAATGATATTGTAAGAACGAGCTTGTTTATGAGTATAACTAACAGATAGAATTTTTTAAAACTTTAGATAAAAATGTAACTATTATACTATACCTGCATGTAATCAAAAGCATTCAGTGATGGTAGGCCATGACCTCTAGTTGCTTTATTGTTTTGGTATGAGAATATTGACTTTTCTTTTGTATAAAATTGCAGTTTTATGTGCGCATAATAACTTTATAATCTCACAATTTATTTTACCTATAGTTATAATGAACGTTATACATTTACATTATTGTCAAAATAAAGTGGTTTTAGGTTATGTGTACGACGAGAATGTAATGTTGCTAGATTTCAAAATTTTTATAACTACTTTAGAAGAGGTAATATTGCAGTTTAAACTGTGTTCATTTAAAAACTTCCCAGGCTTAATGTCTTGTAAACAAATGAAAATATCAAAATAAGTAGAAACAGTCCATTTATATATGAAGCAGTACGTTAGAATACCAGTTAACTCAATTGTAGAGGTCGCTACTTTTGATCTCACACATCTAACTTCAAAATCTTAATTGGCACACCACTATGTGCGATACTTCGTTGGAAAGGGAATAACAGTTGCAATGTTTTGATGATCACGAGATTCAAATCGGCCTACTACATCCACAGTTATAACACAAAATCTGTAGTTTTATTGATAAATACAAATCGCATTTCAGTTGTTTTAACATGTCTTGTTTTAGATGGAAAAGATCTTTTTTTGCAGTTTGCAAAAGAGCCGTTTTGAAATTTTTTAAAAAATTGTATTAATAAAAATAAAAGACAGTAGAAGTTTCCAATACAATTATTATTTAACAATCTGCTCAAAGTGAACACCATTGTTAGCCAGGCAAGAGTAAAGTCTGTTTTAAAATTCCTTTCTGACATTTACCAACATGTTTGGTATTATGCGTCTATATTCCTAGATTATTCTATTTTTATGTTCTTCTATATTCTGCTGCTGAGTTATGTTTACAACTGTCTTTAGATAATCCCATAAAATTTGGAAAATTGTAAATTTACAGCCAGTTTCTTATTGCTAAGACATAGTGTGCTGGATTCATTTTCTTCAATCAATAAGTCTTCATACTAATCTCGTTGGCTCTCAAAACTGTCGATAATTAAGGAATTGATGATGTGTTCGAGAAGATCAAAGTATAGTTCACCCTTAAAGTTTTTCGATAAAAATTGCTCCAATTACAGCGTTTCTAAGAATACTCGACCAGACTTTTATTGTTTATAGTCGTTGAGTATGGATTTTCCAACATAAATTTGGATTTTCATTATTCCAGTATCTACAATCATGTTGGTTTACAAACCCATTTAGATAGAATGTGGATTAATCGCTAAAACAAATGTTTTGAATGCGCATTGCATTGTTATTAATCTTATTAGTCATAATTTTGCAAAACTCGATTAATCTATCAAAATCTTCTTCGTATAGTTACAGAACAATATCCACTTTATACGGATAAAATCTACGTAATTTAAGAATTTTATGCACGAAACCAATAGAGAGCTGAGTGGTGACAGTTACTGTCCTTATATAGGAATGTGCCAAAGCTTCCTAAAACGTGCATCGGTTTAGCTTCATCCGCCATCCTATTTCCTTTACGTTATTTGTTAACAACAGAGTCAGAATGCAGAAATTTTGTAATTAAATCCAAGCCGTATCTATAATTTATATTTTTTCCGGGGTGTCTTTGATTGAATTTCTGTCCGCTCTTGTGAAGTATATACTATCTTTGCTCACATTAGGTGACACACATACATCATAATTTTTTGCGAAATGTAAAATGTGATCTTTCTCAACTAAAATAAGCGTTAGAATAATAATTGGATATCACGAAAACTATACATTTTGTGTTATACCTTTAGATTTAGTCAGCCGATCTGAATTTCGTCTTTGGCCAAAGATTGCAACTGTCATTCCCGTTCCGTCGACGTCTAGCACATAGGGGTGTGTCGTTCAAGATTATAAAGTTAGGTGTGTAAGAGCAAAAGCAGCGACCTCTACAATTGAGTTAAATGTGTATTCCAATGTACTACTTTATATGTAAATTGAGGGAGGTTTTTAAATGAACACAGTATATAATTTTGACAATTAGTTATTTGGATAATTTTATATTTAAGTTAGAACTGACGACGTTCTCATGAGTAGTGATTAAGAAATTATTTTTAAAACATGCTTGGTTTAAGATCATCATACACTATTTCGTGTTTGTTGTTTTGTAAAAAAAAGATACTTCTGCCAACGTGGTTTGTCTTTTTTGTACTTTTTTTACTCAGACGTTCTGTAGCCAAACTTAACATATTTCAGATGTAACAACTTAATAAAACATATTCGGATGAGGATGTCATTTAATATGGTGACTCTTTTTTGAGGAATTAAGTTTCCAAGTAAATAAGAATTTTTTTTGTTACCACATGTCAATTTTGACATTTGGAATAGAATGTAATTAATCTTTGCTTGTATTGAAGCTTCTCTTAAGAAACTACCTTTTTAAATTTTTCCTCACCTTTTATTATAACAAACTATTTCAATTTCTTATTTCTTTTCCAGAACTTCTGGCTACCTTGTCCGGCCGCAATTATGTCTGCAAATGGATTCTACCTATCTATGTATCATCTCACAAGAACATCTTCAACAAACCGCCCTTTTTGTATCATATAAGGTAATTTAGATGTAGAAATACCTAAAAATTGTATTTAGTGAAAACCCAAAAATAATTAGAGAAAAATTAGAATATTAAAAACAATTGATAGATTCGTGCATGTTATGTTAGGTAACATAGGTAAGAATTGGCTTTTATCAAAACATTATCAATTCATCAAGTTCCTAATATTATGTTTCCGAAAATATGTAAAATAGCAAAATACACTTAATGCTAAAATATTTTTTTGTTTGTAGTACATATATGCAGCATTATTCAAACTCGAGGCTTATTGAGATCTTGGTAACTATAAGAGATACAGGGTCGGTTAAATTAGATCAAAGTTGCGTATTTTCATTCTCAAAAATAATCTAAAAAAAATTCAATCTAAATTTCTTTCTTTTTGAAATAACTCAAAAAATTGAATTTTTTTATTTTTGTTTTTCGGTCACAAATTCTTTATACGTATCGTTAGGATTTTCAAAATTCGTTGGACTTGTCTAGTATAGGTGTAAAATTGAATTTTGCCAGAGTTTGATAGAGAATTTTACGTAGATTTTAGTAATGTACCATATCAGGTAATACCTTAGATCATTCTAGTTCAACCTAATAACGAAGATACTAAAATATTGAACTGTCCAATAGTGTGCCATGGAAGCAAACTATGTTACATTGCTTGCTATGTTTTTCTTTTAATTTTTCTAATTTATTAAGGCCCAAACTTTGATCCAAAGTCTGTAATCTTTAGGAATCCTAATTACTCATCCTTTTTTTTTAAACTTCGTACCTACTGTGGTTGACACTTTGAATGAAATGGAAGCGTTCGATTATATAGTCCAAGTGTTAAAAAGGCAGTATCTAATAATTACCTACTAATTAATAATGAAGCACTCTGTTCGTACAAAAATACTTGTGCATAGCAGTTGTAGGTTTTCCAGTACATTTAGACACTTTGTTACCCATTGATTCAACAAAAATGTTATAAGTGTTCTATTGAGTTGAGCTAAGGCCTCATCGCTGGCTATTTCATCATTTCAATTTGTTCTTCCTTCGAAAACTTTCTGTTTCTGGTTACGTTTATATTCTGGCTATCATATGCTGCCGACACTACATGGTCTTCCCAAATACTACACTGATCAATAATTTTCGACTAATGTCTTTTGTATAAAATAATTTTAACTAATTTTGACAAGAATTATCCCTATTGCAGATTTAGATTTCAGTTAGCTCAAATTATCTTTGGATGAAAAGAAAAGCTTTTTCAACAAGTTTTATTGATTCTTTCTACATTTGTTAATGAAAATTTATTCGAGATGTACATTTCGATACCTATGCATCTTTTCTCAACGTTCTACGGTAATACAACCTGGTGGAATTTTATTTACCCTGGTAGCGCTTTTACATTCCCAACACAAAATAATTTCTCTGCAAATATAACAAAATGCTTAGGTTAAATTAACAGATCTTTTGTCTTATTCGAGCCGACAAACTTGTAGTGAATTTAACAAATTAATGTTTGCTTATATGACGAAAAAGTAAAATAACAAAACCTTTCATGACTGGAAATAAATCCACACATACAAAAAACATTGCATTTTGTTAGCAGCATCAGCGTTTTTTATCATATCATAAAAACACAGACTTGGGCAACTCAAGAATTCATGACTCAAAAATTGATTTAGAAAAAAAATCAACTTCAAACGATTACTCTGCAATTCAATAAAATAAATTGGCTAAAATCTATTTAAATCGATCTAAATCCATTTTAAATCATCTCGAATCGATTCAGATATCTTCATAATCTAAACTAAAACTAACTAAATTAAATCACCACAACTGTGCCTTAAAAATTCGGCCGTAGGTACCAAATACCCAAACGTCGTGTCGGTCCTATTTACTATACTTACTTATTCATCCCGCGTCTACCGCTCAGTGTTGAAGAGGAGCAAAGGCTTCGCCAGCGCTACCTCTCACAGGCCACCGTCCTGGCGTTCTCCGGATCTATGCTTCGTCTCTGGAGCACAAGAACCAAGGAATCTGTCCATATCATCTTTCAACGACCGCTTTCCCTCGTGTCTCACTTCCATAGCTTGCTTGTTGATTTTGTGGTCCTGCATTCTGTCTGTCAATCCTGTCTGCTAAAGGCTCGACTTGGAGGAATAATCTAATGGTCTGATTCCTGACCCGGTCCCTACGTGTTTTACCAGCTGTTCGTTTGAGGTAGAACATCTCCACTGCTAGCACGCGACTGGATCTGCTGGTGGTGTGTGGACCGAGGAATCGCACCCATATGTGAGAGTCGGCAGGTAAGTAGAGTTGTATACTGCCATTTTAGTCCCAAGAAGAATTTACTAAGAACCAAGTTAACCTTCCAGTTGCCGCTATTCTTGCATTTAGATCTTTGTTGAATGTGCCGTCGGCGCTCAGTACAGTTCCAAGATACTTTAATTCTTTGACCTGCTCGAATTCGACTTCTCTCACGAATATTCTGTGCTGGATCTGATCTCGGCTGATAACCATGGTTTCAGTTTTGAAAGTGTTGATACGCAGTTCTCTACTTTGCGATTCTGTCACCCAGGTGTCTAAGTTCGCTTGCAGCGCTTCAGCCGATCATGCGAGAAACATAAAGTCGTTCGCACTGTCACCTTTACTAGTTTCAACTGCCAGTTCCCCAACCTTAAAAGGGTGCATCATTCTTTTGCATTTTATATCATATCGTCTATAAGGATGATAAAGAGGTAGGGACTGATTATATTACCTTGCCTCACTGTTGAAGTGGTAAGGAATTTCCCTGAGGTGGCGTTCCATTTTTTACTCCGCCAAAGCCGGTCTCAAGCCCGATTAAAAAAGAAGAAGGAAACTTTTTCTCCAAAGAGCTGCAGGCACCCCAGCAAACACCAGTCAGATCACCGACTAGAAGGGGAAGGGTGAGGGGGTAGACATATCTATCTTAAGGGGGCAGCCGCCCCAATTGTGCTAGGGGTTTACAGGCCAATCCCTTGTACCTCTGAATAACATAACCTATTAAAAGAAAACAAAAGAAAGAAACCGGACTGTCCAAACGATCATTGACCTGGCGACGAAACCGGACTGTCTCATATGGAACTTGGAATGTTACGAGCTTAACGGGAAAGGTGGTAGAACTTGTTTGTAAAGATGGTTAGTGAAACCAAAATAAAAATTCTGGCTCTAACAGAGATCAGACAGAAAAAACAAGGAGCGAGACAGTTAAAGACGGATTAATGCTGAGGTACCCTGGAGTTTTAAGAGACCAAAAAGCAGGTACTAGATGAAGTGTGGAATATATTAGACTGAAAGTACGTGAGTGAGAGGATAACGTGATTAACAGTGAAGGAAGGGTAAACCGAAGTAACTCTTTTAGTAGCTTATGCGCCCAACGAAGACGACTCATCGGAAGAAAGAAAGGAACACATTTGATGGTATCACAACAAATGCAATAATGGTATTGGGAGACCTCAACGGAAGGGTAAGTGCAAAGCCTGAATACGCTGAAGGTGCAACAGAAAAACGTGGGGAAGAATGCAGGAATAATAATGATATCAAACTGCTACAGTTCTGCATAGCAAATAATTTGGCCATAACGAACACTATGTTTCCATAAAAGGACGTTCACAAATTCACCAGGGTAAAGCCCTCAAGAGATGGGAAGTCGATTATCGACTACATTATAGTTAGCAAGAGCGAGTTGCCAAGGTGCAGAGATAGATAATTTTGGAGGCAGCGGGGAAAATGTGCGGCAAAATAAACTGTAAACAAAAAAATGTGAAAGTTAAAAAATGGTGGTGATTAAAAATGAAGAAATGGAAAAGAAAAGATTGTAGAGAATGTACCCCAGCAATAAATCAACAGCGATACATCAACTTTACAAAAACCAGATGATTAAAGTAAAAGGCTTGGTAAAAGAAGGAAAACGTGCAGAGTGGGAGGAGTTCGGTAATTTCCTGAAAGAAAATTTTAGTGAAAATCAAAAACTGTTCCATAAAACTCTAAAAATTATAAGACAATCTAAAGAGTGCCCTATTGAGTGCATACTGAACAAAGAAGGCAAAGTGCTTAGAGATGAAGAAGGGGTTATGGAACGTCGAAGGGAATACTTTTTGGAAGTTTTCAATGTCAACACGGACGGTGATGATGTCAGTGATGTTCAAGCTGGGAATGAAGAGGAGCCTGACTATCCAGGACGGATCTGTAGAACATAGCTTACTGTTGCCTTAAAGAAAATGAAATTGGGTAAAGCAGCGAGACATGATGAAATGGCACCAGAGCTGCAGAGCTGCTGTGGTATACAGGGGAAGCCGGTGTAAACCTTCTGCTCCATGTAGTAAATAGTAGAACAGCAAAAACACCCAGAATTGGGAGGTTGCTGTCATAATCCCAATCTTTAAAAAAGAAGACGACTGTTACTGCTTAGCGCACCTGGAAAGACCTATTTACGGATATTATCAGAATGACTGGCCAAAAAAGTGAAACCCCGCAGAGTGGCTTCCGAGCCAATCGAGGAACCCAAGGCCTAAACTTTGCTATGCGATAAATAACAGAAAAGGTCATTCAGTATGGGAGAGAGGTACACGCCTGTTTCATAGACCTCGCAAAAGCTTTCGACAGCATCCTCATTATGAGAATTCAAAGTGTCTACAAAGTTTGTAGGAACTGTATAAGAACTGTAAAAACTGTTCATTATTCGTTGTTAAATCATAGTAGACTGTATCCAGTCCAGGAAGTTTTGATTTTTATACAACTGATCGGCTATTGCTTGAAAGAAACCTGCCATATCACCCTTCATTTTCATTATCTTATAAACGGTACTTTGCAGATGTTTGTTGAAAAATACATCTCTTCGACACACTTCTTAAGTGAAACTCAACAACAACGATTAAGGAGATAAGTATAAACTAGCAAAAATGCAGGAAGTTTTACACGTTAGAAGGATTAACGACCTTTTCATGCAACAGCAGCAGTAATAACAAAAACTGCCGTGAAAACGAAAATAATCAAGAGGAACCTTTTGTACCCGCCTAGCAAAGTAGGATACAGAGAAAGATTGACAACTGAAAAAAGGAATTGTCAAAGCTAACAGAAATTAATATGAGAAATGGCAAGCTTATAACTAAACACAAAAATGAAGCATTACTTCAGAAGACTAGTAAGAGCAAATAAGCCAAATAAAAACATTATGCCAGCTGATAGCGGCAGAAACACGGGGAAACAGAAGATATAGTAAAAAACAAAAGCAGTTTGTGCAAAACTAACTATTTAACACAAATCACAAGGCAGTTTAAAGAAAATAGGCACAAATAAACATCCAAGCAGAGAAAGTATGGAAGGTTTCTAGAAAGACTTATGAGGACGAGGTAATACACAGTCAAGATGCACTATCAGTACAAAGAATATGAAGAGCAGAGTATGGCCCTTCGGGTCTATCGGGCCATTCGGGGCAGTCGGACTTTTTGGACATCTCGAGCCTGTCGGATCGTTCAGACCTCTTGAACTTTTTGGCCCTTCGGGTCTGTCGGGTCGTTTGGACCTATCGGGCCAATTAAGAAGTTACCGGATCTTTTTCTGGCCACGCCTGGCCTGGAAATCTCGCCTAATGCAGAACTTAGCAGGTAGTACCTCTCCCCACGCTCTTATGGCAGTACCTAAATATTCTTAAGACACAGTTTTTTAATAAGCATGTTCATTTATGAAATTCTTGCATGAATGATAGTCTTGCTCTCTTTGTTTGAACCTAAATTTTTAAATAATCGTTGCTAGAGCAATTTAATCTTTTCATACGTCGTAAATACGTTATATGCACTTCGCATTTGAACAATTCAAGGCTTTTAAATTAATATTATAAGGGTCCAAGGTTATAAATTGTACTAGTACAAGTAGCTACGGAGGCGTATACTTATTTTGTGCCAATATCTTTGCTTGTAGTCTTTTGATTTTTTAGCTTTTCCACCAGATGGTAAAAAACCTTTAAACTGTAGGGTGGTCGAATTCATTTTTATCTATTTCTGGGCAAATACATTTACAACAACCCACCTTGGATTTTCAAATCAATTGAACCAATAACCCAATGCTACCCTACTCTATTCTGTTATTGATCCGTTGTTTCTGAAAAGTTGAAGTTTGTCGATTTCCCTGCTACTGTTTGATAGTGGGCATGCACTTAATAACCACCAGTAAGGTGGCCAGATTTCCATTTTCGTAGATTTGAATTTTGCTGCTTATTCATTTTAGGTAAACTATTGTTTTCATTGCTGCGGCTTTACCAGAATCAACATGTTGAGTATTTCATCTAATCTCCTATTTAATATAAATTTAGTATCATTTACTTTTGTTACTGATAGTACTTAAATAGCCTAAAGTTAAAAACATCTAAAATATTCTAAATTAATTTCTAGAACTATTAAAAAAATGCAAGAAAAATTTTATATTAGTTCCACTAGTGCTATCAAACAAGCAAATTGTTTCATAAAGAACATATTGAATGTCTAATTTTCTTAAAGTTAATAATAATAGATTCTTCGTCTTTTGCATTGTACAAAAATAATTATTTTTAGGTACCAAATGCTAATAAAATACATTCGCAATTTTATTTCATAAATAAGAATTTTTATTGAAAATTCTTTCACTAATAATGTCATATTAATGTATAAAAATGTCATAGCGTGTAACATCCTTACTCAAATAAAACACAGAAGTATTATTTCTGCATTTCCGCTTCCCTAAGTTTAAATGTCACATTAGTTGAGATCTTTGAAAACCAATATTTTATAAATAAACCCACCTTCATGCGAGTCATCACCGCGCAGTGATATTTGAAAGGTTTCTTAGTAATCCTGTAAGGGTATAAGACCTACAAACACTTATAAGGTCTCATAAAAACGGAAAACAATCCGGTGTAAGATACAACCCCTCTTCTCTACCGACACATGTCGCATATACTAATACATTTATGTATGTAGGTACGGAAATATTTCCCCGTTGTGGTAATTATACGAGTTGAAAATTAAAAAAGACTTGTAGATAATTTAAAAACTAAAATTAATAGGACAGAACGATAAGAATTCATTAACTGTATTGGGTTTGATAATGAAAAACGTTTATTAAATGTTTTGGCGGTAGCATTCTTTGAGTTTATTTTATGGAGGTGGAGTAGGCCATTTAATATTCCGTTGAACTGTTTAATGAATAATTAATATTCGCATGTCTAACTTACAACGGTAGAATAAGGAACAACTTAAAAACTTCATGTTTCATCACTTTTACGAATACAGTGCTATATAATTTATCTGTAATAGTTTGATCAATTCATAACAGTTTTCTCTACGCGTATATTTGAATTACATGCAATATCAGAAATATTGTTTGTGTTTCACTTGTATTGGTTAAAACGAAATTCGTAAATTATTTAGGGCAAAGCAATACAAGGTGTTCTTGGCATATTTAATTCGGGATTTTACATTATTCTTCAATAAATTAAGGTAAGTTCAAGATGAATAATCATTGTTTTCTTTACTATAGTTTGTTTTTACATGAATGAGCTGGCGAACAAAATCGGGTAAGTTCACTTGTCGCTAAGGAAGCGCAATTTAATATTTTAACGTATACAGATGGGTATGTGGATTTACACTGTTTTGTTCATCAGTTCTTCATAATGAGAGACAGTATTACATTTTTTTAGTGAGCTGTATACACGGGCGTACCAAAATCATTGCCTATAATAATGCGTGTAGGCCATAATCTTGAGAAAGCATTGTTTATGTATTTGCATATTTTTGACAAATAATAGTTGAACTTGTCATACGTAAGGATTATAATTCATAGATGAAACAGAAAAAAATTTATAATCTACGGTTACATTAGGAATAAAAAGTGTTGTGCTTTTTTTTCATAGGATGCATCGTTTTCGAGTAAAATGAGATTTCCCCAAGTTTTGCAATATTAAAATATAATTTATGATTTCTTGTTTTTCTGATTATTTCAAAAACAATGTGTAATATTAAAATAAAATTTATACATGGTTTTTACTCTATGGGCATTTGGGCATCCTATTGGCGAATCTCAAAAACGACACCTTTACGCTCAGGATGAACGTTATATAACAGTAGATGCTGTAGATCAGAAACCGCAATACATGGAAAATTTTATATAAATATTGCACGTTGTTTCCAAAATATTTAAGAAACTAGAAATCAAAAATTTTAATATTTCAGAACTTTAGGAATTCCATTTTACTCGAAACCGGTACAAAACAGAAAAAACACAAAGTACTTTTTGTTCCTAAATTATAATTAAGCTGCAAAAACATTGTGAGTGTTTTGCTTTTCAGAGTGGACAAATAGTTTTGTACTACGCGAGTCTGAAATAAAACGGGGGCAACTTTTTCACTTAGTAAATTTTGTTTCTTTTAGTTTAGCAAACGTGTTCTCCCATGTATGTTGTCATCACATACCACTGACTGCAATGGTGCAGTCTTAGATCTTTTGGTATGCTAGTTGTAGCTGAACAAGCAATCGCAATAATCATTTGGTTTTTGACTACCAATGGGATTAGCGACCCGCACCATAATGGCGGATTTAAAACTGATCAATTCAATGAATTAGTCAAAACGATGCTTTTTAAAACATTTTACGAGTTCGAGCTTGAAGAGTGGACGTTTCCATGTTCGTATTGACATGTCGATGATGGAGGGTTGAAGAACTTTTTTCTTTAGAATCTAAAAGATACTACAAGATGGTCTTTTATGACCATTAGGACCATTGACTATTAATGTCTTGGGACATGCGATCAAAAATAATTCAAGAATTTTCTTTCCGTTTTCATTTCTTCTCTGAAACAAAATGTTTCATTGTGATAGAGCTTTTTGTAGTAAATAGTACGTAATAATTTGATATATGCACCGAGTTTGGACAATTCTTGATTGTTTTTTGATTAGGGTATTTCGGAAAAATGAATTTTGACGACTTTTGGCTATGATAGCGGTTTTTTGCAGAATTACTTGTTTTCGTAAGATACCTTGAAGTATTAGTTACAAGAAAAGAGTCTTGATACCAATCAGTAAAAAGAATCTCGAAATTGGATTGGGAAATGTTTCGTACCCAACGGTTATCAACGGATCTATGATGAACCGCCGCTCAATCATTTATTGGCGATTTATTATATGCCAAATCGTATAACGGTTGATTCGTTTTGACGTATAAAATTTAAAAATGCGACAGGCAGGTCTACAGAATGCTTTGAGAGAAAATCTACCATTATGAATTTTTTGAACAGAAAACGGTGCGACAAATCAATGTCCTACTCATTAAGAATCAAAGTTACATAAACGAAGTATATTTTGCAGTTTGTTCCAAAATTCTATCTCAAAGAGCAAATATGAGTAATAGCCGCTACTGCCGGTCTTAGTCTTGTCAACTTTCAAATAACAAGTATAAGGGTTACCAGATTTCAGATCGCGCAGGTTGCGACAGGGTTAGTAAATCTACAGACGACTCTACCAGGTGTGGAGTTTCAAACCCGTACATAGGACAATGCATCGGAATTTAGATTTTTGTAATTCCTGCTCCCCAAATTAACCTACAGGGGAGGTAATGGTATCAATCAATAGGGTAGAAGTTCCCTCTCAATCTGGCACTAATAACTTAACCAAAAAATGCTCAGAATTAGCAAAAGAAATTAATAATAAAATTGTCCTATGTACGAGTTTGAAACTCTACACTCGATATCGTATAGTACATTGCGGGTCAGTTGATAGTACACGACTCTTGGCTACGACAACATCAACATAACATCGTTTGATATGATTATTGTGATCCAAATAACTTTTGGGTTATCTGAACTGATATTTGTCATTTGTCAATTTGACGTATATTTGTTTTCTGAATTGATGCCATCGTGAAAATTGAGCTAGTTTATAGCTGCCGATTACAATGTAAGATCACCTTCTTGATAAGGCCACTAAAGCCTAGGCTTTGAGTTCTATGATTTTTGGGAGTGCCGCACTATAACAAATAAATTCTTCGGAGTGGGACCTCCCATGTCTGGTTGGCAAAGCCTTCTTATAATGGACCTTAGGGAGTTCAAACAGTTAAGATAGCACTTCTCTGATTGCACGCGATAAATCCATAGTTAATGCAGTTTCTGCTCAAAAGATGCGATTTTATAGGTTCAAGATTTAAAATAATCTTTCAAGTGTTCTGGTAACAATACAGTACTTGCGGTAACGTTGTAATTGTATCCAATGCGTAAGTTTTACAGAAAAAAAGCATTGATCATACATGAAGATCAGGGATTAGAATCGCTACGGTTTAGATATCTAGATTCTGAATCTGGTACTATAAAGGCATGGATTCCGGTTCGAACATTTTTCGGGGCTATTACTGGTTTACTGGTTCCGAAGCTAGAAACCGTTTTGGAATCGCTATTTCATGCGATTCCGATTCTTCTCTTTCAAGTAACTTTTTATGTTTGGCAGTAAACAGCAACTAGAGGCGCTGTCGGTAAAGAATTTCTGGACGATTGGCAATGAATGTCAGTTTCCGGAAAAATAAAGACAATATCTTTGAAAGCTCTTTCTTTGATGCTGGTAGCGCGTAAACCTGATCACTACTCTTAAAACACAAGTACTGATGCTATTAGACTTTCCGTCTCCGTCTCCGATTCCGATTCTTTAATTCTGATTCTGATACTGACTAGAGTTTGATTTGAGTTCAGTTGCACTGTTTTTAATGATTCCGATTCCAATTATAGATTCCGGTTCCGAATCGGATTCTTTCAGATACCGATTCCGACTTGTGATGAAGATCTTTAAAGAAATCAACGTGTAGGAACATGACACATTTAAAATCATATTCAACTCTCTCATAGGGATTCGGGACTCAAGACTTAAAAGTCGGCACAACCCCGCACATATCGGGACACCTGGTAATCCTGACAAGTACATTAGTTGCATTTTTCAATACTGTATCTTAGGGGTATTAGTTTGTAAAAATGAGCTGTCTATGGGGCCAAGCAGAAATAGGTTGCTAGTGTAAATGAACGAAAATGTGTTGATAAAAGTGTTAAAATTTCAATATTTTCTGTAGGTCATCTAACCTTCCCATTCAGTATACAACAATATTGCACGTTACATACAGCCTTTATCTGCAAGACTGCGAAGCTTTACGTTTATTGCCTAATAGATAAAAAAGTTATTAAAATTAACAACAAATTTGTTAGAATTTAAATTTAGAACCATTGAAGTGGAGCAAGGATGGAAATACAAAGAACAGAGGATAATGTATAAGATAATGATGGATAAACTTTCTTGAATTTATTTATTGTATGTTTTGACGTAAATGGTTATTTGAAGGTTACGCAAATTTCAAAATTGTGAAATCATAATGGGAATTAACCTTTGAAAAGAAAATTTTAAGTGGAGAAAAGCCTTTTAAAAAAATTGAAATGCATGAAAAAGGATCAATATTTTGAAGATAAACTTAAAAATTTCAAAAAATTCAAAACAAAACCATTTTCACCTACAGGAAAACAGTGTCAAATATGTGCTTTGTCGATTTAAACTGAACATGGGGCGCGTCTTTGTCATTCTTGTTTTAAAAAGTGCCAGCAGATAGTATGACAAACTTTGAAATTGAGTTGCAAATATGATGTCACATGGACTTGAAATAAATTTCCTTCTAATTTCTGTTGAAGCACGATCTAATATTTTGTGGTTCAAATTTTCTCAAGAAAATTGTTCTCATGCTGATATGCAATGATGGTGTTTTAATAAATATAAATTCGGTAACGAAATGAATTTTTGTAATTTAGTTTTTTCAAAAATGTGTAGGGGTGTATGGTATCACAGAGAAAGAACCGACATTGGTAACAAGCTGCTACTTAGCTTTGTTTAACTTTTTCAACTTTTTGGGCAGCGCCCCAAGCTTATATCCCTTCTGTTTGCAGAGACATTTCAAATTTTACCAAATTGAATGAATTTATTTCACGATACTTTCCTATCTAGTCAGATTGGTTGCTACCCTTTTTCCCAAGTTTTGCTCGACCTTATTGCTTGTTGTACTTTATAAACGATATGATTTCTTTAACTACACAAATTTTACATAAACCAATTAACCATCTGTAAAACAACGCCATTTATACCTCATTTTCTTTAACTTCGTTGGCATATATCACAGAAACGAAATTTTGCCTTGTCTTTGGGTTGACATCTTTTGGGTTTACAGAACTTTCAAAACGTTTCTGATAATTTGTTTAGCAGAGGTCGAATTTTATATAATTTTTCATGGCGATAATGGTTTGTCCTTTCCAGTAAAACACCTTATTTCTTCTAGAGTACAGAGCGCATAGGAATTGTGTTAATTTGTTGTGGTAACATACAGATTTGTCTCAAACACGCTTTTTGTCAGAGTTCTTTAGAAAAGAGATTCAAAGAAGTTTCAGTTTTGTTAGGAATGTTAGATCTTTGACATGTCACTAAACTGTGTCGAAACAACTACCTTACATTACTCAGACGCTTGAACCATGTAGTGCTGGTTACCTACGAAGGTGCTGGTCAAAATGCTGACAATGGCAAGTCATCTCAATCTTAATCTATATTACCACGTACTATATTGTTCTCTGAATTACTGTCTGCTCTTGATTCTTTATTATCTTTCACAGTTAAGTGCATCAAAATTCTTTTCTTCCAGATCTTTAAGATCTGATACAAATGGATTTGCTGTCAAAAAAATTGTTCTCTCTCATTAATCAAAATAAAAATTACTTTACAGGGATAAATTTTAGGAACTCTACCTTTTTACAACAAGTATGCTTCACAAACCCACACGAGATTTTTTTATATTCTCATTAAGTTTTCCCATGCCTGCTAATTGTAACAAATTGCACATCCGTTACTTAAATATTTTAGTATTTGATGCTCCTATGTACCCAGCGTACAGAGAGATAATGTGCATGACATTTAATGCAGTGCAACATACGCAACGACTGAGACACAAACTAATACTTTCTTTTTGCATCAGCGTGTCTTCATGTACTTCACTTTTCTGTCCACCCTAGGGTGAGAAAGTGTTATCATGATGAACATCAAAACAATGACGGTAACCAACTAATACCATCAATTTGTCTTCGACGACATGATGTTTACTTTTTGAATTCATCAACTACCTACTTTAATGTCCGTAGGAAAAAGCTACTTTGAACCTCGAAAACGCTGTCTACTTCATGATTAGTTTTCAACAATTACAAGGAAAGACCGACAAATTTGTTTTCTTTGTCTCCCTGTACTCCCATTGGTGTTTGAACTTTTTAACTATCCTAGATCTAGACTTCCACAGGGCAGGCGTTAGGGTATTTGACACCTACAGCAGAATTTTTTAAAGAACGTTTGTGTTTTAGATAGGATAGTGCGTAGTGCGTTTAATGTCAGTCTCAGCTGTCTTATTAGCTATGTACAGTGCCTATGGCACGTTGTCTTATTTACACGTTCTTGCAACTCTAGATGATCTTTTGGTCGTACAAAAAGTACATCTAGAACTTATAAACTTGTAAAGCTGCAAATCGTACTTTACGACCTACAAATGTGAGTTTTCGTAATGTTGTTAGATGTTTGAGAAATCTTGGAAAACGCTGGAAATCTGCTCAAAACACTCGTGGGCACTAAATAATCAACAGATTATTACGTCATGCCATTAGAAATGCAAAAGAATCTTTAGGCTTATTTTATAAAGGTTTAGTGTTTTATTAAAGAGTATACGTGGGATATACAGCGTATAACCATAAAACTAAAGCTTAAAAAGTGTATAAGTAAATGCCAATTAAAGAAGTACGTAGGTATACAAACGTAAGTAATATTCGAAGTCTCTTCTAGGAAAACGGCAGAAAAGAAGCTGAATAACATTGACGCCCAACACTGGCAGATAGCTTCCATTCACTTTTGTTTAATGCACAGAAATCGCTTGGCAGCGTAGAAAATTACTACTACATTTCGGAGGCTGTAATATAACCTATACAACAGTCAGCAAAGTAAAAAGAGTTGTTGTTGTTGTTGTTTTTAGATTATAATATTCCAGACGACAGAGCCTCGTATGCTGATGTGCACGGATCGCTACGCGCTTAGTGTGTTCACCCTCATACTAGATTTCGAGATTACCAATAGAGGCCACAATGATCGTAATTTTCCATGACCTACTACTACCAGCGGAGGTTGATGTGGTAGCCAGATGGCTTTTCTCTGATAGTTTCTTCAACTTTAGACTTTCGACAAGAGGATCCGTTAATGTCACCCGTCGGTTTAAGGATTATTTGTTCATCTCACCTATGAGTGCATATTTATATTGCAAGTCAATGACTTACTGCAGCAAATTGGTATTTTGGGTACCCTTTGTGCTGTTATAGAAAATTGTTCTTTGGAAAAAAGGATGTTTGTAATTTGTACAAGTGTGTATTATAGTGGTGAATCTTTCCGTCAAATGAAAAATGCTTTTGCGGGCATAGACGAAGGCGGTTAAGGTCAGAGTGTGTCAGTATTACGTTCTTGTGAAAATGATGACGAGCCTCCTAAGTGCAGCAATTGATCATTAAAAATCCTTTCACCTCTTATCAATAATTTTTGCTGCCACTAGAGTATCGAGATCCACGTCCCATAAAATCATAAAAGGGGAAAGGACACAAAGAACAAGAAATTCTTGCTGCTACCACGGTCCGAGTAAAGTTTTGTGAAACGATGGGCGCATTCAGAGACGCCCAACGACTGAGATTCAGCTAAGCTACTTAGAATCTTACTCAGCATATACACAATCTGAAATCAAAAAAGACCGACCAATGTGCGCGCAATACTGTGATAGCTGCAGCGGCAGAGCCATCTAGGGAATCGTTTTTCCAGAAATCCAGCACGCGCTGATAAATCTTTGCTAATTAAGCGGCTAATGGTCCCTGGATGCACCCAATGATGCCGACCAAGATAGGGACTTTTTACCTTGTATTTATTTCTCAGATGAAAGCACATTCACACTGAACAATGAACCAAACGTTCAAAATACCTGTACTTGGGCAATGAATAATCTTCGTAGTCGAATCACGACGCGTTTCCAATACGAGGGCTGTCTTTTTAGTGTTGAATATATCCGCATAGAAGGCGCCACTAACGAAACGTAAAGAGTCAAAACTAACCTCAATATTTAGTTAACCTAAATCCAAAGTTTTATCAAGATGCGGCATGTGATTTAGCCACAGTAAATTTTTAAAGTTGACAAGGCACCCGAAAAATGAAACCGAGTCAAGACAATAATTTTTTTACAACTTTCGGAAAGGATTATCTCAACAACAATATCTCCTCGAACTAGTTTCTGTTTTTAGTGATAAATCATCACATCATTTGACAATTTTCTGCTGGTACTGTGAATCCCAACGTGGACGCACCGTTTCAGCAACGATCCCAGAACAGCTCCACCAAGCACAGCAGTCACCCGGAAAAACATCGATACTTGGCATCAGCTGATCAAGGAGAATCGACATACGACATGCGGCGAGGTTGAGACACATTTAAGCATTACAAGGACCTCAATTCAGAAGAACCTGCATGATGAATTGGGTGTGATAAAGTTAGTCTATTGTTGCATTCTGCAGATTTTAACTGAAGAACAAAAGGCTGCATGCGTCAAGCGGTGCCGAAAAACTTTGAACCGGTTCAACAAAGGAAGCTCAACAAACGTCTACAGCATCGTGAGTGGTGACGAATCATTTCAAGAGAACTCAACAAGAATTATCCGTTATCGCAGTGTGTCAAGAAACATGGTTGCAACGTGTGTCTCAAAAGTATGTCAGGTAGCTACAATTCATTTAGAAGATCGGTCAATGCGAGTTGGTATACAACTGTTTGTTTTCCAGACGTAATCGTCTAGCTTAGGAAAACCAACCTACAACGACGAAAGAATCAATCAAAGACAATTGAGTTTTTTCAACAGCAAAACCTCAAATTATTAGGTCATCTTCCGTATAGTATCTACTTTCTTTTTACGTTCCCAATGATCAAGAATGGACTGCGTGGTCAACGATTCCAGTCACCAGAAGAAGCAGTCGGTGCTTTTAAAATGATAATTTTGACTTAGCAACTAAAATTAATTTTGATCGGATTAAGCCTCATCTCATTGCAGCGAGGACGCAGTTAAATGAGTGAATGCCAACTTGACTTTTGTCTCGAAAGAATTCAGCCCTGCCAGCTGCATTGAACTGAGGCCGATGGGGAAATAAATATTAGAGGTTGTGAGGCGGACACTCTTGAAGACGCGTAGAAAGGCCACATGCGTCATGCCATTCCAGACATGAATCTTATAGGTCGAAGGAATTTTTTAAGGTGCCTTCGTATGGTTACCAGGGTGGTACGTGGTGCGTTTGTAATATTAGTTGTCTTATTCTTCACTGTGCAGCTCCTATAGCAAGTTGCTTTATTTACACGTCCTTGCGCTGGCCCTGGACTTTCGGCAACTAAACAGTGCAATAGTCGATAGCTTTTGCCTGGAAGCGAACTAAAACAGCCGTATAGAGGTATGTTACGTTTTCATTTGCCTTGTTTTACTGTCTCTATATGTTTATCCTTCATTTACTCATGGTTTTCCATACTTGTTTACCAATAACAAAACACTGTTAGGTTTTGGCGGCACCAATAAATAGAGAAATATACAGCGTTCACGATGTTTCTGGGTCCTATATGGCTGTGGAAGAATGACAGTTTGAGTATTGCAAACTGGGCTATTTATCTATTAACTCGCTTGATGATGCCTGACGTTTAATGTGCTTTAAGATTATGATTTTATGACAGTTTAACCTCACGCTGTTGTCTTTTTTTTAACTCTGTAAATATAAGAAGAACTTGATTTCTATTTAACAAAACAAAACTAATCTGTACTAAAAATTTATGCAAAATTTTGATCGGGCAACAGCGCCAAATGCAGCCGCAGGTACAATCTTTTTTTTTAAAAAGAAAAACACTTCCAACTGAACAAAATGAAAGCATGGCCTGTTACGACCCAGAAATATCGTGAACGAAGTATAACTAGCTTGCAATTCAGCGGATTTAGCTCACCCTGTATATACTATGTATACTTTAAACGTTTTTAAATACTTTGTGTTTAATCTATATCTAGTTCTTATTCTGTTAGTAATGACCTAGCTTAAATCAAATTTTGCATTTTAAAATTAATCAGTCAGCAAATGACTTTTAAGCCCAAGAAAAAATTATAAGAAATTTAAATTTTATAAACACGTCAGATTAAAATTTAAAGATTTACTGATAAGGTGATTACTGTATTGGTTTACCGCTCAAGGATTATTTATTGAGAGTGGGGATGCTCATATAAACGGGGAAGTCCCACGTTAAAGTATAGAACTATGCAGTTTTCGGTAGTAAGTAGTAGTTGCAGTGTTGTCTCGTTCATTGTGTGAGCACCAAGGGGTCGCATCCTTTTTTAAATAATATAGACTGAAGTGTTCTTTTGTTGTTTTAATAAATAAATTCTGAATTTACGTTTTTAAGTTTTATTTATATCTAAAGTTTTACGTGTAAATATATTTGGACGCCGGCGGTGTTTTGAAAATTATTGTTTTTATTTTTTCAAAATTTTTTAAAATTGATTTGAATAATTTAGTTTTTATTAAGATATTAAATATTAAAACACAAAAGTTAATTTTAAATTCTGTTGTGACAGTCAATTTTTTGTAAAAAAACTGCATTTTGATTTTCAAAATTTGATTTTGGCTTGGTAACAAGAGCAAATAGTACAGTTTCATGTTTCTGTACCTTTTTTGTATTTAACAAACTTAAAATAAAATTAGAATTAATTTAACATTATATGTAAAAACTGAAAATTCGCGAAACTGCACTATTTACTCTTGTTCGGTTTACGCCACGTTTAACACAAATGAAATATTGGAAAATGTTTTCTTTGTTGGATTATATGTAAATCTCAAAACGTATATTTTATCATATTTTATTAATTTAATATTAACCGTATGAAATCGATAATATTAGAAATATCTTCATGTGTTCTAAACCATCATGGAAATGAACGGGTAAGTTAAAAAAACAAAAGAAATTGTATAATCGAAGACAGCATTATAACTCACAAATTACATTAAATTTTAAAGATTCCAAAAACGTTTGCAAGTTTCTATCCTTGCATCTGTAGAAATCAAATCTTCTGGTCCATGCATGAATGTGTCAATATGTGTGTGCGTGTGTTTTAAATCGGGGACCACATCGATGTGAGATTTAAGTATTACTTCCTTCCCCTCCCCCCCTTTGAATTTTTAATATTAAAACGGAAAACTGCTCGTACACACCATTTTTGAATTGATGATTTTGACATGGAAATTTCGTTTCTAATCTCGAACCTCTTCCTTCAATTTCTCTTAAATATCAAGACTCACTTATTAACAATAGAACTCTGCTTTTTGTTTCTTTAACTTTTTTTAGTAGACCTTATTGAAAATAATCCAAAAGAGTCTACTCAGGAGATAATTTTTCAACAACGTGGAGTTTCCTCAATTATTCAAATTTAAATTCAGAAAAATGGATAAAACCCAGAGTCTGACCATCAAGATCAGCAGATCTAGCTATCTTGGATTTATTTTTATGAAGGTATTTTGAATTAAAAATGTACGAAACTCAACCGAAACCGATTTTAACCTTACGGCTGCGAAACATTTAGAAATAGTATGATCAAATTGACAGAGAGGAAACAAAAAAGTTGGACAGTATGAAATTGGAAATGTTTTCATGTAAAAGTTTGCCTTGATTAAATAGAAAATAAGAATGTAAGAGCTTTTTTCTTTTTTAGTTTATATAAAAGAGTTAAAGGGGAAGTGTAACACTTAATTTTCGCACTGTAATCGTAGCAGTACTGATAGTATCATACATCCAATAAAAAGACCATGGAATTGTGTAGTCTATTGTCAAATTTCAATGAAATTAATTATTTTTGCTTTTAAAATACTTTATATTTATCAAGTTTTGTATTTGTATTTTGACATACATTCTTATAACTCAAGAGTTATAACCTAATGCACCCGAAAATAGGTAGCTCAAAATTAAGATGATTTTTGATAGATGCAATCTTCGAGAGTAGTAATTCTGTTTGTTTAACATTAATTTCTATAAAAATGTACACTTGAAGCTCCTTATGCAATAACCAAGGGTTCCTAAATTCTTGAGAATCTTTAATCTCTGAAATACTAAAATAAATCTTGAAGATTCAGTGCAAAAAAAAAGATTAGGCATAAAACCAGGCATAACCAAGGATATCAAAACCAAATTTAACAGAAGTGAAACTTTACAATAACCACAGAAGAAAATCAGAATAGATTTTTCCGAAACAAATCTCCATTCCGTAGTGGTATTGAATTAAAAATATTATGTTTCAGTTTTGTATTTAGGCTGCTTCGGGTTAATTATGGAGATATGGTAAGATATTTTGCTTTCCTCAAGAACAAGACCTGATAATGTCAAATAGCTTCCTAGATTATTGTTCAGATGAATAGGTACAGAATTACTACAGCATAGTGCTCTCTAGTTACCTGTTTTAAAGTTATTCAATTATTTGTTTTAAACTTTCATCAAATCTCTTCAACTTTGTCAGTTTGCTATAAGTACTAAAATAGTCTGAGACTGCTCTAACTTACAAGAAATGAATTTCACAATATAGGGGTAGATTAGGTATACTTTTAAATAAACGCTACTTTATCTTTATAGGTATAACGGTAATATTACTTCATGAATCATGATGTACCGCATGTCGGAACCAATCAGGAAGTACCCTTCAAGCGTTCCTCCAGTTAGTAATAAATACGGTGTGCTTCCTGCGTATTTGTCACCCACCTGATTTCAAATTTATTCTATAATTCCTTCATTTAAATCTTTTTAATTCCTTAATTTTCTATAATACTAATTTAATTTTAACAAAAGCAACTGCTTAAAATAGAAATTAATTAATTAAATTTTCTGAGAGTGTTAGTGATACTTTTGACATTTAAATTTCGAAAGTGTCTTCTATTGTATTAACTGAGCAAGTAAGAAGTTATTGCCAAATAATATTTCCCCATCTCTTATTGACTTCAACTCATCGTTATACAAAATTGTTTATTTAGTAATAGTTATGTATACACCAAGAGACTAAGGTGAGATGTTAATATTAATGACCCAAGGAAGACCAGGGCATCTTTAATCGAGAGATTAACGAACTTTAGTCTTGTGGCGTATGGAATATTTTTCTCACGACCAGCTATGTAAATTATAAAATTGACATTTCTAGGTTATGTTCCTTAAATATTCCAGTTACAATTAATAGATTCACAAATGTCATGTATCATATTAAGTTACAAAATAAACAAAACATTACTATTACTATTATTTTTAGTATTAGGTGGTTTATAGTTTTATTCACTTTATTGATAATACTTTTAAGTATTACAATCACCACCTCTATTATAGGAATTGTGTATAAATAAAAACCACAACAGCAAGAAGCAAATTAAAGTTAAAACGGTAAAATCGCTCTATACCTGAGTAATCACATTTCTGAAATGATTTTTGTTTATATTAAGAAATTTTAAAAATTCTGAGTTTTACAGGGAATTACTTTAAAATTGTCATACAGTAAAAGTTGTCTTTGATGCTAAAACTGCTGTAAATTTTATAAACATTTTGGGGTCTGCTTATAATATTGCAGTTTCCGGAAAAGCATAAAGATTCCTTGACCATCTCACAATGGGCTGAATGGCCAAACTAGGTGGACAAAATCAGTGGGTTCATAAATTACTATAAAGATACAAAGTCCGTAATTATTAAATTTTCCTTCTCTGTAACCTAAAATACCTTTGCCTCAGTGAAGAATAATACTTAATAAAGAAATTTGAACAGAGAAGAAAAACTTTTATATTTAAAATCAGTAGTATTAAACACTGGAGAACACAAAATAGAAATAAATGAACTAAATAAAACAATAACAGGAACATTAGCAAAAGCAACCAACGAACATTGCCCAAAGCAGGGAAAGGACAGGTAAATCCACCCTCACACTATAACGTTAATAAAACAACGAAGGGAGATAAATTGTAACAACCCAAAACCATAAGAAGTAAGAGCTGTAAACAAAGAGATTGCCAAAAGTATTCGGAAAGACATAACACTATACAAAGAACACATTTAACAAACAATCGAACAAAATAAAAGCTTAAAAGTTCTGAGACGAAAACTAACCAACGGCATAAAAGAAATCATACAACTGAAAAACAAAAAAGGTGAAACAACATCAGATTCTCACGCTAATCAAAAAGTTTTACAGACAGCTGTATAAAAGTCAGCAAAGGATACAGGATACACCTAGAGAGACAGAGAAGAAAATAGGAGTAATCAACCAAGGATCAGAGAATATGCCAAAGATTGTCAAGGACGAAATTAGAAATGCACTCAAAAAGATGAAAAATGGGAAAGCACCCGAAGAAGATAGAATAGTGATCGAGGCTGTCAAAATGGGAGTAGAGCTTCTTCTTGAAAAAATAGAAAAACTATTTAATTTATGTCTGTCTGACAGCATAATCCTAAGCGAATGGAACAACGTATTAATGGTACTAATCTATAAAAAAGGGGACCCTACAGATATCCAGAACTACAGTCCCATAAGCCTACTCTCTCATCTGTATAAGCTTTTAACAAAAATAATCATTTTCAGATTGTAGAATAAACTGAACTGCTATCAACCAATAGAACAGGCTGGCTTTCGTTTAGTTTTCAGTACAAACAACCACCTTTTATCACTAAAATCTGATAGAAATAACCATGGAATACCACCGATCATTGGTGCTTGTATTCTTAGACTTCCAGAAGGCCTGTGACACCATAGAATGTGACGGAATAGTCAAGACTCTAACGCAATGTCGAGTAGATTATATACAGCGTCTACGATGTTTCTGGATCGAATATGGCTGTGGAAGAATGACAGTTTGAGTATTGTAAGCCGAGCTGTTTATTACCTCGGCTTGTAAAATCTTATTGACGCTTAATGCGCTTTAAGGTTATGATTTTAGGACAGTTTAACCTCACGCTGTTGTCTTTTTTTAACTCTGTAAATATAAAGAAAACTTAATTTCTTTTTAACAAAACAAAACTAATCGGTACTAAACGTTTATGCAAAATTTTTGATCGTGCAACAGCGCTAAATGCAGCCGCAAGTACGACAATTAAAAAAAACTCAACAGCAAGTGTGCAACTTTATCAAGAAAAAAATAAGTTCCCATTAGAAAGAGATGTCAGACAAGAAGATACACTGTCACCTAAGCTTCTTATACGCCTTCATAAAACTTGACTGGAGTAAAACAGGGATAAACATCAACGGAAAAATGCTTAACAACCTTCGGTTAGGGGATAGAAGATGTGATAGAAAAAATAGCAAAACTAAAATGGAGATTTGCAGGCCATGTAGCACGACCCAGTTTG
>VTPC01090966.1:83079-113273 GCA_011009095.1 Ignelater luminosus
CTTATTCAAACTTTTGTTTGTACCTGCTGTGGTCAGAACTAAGGTGTTGTGATGCTTCCTTTCTGGTGCTCGGGCGCCAGATTTGATAAGGAGGTTTACACCCCCATCTCGCCCTTGAGGCCGTCGGGCGAGAGCGTACCGGGCAGCTAAGATGGAGACCCGGTGACTTCAGGGATCGGTGGCTAAAATAAAAAGACTGCGGAGCTAATAAATAAAAGGCATAATAAAACCTAAACAATATTTATGAAACAGGCACCAAGCTAAACATAATGTACAAGCGGGTGTTAGAACCACAAGATTAAACACAAAACTCTTATTAAATACTACCTCAGGCAATGTAGCAACCGAGGTCGGATTTTCGGTTAGTCGGGTCGGTTATAAGAGTTTCAGTTGGATCACGTACCCTTCAGAGGCTAGGGAAATAAGGGGACCGAAAACGAAACTATTCGGTGACGATGAGTCAGATCGACCGCCTCACCGAAGCGGAGCCGGGAGAACAATATTTGGGACTAGTCGGCGGCGACAACAGAGCCACAACCGATGGATGTGCCTGCACAGCAGAACATCAGAGTTCTTGTCATGCTCGTCACGCGTGCAAAAGGTGACAGTTCCTTACAGGTGTTGAATTCCAGTACCTGCATCTCCAATGGAAAGATTCTTAATATCAAAAAAATCCGGAGCAGTCTGCAACTGCATCGTCTTCTTTATACGCACACCACATTTGCACTGTACGAGCTAGGAAAACAGGAGGAAAAGACCCGACCTGCAAGGTATTTTCAAAATCTTTATGAACAGAAACATCTACATGAAGAAATATTGTCACAAAAAGAGAAAAGTTTATTGTAGAGCTTGGACTACCTATAATTTGTCTGCTATACTCATGCAATAGTAAAGCGTCCAGTAAAGGTCTCATTCGAGCTAGCCGTTAGCAACATTCCTTGAGGGTAAGAACATTAAAGTAATCATAAGATACTTTTGTCACTCAAAGCGTATTTCTTGAGCCTGTAAAGCACACTGTGGCAACAGGTGCTAGTGCTAAACTGCAGCATAATGTGGCAAAATCGCAAAGGCTCAAGCTGTTTTAATTGCTGAACTATTGATAGAGAAGACGGTCTATTTAATTTTCTTACGTATTATGAGCTCTGACTGCCTAAACTTTTATACAAATAATATTTGAAGTCGAATCTGTGATTTGCTTTGTTAAAACTCTTAACGCTTTCATGTTGTATAGTCACTCAGACTTATTGTCAGACCGGTTCTTCCTGTTTTATTTGAGCATTTCAGGCTCATATTTTTTTCCTTTTTAGTACATTTTGGGTAACATCTTTGTATAAGGTGTACTCAAAGAAAAGTCAATATTTCATTGTGGTTACCAATTTTGACATCGAACGTGACCATTTGTACTTAGTTTTTGTGTACCGTTCTATTTATTTTGGTTTAGTTTAGGTTGGGTTTTGTGTTGGTTCTTCTTAGAACGATTTTCGTATGTGGTTTTTGTCGTATCGCTTAGGTTTTCGTTCCGTTTGGCATCGGCCAGAGTTATCGTGACTCGTTTGGGACCTTTCTGGTTTGGTATCGTTTTGTTTGGTCCTTTTGGGAGAACTTTTATTTTTGTTCCTGCTTTTGCTTTTTTACCGCTTCCTTTTACTTTTACCCTTGTTTTCTTTATGTTAAGTTACAGAGCCAATGTAGGTTCTCTGGTAGGTAAAGAGAATACAGTTTGACCTTAGGACGCGATTTTAAGTTTTTACATACAGGACGATATTTTAAGTGAAGCCTATATACAGGGTGTTATTTTGAAGGGAGTCCATATACAGGGTGTTGGCCTACGAGAAGCTGCGTGGGTTGGCAGGTGGTTTCTTTCTTCTATTTTCAGCTTCTGGCGCCCTCTAGGTATCTGTTTTTGGTTTTTGGTTGAAATTTAAGCTTTGCGTTCAGGCAATGACGTGATTATTTGGGTCATTTATTATCTCTGGACCACGCCCAATCTTCGACTTCGAGCTACGGGATTGAACATCTTCCGATTTCTGACTTATACGGGAATTAAGCCTCTTTTTCAGGATTTTCGCATTACAACCTTTTCATAAATATAACTGGGCATTGAACATTTATTCTTAAAATTCTTATGGTGAGTAAACTAATTATAATTCTACACTAGGTATATAAGCACTAATTATTGTTTTCTTTACAATAAAAGTATTGAAATATTAAGTAATTAAATGTATTATCATTTTGTTGTATAGGTAAGGTAATACTGTATTGGAGGGTATACGCGGGCATACATCGTATAAATTGTGTTAAACTCAAGATTAAACGAGTGGAGCAATTTTTTTATTTTTTTTTATTATTGTTAGAAGGTTTAATTTTTTTCTTAAAGTGGGACTAATACAATAAACTAATCGATCTACTTTCATTTTCTAATTGAACAATAACAAACGAGTAACTGAGTCGAATGAGAATATTTCGAAGAATGAAAAGGTTAAAACTCTGAGTTAAATGCAGAAATATAATAAAGAAATACTTGCGGCAGGACTTATTTCGTATTAGTAATTTCCTGTGTTGGTTCTCATACAAAAAAAATGATAAAGGAACGTATAACGTAACTAATATAGCTCTCATCTATTTATAGTATAGTATTTCTGCAGGCCCATGCCTGTGTTTACAGAATTCTATTGTCTTTTGTGATATAATTATACTATATGTTTTTATTTCTCATTTAGTACATTCTTTTCCAATTTAATATTTAATACGTTCCAGGTGGGACAAGTAAAAAAAATAGATATTTATTAATTAGAATTTCGATATAGGTAGTACATGCTTCAGATTTTAAGATACAATTGACTTTTTCAATATTTATTTAAACAGCTGCATCAAGAAGAAGAAGAAGAAGAAGAAATAGGAAAAAATCTTTTAAAACTTCTATTTGCTAACTGTCTATAAATGACGATTTTTGAGTTCTTTGAGAGTCCATGAAGCTTCTGAGGTCTAATATGCAAAAAGGCAACTTTTGTCAAAAAGTCATTATTTACGGACAATTGGCGAGAAAACAATTGACTTGTAGCGCCCATGCAATAATAATGAAGTTGTATACTTATTTCAGGATTGAGGAACTGTTTACTCAAAACTTCTTTACTTTTTGTATCACTATTTGATGGCTAAATTAAGAAATTATTTTGTTTATTTTTTTTTCATTTGGTAATTAGGACTTTTAAAAAGAATCTAAGAATCTTAAAACTTAGAAACTAGAACAACTTGAAAACCTTGTAGAACTGAGCAGTTATTTATACCTCCATTTTGCGCAAACGGTTGTACGTGTGGGACGATAGTCTTGTCTCTATACCTCCCAGCTGTTAATTACAAATAAGTTTTGCTTGTCTTTTTCTACTTCTTCTGTCCCATACCATGATAGAATCCCTTCCAGATTTGTCAATGTACTGTAATAGTACACAGCGCGAAACGTTCTCCACTACTTCACGTTGCCACACTCTATCACATGGAGCAAATTCTAGACTTATCGCTGAATTTGCCCATTTTTCTAGTCTAAATGATGGTGTTCTAGCATTAAAATCAAACCGGTAGCAGAATGGCTTGCACTTATTCCAACTACATGCAATCTTAAGACGGTATCGCAGCTGATAAAAGCTCCGGTAGCTTTCTGGAAGCCAGTGACAAACTTCTTACATCTAGTTGTTACCGTCAGATAATGATTCTCATGCTGTGCTGTTTTTCTTGTGGCTTTATCTTCTATCATAACTTCCTGTCATTTGGAATTATTGCAATGCTCTAAATAGTACTGACTGCGCAGTTCAGACTTAAACATTTATATAAAATAAGGGAAAAATCATAAATGTACTTGCCTTCCTTGTATCTACTTGGAAAGATTATCTGCATCCCCAAAATCAAAACCTTGGTGTGATAGATATAAAGAGAGGCATGTACCGAGAAGATAGCCTTAACCCGGTATGGTTTTGCCTTACCATAAATCCTTTGTCTTTTTAGAACTTTAGACTTGGTTTACAAAGAAACGATAAGATTTCGCAGCTTCTATCTCTCATGTCAACGTCAGCAACGCCATCGTCATCAAAATATTTTTGGCTTGGATAAATGTGTCACGATAAGCATAAAAAGGGGCACGGCAACCTAAGATGGACAAATAGAAAAGTTTACAGCTTTTTCTCGAAATCAAGCCTATAAATATCTAGGTATAGAGCAAAATACTGCTATCAACCATACAGCTGTAAAAAATGTTTGATTCTAAAAAACTTTTAACTGCCATAAACAGCTGGGTCAATGCAAGCCTTTCATATATTTTGGCTTAGTAATATGGAGTGGCACCGACCTGGCAGATCCGAACTATTAAACACATTAAAATGTCATCATTCGAATTCTGCAACCGAACGTTTATATCTGCCCAGAAAACAAGGAGGAAGAAGACTTCTAAACATTCAAAATTTATTTAAAACACAAGAAAATAAATTGCGGACTTACTTTTTAACATCAGAAAATTGACACCTGGGAAGATAAAGCACCGCACAGTATCCCAAACTTCTAGGTATGGATGGAATTAATTAAGCCCTATCGCTAGTGTAGCTGACCAAGAACTATTTACATGCTGAAACCGAACAGTTTATTGCTACCATCTATGATTGCGTGATACAAACAGGGAATAACGAAAAATATTTATTGAAATTATTAAATAAAGTGTGAAACCCTACATATTGATGGCTGTGCAGAGCTCGCAGAAATAGCATACTTGGGCAGGCTAACCTAGTGGCAAAGCTGGTTCAAGAACGTCTTGCAATACTTAATGCACAAGAATAAGCAAACCCTCCTCCTTACTATAAATATAATCACTACTAGTGTTAGAAAACCAATGCTACTATATTGGGACGGACAAATACTAACCAATTACACAGTAAACACTAATCACCCCGCCATCCATCGTTACATAAGAAACATAAACTGGGTTGCATAATAGACATTTCTGTGAATCTGAAAAAGACAGAGGTACGTAAAATCATCAAGTACACCACTCGAAATTTAAAGACTGTAATCTTACCGACGGTGCAGTAGTACCAATGGTGATATCAGTTGACGGAGTTGTCACCAATATGCTCTCAAAATACCTATATTAATAGACTACACCTAGCTCCCAAGATACTTATGGTGATTCAGAAATAAACATTTTGGATATTTGTGCATAACCCCAAAAATTTATAAAATAAGAGGATGGATTTGAATTAATCTTTCCCTCACACTTCTACCAGGGAAATCTGAGATCTCGTTAAATAGTAATAATAATAGTAATAATAACAACAGTAACAAATACTCTTACTATTTATTTTTCTGAGTAATCTGGCAAAATACTACTTTGGCCATTGTCCCATTATTGCCTTTTTATTCCTTTTATAGACGAGTTGCGATACTACAGGAATAGAACTTATGGTATCCAACTGCTCACTTCGTCGTCATCTACTATATAAGACATAATCTCACGATACTAAGTAAAGACAGTCACTACGTCTGCACCTTACAGTTCTACATACGCCCAGTACAATTATTAGACATGGAGAAGAATTATTGTATTCGACCCTACCGCATAGGTACAAAAATCATGTCACCCATAGTTTGTGTATCTCACAACTCAAGGGAATCTTGTGATCCATAGGAATTTCCTGATCGCTGGAACTCTTGTGACCCGTGAGAATTTTGTGCCTTGTGGTATTCGAGGATTCCGTGACTCACTTTTGAAGCCTGAGCAAAAGATCACTCACGCGCCGTCCTCTATTCTGTACCGTTCTGGTTTACTTAGCTTTATCTTCCTACAGCAACTGATATCCTGATAGGAGTGCTAGCTAGTTAGACAAACAGCATCTTATCACAGATTCAAGCTGATCGTTACGCTTCTGGAGGAAAACATGCTGAACGTATTGTTTACTGCCTATTCCAATTTTCAAGATGAATTAAGCCGTTATTTACATAAAGCAAATCATTAATTTTTTGTGCTGTTGGTACAGCCTACGTGCATTTTATTCTAGAGAATTGTCAAAATCCTCAGCTTCTAACCTAACTTGCCTGACCCAAAACGTATCTGAAAATTCTCATAATCCACTTAGACTTACATTACTGGCACAAGAATTGCCTCAGATTCGAAGAATCACACTTAAATAAGCAAATATTTCAAAAAGGCTAAACCTTACGCTCAGTTTGTCAGTATTTGAAATTGAATTGGCGCAAGTAATGACAGGCAATAGGTTCTTTGTCAAAATTAACTGAACGCGTGAAAAATTAATTTGAATCGCCGAGTAACCGCTACCTCCAAAAAACGCTTTATTTCTCGTTTTTGGGGAGGTGGGGGAAAAATAAAAACGAATCGGATTGTTTTTATGTCCAGATTCTTAGAAGGGTGAGTTTTACACATATACGAGGGCTGTTTGACGGAAGTGTGACATTTCAATAAAAAACAGGTTTAGCCAAGATTTTTTTTATTATTTTTCAACATAGTTCCCTTCAAGTGCTACACACTTAGTCTAACGACTTTCCAATTTCTTTAAGCCGTCTGAGAAATGTTCTTTTGGCAACTCGTCAAAATAGGCCTCCGTTGCAGCAATAACCTCTTCATTTGATGCGAATTTTTTTCCTACGAGAGATTTTTTCAAATTCGGAAATAAAAAAAAGTCGCTTGGGGCCAGATCCGGTGAGTATGGTGGATGGGGAAGCAATTCGTAGCGTAATTGTACCAATTTAGCGGTCGCAATTGTGGATGAATGAGATGGGACGTTGTCGTGATGAAAGAGCACTTTCTTACGTGTCAAATGTGGGCGTTTTTTCTTTAAGATAACATCAAAACGGGTCAATAAATCAGCATAATATTGGCCAGTTATTGTTTTATCCCTTTCCAAATAGTCAATATGGATTATGCCTTTAGAATACCAAAAAATAGTCGCCTTGACCTTACTAGCCGAGTGACCAATTTTAGTCTTTTTTGGTGCACGTTCGTCTGGTGAAATCCATTGTTTCGACTGTTCCTTTGTCTCAGGGGTGTGGTGGTGGATTCAGGTTTCGTCAACAGTCACATATCGGTGAAAAAACTCAACTGAATTACGTTGTAACATGACCAAACATTGATTTGAAAGTTGAACACGAATTCTCATTTGGTCCACTGTGAGTAATTGCGGCACCCATCTTGCCGATACCTTTTTTATATGCAAATGTTCGTGTAAAATATTATGCACCCATTCGATTGAGATGCCAACAGCATCAACTATCTCGCGCACTTTCAAAAGTCGATCAGCCATTACCATATTATGGATTTTGTCAACGATTTCCTTAGTAGTGACCGTTTGTAAGGGCCCGGGGCGTTCACCATCATCAGTGCTCATACGGCTAGTTTTAAATGAATTAAACCACTTGGAAACCATTCCATGCAATGGAGCAGATTCACCGTCATATTTCCGTAATTTCTCCTCAGTTTCTTTCACTGTTTTTCCACGTAAAAAATAATGTTTAATTAAAACACGAAATTCACGTTTTTCCATATTTACAAAATAGCACAAACTTAATTGATTTCTATAACTGTCAAATGTATACTATTTCACAGATTGACATGAAATTTGTCTAAAAGTCTAAAGACTGATGTATATGCTAATGTTTTCGATTTACCAATATCAGCGCCATCTAGCGGAAAGTCACACTTCCGTCAAACAGCCCTCGTAGCATCTCAAATAACAACCGATTCGGGTAGTTTCGAAGATTTTCGTGAATTCTCAAACTTGGCAACAAGCCAGACCTGCACGGCGATCGTGTTTAGTTTTAGAGCGACAATTTCTTTTCTTGAAAAGGCACCAAATTTCGTTTTCTTAACTCTTCTTGTTCTCGCTTTAAGATCTTTTCCGTTTGAGTTTGAAATTCTTCCATAAAATAGTTTTGAATGATTAGTGTACAAAAGACCGCTATGGAAACGAACACCCAAACGACGTTTCGATATCTCTCGAAATTCGTTATCGTATTCACATGCCCGACGGCGTCATTGGAACCACATTCGACTTTTGTTGACCCAAAAACGAAGAGATGGAAACTCTGAAAACAGTACTCTTCTTCAAACTCTTCGATTTCGGGCAGTAAGTTTCATTTAAGACTGTTTCATTAATCACTCGAAAACCAGCAGGCCGATTTTGATGATTTTTGCATATATGATACCACTGGGCCCATTAGCGACCATGGACTGTATTCCATTTTTCGATAAAAAGGGAAAGGGAGACACAAGTTAAAAACAGTCTGAACTTTAGTCCCTGGAGTCAAGAGCTTCGAATGACTGCACTGTTTATGAGATGCTCCCGCTATTGTTTTGAGCTAATCAAATTCTCGAAATTATTCGAATCGATTGATATTTGATATACGTATACCAGAAGCGACTCTTCTTAGCAGCTGGATACAAGAATGATACGGTCCGCTTTTGTTTTCCAAAAGAAACCAGAGTTGAGAATTTTGTCATGTATTCTGGAAAGGTAAAGTCGTATTAACATGAGAAATCATGCTTATCTGCAATGGAGCTATAGTGTAAAAGAACGAATTTAATAAGAGTTGCAGTTAGATATACAAATTGAATTGGTAAATAATAATCAAATAATTAAAACACGAGTAAAAGAACTTTAAAGTAATAGAAACTAAAAAACAAGTGACGTAACTGAAGAGATATGCCTTACTTTCGACCATATGTAGGTATCTAAAGTAATTCCTAAAATATGACAGTAATTATTCGTATTGTGCATGGAGTAACTTAAAAAAACGTAACAGTATTTACTGTGTGACATTAATAAGTACAATACGAGCTCAGACAGAACCTAATCCGAATACAATCAAAAGACCAAATAGCAAAATAGGAAACTAAAATGGTTGCAAAATTATATTGGAAAAGAAAGGAATCTTATGTTAATATAAATAAGACAGTTTTAAGCTGTCTTGCTATTTAAAATTTGTTTATTGCTTCTGAGCACAAGCATAGGTTTTTCGTTTGGGTAATTATAATAAAAATGGGACGAATTCGATGCACGACTTCTAGAAAGAGATGAATCAAAAATCTGAAACGCATGACTTTTGCGTTGATGGTAATTCTTATGAAACTAACAAAAAACAGAGCCTATGCCAGAAACGGAAACAAAGCTCTAAAGAGTTAACAACTCTCCGATAAACAGAAAGACGTCGAATTCACGTGACTAATTGGATATGTTTCGAATCAAAATAATTGACGGTATAAAGTTGTCATTTCCGTTCCGTATTTTTCATGGGATTAAACAAAACGTATTTCATTAAGTCCTGATATGTGTGGCAATTTGACATCTTTTAAAACGCGAATGTAATTCATTTGATGACCAATAAATCACGAGAATTAGACATCACTTTTCTTGCTGGGTTATGCTGGAAGAAACATATCGGTTGCCTAAGTAGATCGTAGCAAGGCGTACGTCTCGGTATCACTTTCGTGGTTGATAGAGGTTTTATAGTATTCCAGAAAATATAGTGCGTTTATGACTTAATTGCTACTTAACTTACAGTAAATTTTACAAGTTCGTCACAACACGCTTATCTGTGAAGGCCTTTTCTAACATTGACAGGGGGTCGTATTGAGATAAGTTTTACTTTTGTAAATACTTTTAAACTAAAATGTTAAAAAAATAAATGATTTCAATACGGTCTTTGGTTTACCCAATCGTCTCTGACACGTGCCACTACTTGTATTTGTTGATTGTTATGAGGGACCCGCTGTTAAATACTTAAGTAGTCAAAGTCATAAACATGCTATATCTTTTGGAATACTATACGTATCTATAAGGTGCATATCAAGATTGCAAGATTAGATATACCGGGTGCTGCATCGGCGGACACAACATGGGATATCCCATGCTAATTTTGAAATGTTTAGATATTGGCTCCCCTAATTATTTTAGCACTAAATTTTTCTTGGGTTTTTTGAAGGGCATTGCAAGATGAGATACATTGAACAATTTCAACATTTTTTAATAACTCAATTAGAAGATACTTAAAGAAATGTGCGTGTATGTGCATAGTACAGCAGCAACGTCGAATATCAATAACTTTATTGCTATTAACTTATAATTCACAATTATTTAGATGCTAACAAAACTAGAATTACTTTCTGCATGCTGTTCCCTGCATAATACCATTTTATTATGGCGATTTTCTCTGTTGTTGCATAGTTAAAATTTAAATTGATTGTTAAACTGTCATAGATAATTAATAGAAATAGTTGAGTGCAATTTACAGGCCTATTTGATGTTGCTGCTGAACTGTGCACATAACATGCATTATACACACACCTTTTTTCAAATACCTTCTAACTGAGTTATCATAAAATGCTCAAATTGCTCAGGGTATATCATCTTGCAATGCCCTTCAAAAAACCTAAATAAAGTTTAGTGCTAAAATAATTAGGGAAGCCAATATCTAAACATTTCAAAATTAGCATGGGATTTCCTATGTTGCGTCCGCCGATGCAGCACCCGGTATACTATCTAATGACAACATGGTGAAAACCACAGTGATATAAATTCATATATTTTTGTTTTGGAAATGAATGCAAATTTTTATTAGGATCATTCTCCCACAGAACTTAAGTCTTTTTTGTTATTTATGGCTTTTTTCCCCTAAAATGCGTTGTTTTCGAGATACAGGGTGTCCAAGTTGTATTTAAGATTTCTTGTTTTTTTAATATTTCAAGAGTGAAATGAGATATCTGGGTGAAGTTTTTTACATGCATGTTACTCTAAGGTGTCTACTATTTTACGTAGTTTTGTGTTTGATGTCTTTATCAAAGGCGGAGAACTAACGCTGGGCTAATCTCCGACGCGAAGAAGAAATTGTTACACTACTGAAAGAGAGAATCTTTCTATTTTCGGAACCAGCAATCAATTTAGAACAAAAAATCACCTCTGCGATTTTTCTGTGAAATGCGTCATTTTCTAGTAAAATTTAATCCGATTTTACTGGAAGATGACCCATTCTATAGAAAAAAATGCAAGAGTAACTTTTTGTTCCAAATCGATCGCTGATTCCAAAAATAGAAAAATCTTTTTAATTTTTCAGTGACGTAACAATGTTTTTATGTAGAGAGCTAACCCACCTCCAATTCCCTAGCTTTGATGGAAATATTAAAAACATAGACTTACGTAAATTAGTAGACAACTTAAAATGTATAAAGTTTTATTTCCATCTCATTTCGTTTTTGAAATATTCCAAAAAAAAATACATTTTAAATGAAACTTTGACACTCTGTATCTCGAGAACCGTGCAGTATAGGAAAGATGACCTATATGACCAAAAAGACTTAAGTTTTGCCAAGGAATGCGTCTGGCAAATATTTGTACTCATTTTCAAATGACCCTGTATAAATGCTAGCACTAACACGATTTCAATAAACAAAAAGGGTTACACTAGTCAATCATAATCTTCAAGGGCTGTAACGGATTGCTTTTAGTAAGATGCATTTTTAAATTTAACATGAAGTTCGTTAACTGCTACCCACCTTTACTTTCTTTACTTCATTTCGGTTATTCATTTTTCGTTTTACATTATTTATTTGGTTTTTAAAAACAAACAATCAATGAGGGATTGTGCAGAGTGGAATTGTAGTTTCAACCTATTGGGCATTACTGCATTTGATTCAACAACAAAGTTCTTTTGATTGCATTAGGATAATTAAACTAATCAGTGAATATTAATTTCCAGAATCCATAAAATATTTACCTTTTCATATAATACATAGGTAGGTACTTTTTGAATATCAACCATGTTTAAACGTTTGAAAATCGAGAAATTTAATTAATTGACGTGCGGTAATATTCTGTTTTAAAACTACATAAAACTGTAAATAAAAATATAAAAAGCTCTGTAAAATAAAACGGGTTAGGTAGTTTCTGTTTTAGAAGCTTTTACAATATGCTAGGTTTATAATAGTGTCAGTACAGTTTTATCGAACTAGTAAATAATTTATTGCTCATTGTAGTATCTACTTCAATACAGTTAAATCTATTGATCAAGAAAATTAGAGATAAAATAATTATAGTCGCTTTAAAACTATCATTAAGCACTAAACGTAAATTATAACGATGGGTTTGTTTGTCGAAACAGTTGGTATAACAGGGTATCGCCGGTCGTACTGAAAAAAGAAATATTAGGGTTTTATTTGTACAAATTTACATAGTAATTTTAGACTAACTAGTATAATTATATTTCTTTATGTATCCCCTGTTTTATTAATTAATAGGTAATTACTACTTAGACCAAATATACGTTAAACAAACATCATTTTGAAAATAAGCAAAACTTTCGAAAAACAGAAATTTGCGGTAACTCAAGGTTTTTACTGGTTTTTTTTTTGGTGTATTTGTTTTCGATTCTACATGCACTACTGTAATAAGAACTGCTAAACTGTTAAGAAGATGAACAATTAACTTTATGAAAATTTTAAAATAAAATAATTCAAAAGTTCAATAATCAAGAAGGAATTGATCGAAATTATTCATTTGTTAATTTAAATAAACAATCAAGCAGTGAAACATATATTTTGTTTCATGGCACGCTATGCAAAAATTCGTTTTTTTAGTAGAGTGAAACATTTTGGCCAATCAATGCATTAGTTTTGGTTATTTTCGCTTTCAATTTTAAATATTAAGTTTACAATTAGACAAGATAGAAAGTTTTATTTTATTAAAGTTTTTCATACTTCAGTTTTGGCCACTTCTCCCGACAGTTTACCGCTGTATAACATAAAATTGAATGGTCCTAGTTTTTAAGTACCCTGTTAAGCAATTCAGGTAAGTCTTAAAATTCTTTATCTATCAAGAGAGTTACTAGAACTTTCATAGTAAACTGCAGTAAATCCACATGGAATTGTTAAACACTTTAAATCGTATTGCGCTGATATTCTAACCAAGAGTTGCAAACAACCAAATTGAAATAATGGAAAATAACCCTCAACGTCCATTTTCGTGAACGAACAAACGTGCGATAGAGCACGATCAGAAAATCATTTTATCACTCCTCACATACACAGGTTATACAAACGTACAATTGCTAGACGTTCTACCATTACGTTATATTCCTTTTTTTGTCCCGTCATCTTACTTCATTTTGCGGTTCTATTCCAATAAAATTTGATGCCATGTCATACCATGTCATACCAACGAATACCAACGACTTTTTTGTCTTTTGTAACTAATGAATTACTGTTACCTAGACCGATTTGTTGTAGCTGGCTAGACACTTTTGAAGTCTATTATCTCATATTATCCCCGCTGTAAAAATACCTCGTTGTAGGAGTTCTCGTAAAAGTAAGAGCGATGTGAAATAATTATCCCGAAATAACTTGTGTCCGTGATGGTCAGGAATTCTGTTTGACAAATGAGTTACTAGTTTATTGGTAGCTAGATATTTTCCTTGCAACTCTATAAGAAGAGTGGTAGGGCCTTGATATACGATAGAACGGTATATAATACCATAGGCACTACAAAGCATAAATATTTTTACTCCCCACTGATTAGGTTTACCTTTTATGTATTGCTTTATCACAAATTGTCCCTTGCTTGGAATAACTGATTCATCAATACACAGATTCTCTTCCAGTTTTAGGTGTTCACAGCAATTTTCAAAAGAATTGATTATTTCCATCATGATCAGCATTCACATCAACAATATACCGCTTATTTCTAAGAGATTCAAATCTATTCTACAACATCCCAACGTCATTTACGAATTTGATTTTTGTAGCAGGTGCCCAATACAATCTCAATCTGAGAAAGCGAACTACACCCATCAGAATATGTAGAGCAACAAGTTTTTTTAATTTCTTGTTCATTCGTATTGACGCTTTTTCCAATATTTTTTGAATGGATACATGTTTGTCTTCTCTGCTAGTACCGAAGATACAGAGTTTAGGGTCCGATTTTCATCGATATACAAAATTTGGAATTGAAAAGGATAATTGTTCGATATAGCTACTCCTAGGAAAACGACATTTTGAGAGCAAGTTTTTGGTATCAGCAGGTAGAGAATTACTCACAGAACACAATTAGGTGGCCGGAGGTAAAGAAAATTAATCCAATCTTCGTGAAACCGACGAAAAACAAACTCAATTTTTAAGCACATTTTAGGTTATGTTGCACGATAGAAACAAACACCATACACAGTTTGCGCACAATGAATTGTTCGTGTAGAATTTTCATGGAGATATGTCTAAAATTAGCTATTGAAGAGCAGTCAGGGTTTCCGAAACGGTTACATCCTTTGGTTGACCTGGTCTTGGATCATTTTCTAAATTAGAAATTGCTTGTACCATCTCTGAATGATCCTGAGAGATGAAGCAACTTTACTCAGTACACATTATTTTCATGTTAACTCACGTTGCTGATGCATTACGTCTTAACCTGCATTCTTGCAAACGCTCGTTCAAGGCACGGATTTGAAATCGGTTGCTTAGAAAACGACAAGACTCATCGGATGACTTATTAATTGAAAATTGAAAACTAAAAAATTCAATTTTTTAGATTATTTTAAAAACAAATAAAATTGGATCAAGTTTCTTTTCAGATCATCATAAAGCATCAAAATACGCAGCTTTTTCCCAATTTAACCGACCTTGTTTTTTTATGGTTTGCAAGATTTCAATGGTGAGCCCCAAGTCAAGTATTTTAATTTTCTAAAATTGGCAATAAGTTCAGCCTCAACATAGGATGGACACTCTATTAGAATATTTTCCATGTTTCCCGTTAGAGGTTCTTCATTGCTTGAACTATACATCAGTTCAATGTCTCTTCACACTTAACAGATTAACATGTGGTACATGGGTTGACAATTTAATCCTGTGGTTTTAAAATTTATGTTGTAGTGTAGGTAAATGGACGTGCGGTATAAATTATATTCTGTATGATAGTATGTTACTTGCAGTTACTAGCAGGCTGCTTGGTAACCTTGTTATCACTCGTTAAAATGGCTTCCTGCGGAACCAACATGTGCGTGAAATTAATGAGATTTTACTATGCAAACGGTGAATAAAGACACTTGCATACTGTCTTTGGAGGGCATAGTGCTCCATCTGAATCTACTGCCAAAAAGAAGAAAAAAAACCAGAAATGAATAAGTTGGTTAGCTTTAAGTCGATTTTCCTTAAATAAGCTGCGGATGACAGAGCAAACATTAGGGAACGAGCAAAAACAGTGAGAGGCGCTAAAGCGATCGAACAAGTGCGAGACTTTTTCGGGTACACACAATCCTCATCTTGCCATAGTTCGACCCTTGCACCCTCAAAGGTTAACGGTGTGGGTGCGTCTTATCAGCAGCTGGCATAATCGGGCCGGTTATTTACGGCACAACAAATGCCGCAAAATATTGTGAATTACTCGTGGACTAAATATGGTTAAAAATGCATGGTTCATGCGGGACGGAGCACAACCTCATTGTAAAGAGGAAGTGTTTCACGCATTATCAGAGCATTTTGAATCAAGAATTATTGGACTTGACGCTGAGAAATTTACCGGAGGTGGAATTAGCTGACCACCATACAGTCCCGACTTAAACCCTTGCGATTCTTTTCTATGGGGGCTTTTAAAAGATACAGTAACTTTCTACAGACATTGGCCTACCTCGAAATGGCGATTTAAAGGCGAATTGAGACAATTGGAGCGACTACTTTAACAGCAGTGTGGAATGTTTTTGAAGATAGGCTACGAAATGTTGGTGTTAGTAATGGTTCGCATTTTGAACACCTTGTTTATTAAACCGCAGATAGTGTGGTCTCATATACTGAATAAATTTTTTTATTAAACTTGAGTTTTCTATTTTTAATAATTTTTTTTAAAACCACCTAATTAAATGGCCAACCTGTATTATTAGTAAGTTCTCCAATCTTAATCCTGTAATATCTAATTTTTCCTTTCAAGAAAGTTATTTGCTTACTTTCTATGACTAAATTTGTTTTAATTTCTTACAATTTTGCATTTATATTTTTCCATTCTCTCTTCAAGTGTTCCATGACATCCTATTTAGGTAACATGCGTTGTTTTATGGACAAACCGGAAATGATTCTGGTGCAGCTTCTACAATAGCAGTGCTTTCTCTGATGTCTACACTCTCAAGGGTTCACACAAATGCTGTGGTTTTGTTTAAATATTCTAAATAATGGAACAATGAAACCATTTGCTAAACCAACGGATCATTTGAAAAGTGATAGCAAAAGAATCAGAGTAAAAAAGACAAGAGTTCTCTTGTAGGAACTCACAGTACCATAAATCCTGCCATATAGCTGTATGTGGCATCCATGTGTAGACAGATCAGTCTTTAAACCATCAATAAACACATAGGGTAAGGTGGAGATCAATTATTCTGATTTTATTTTTGGTTTATTTTTTTTAATGTTAAAACAAATAGGATTTGATAGTTTAGATTTTCAGTGTGATTGAGGTTCTGAGACACGCACATTGCCTTTCATTAAGGTGAGTGAGTCTTAACATAGTAGATGTACAGGAAAGTACTTCTAGAAAGATCAAATTATAACTTAATAGAAAGTTTTGTTTGTTTAAATTTGAGAAATTATTTTTTTTTGCGAAACAGACTTTTTTAAGTCAATATACGGATTACAGTAGATACAGATAATTAATCCCATTAGAAAATAAACGCGGTGTTGAAATAACCACAACAACATATTTCGTTGGATATACAGTCAATTAATAGTCCTTATAGTTGCCCAAGTTTTCATCTTCTGGACATTCAAGTAGACACCATAAAAAGCATTAAAACGGATGGAGTTCCTTGGAGAACCAGATAGGCAAGTATATTGATGCATTCCTGGATTATGAAACTTCATGATAAACGTGGACCAAGTGTTAAGGTTAGCACAAGATGTTAACTTTCTCGAGATACATATAGATAGTGCTCTCTCCATTTTCGTGAAATCTAAAACCTGCATGTGACAAGTTCCAGGCTGAGGCTACCAAGAAGGAATTTTAAAACTGATGTAGATGAGACTATCTGCCAATCTCCTTACTATCCGATATACCTACGGGGTGTTTTGAAGATAGTTTGGCAAGCGCATTTATCGACAGAAATTAAGTTTTTTTTGTCATATAGTTTTTGTCCCTAAAGTGCACTGTTTTTGAGATCCAGGGTGTTAAGATTTAACTAAATACAAAGAATTTTGACACTCTGTATCTCGAAAACAGTGCACTTTAGATAAAAAAGTCATAGGGCCAAGTAGTGCAAGTGCAAGTAAGTAATGGCATTCTGTTTTTAAGATGACTTATGACCTTGCCAAAGGCCGTTGAACCTGAAACGTTTTCAACGCATTCTACAGAAAGAACGCAAGGGTAACTTTATGCTTCAAATCGACTGCTGATTCTGAAAATAGAATTTTCTAAATTTCCCAGTGGCGTAACAATTTTTTTTCTCTGCCTCTTATAAGGATATCGAACGCAAAACTACAAACAATAGGAGAAACCTTAGAGTAACAAACCTGTAGAAACTTTAATCCCGATATCTCATTTTGTTTTTGAAATATTAAGAAAACAAGAAATTTTGAATGAAAGTTTAACACGGAAACGGTGCACCTTAAGAAAAAAAGGTTATATTGCAAGAAAGGCTTAATTTTCGTCGAGGAGTGTACGTGCTAAGTATTTGCACTCATTCTTAAAACACCTTGTATTTATCCTACGGATGATTCAATAAAAAGGAAAATGTAGTTATATAGGATGATGAGATTAAGTCTAGGTAGTAAGCGATACCTTCTTATTATCAATGAATAAACATTTGCTCTGCACAACAACGCGTTCACTGGACTTGTCGTAAATGCTCCAATTGTTAACCCTAAAGCCCGGTTCTAGATAGAGTACTGATTCGTAAAAGGGGCGTAGATGTAGAAAAATGTATAATGCATCTGTGTTCACTCTTGCTCGTATGTACGAATCAGAACTTGAAAAAAATTGAAAAACCAAAGTTTTAAATCAAAAACTAGTCCTAGGCGTTTGACTTTCTGTTTACACTATATTTGAGAGATAACCATAGTGTGAATTAAACCTACAGAAATGTATGCATCGAGTCTAGCTTAGCTACGGAACAACGTTATCTGTAACTAGCTGGATTTTATGTTCAGTTCAACGATATTGGAAGCTGAGGAAGATACTCACAGATCGTCTACGTGTTGTTTTAATTGCTATGGAAAGAATGGCACTTAAAGTAGATTCTTGGGGTATGCCATAGATCTCTACCGTATGGGATAACAAACAATCTCCAATTCTTACAACAAACGTAAGTGGGGAGAGAAAACTTTTTAGAAACAATATTCCATTCGTATAAAACCTCTTACGACACAGTTTTTGTTTACTATTTTCTCCAATATCTTGTAATGAGCTTCCTGTTGGTACTGTTGTAGAACTAAGAGGATTTTACATAGAGAGTTCAACTATATAAAATAGGGATATCTTTTTGTCAATTAAGAAGGAATGTATTACAATCCTACTCAAACAGCAGATTAGAGAGATAGGATGATAACTTGACGGATAGATGTGGTCCTTGTTTGATCTCATGGTAGGTATGTACTATAACAACACAGATCTGTATCAAACAAGTTTTTTCAAAAGTAATGGCTGATTCTTATGTATTTCTGGGTGCTGATTCACTGAAAAACAGTTAAGAAATTCCATCAGGGTTATGTTCCCTTCAGCTGTTAAGGCTTCAAGGGATTGTATTAATTCACCTGATAACTTCTGCTACATCTGTGGCGAATTTACCGTCAAGAAACAACAACGGAATGTTACTGATTTTGTAGTAAAAGTTTATTTTGCAAAACATGGGCTCCCCATAAAGTTTGTTCTGTTTGTGGTGTCAAGACAACAAACACTCATTCCGATCAGGAGTGCCTATGGTATGGAAAGAACCACGAAGCCACGACGATAATTTCTTCTCTGTTCATGTAATGTTTAGGGATTCAACCTGAGAAATAAAAGAGACATTTCTTACCCAAACTTCTCTTCAGCAATCTATCGCATTCTTCATAAATCTGAAGTTCATGTGCCTAAATCTCTAGAGAGTTTAAATAATCCAGAAAACTGTAAGTGTTTGTGAGGATTCGAATAAAAATTTTCATGGCGTCATAAATAGTAGTGAAACTCAAGTCTTCACACAGACAGAATTAAACGACTTACGTTAGTTCCGGATCTGGGCATACCAAAAAACTATGCTCAGCTGTCAGGTTCCAGATTGAAAGAAGAAAAACTTGCTAGGGAACCTCTTATACACGATATACAAACAGAGAAAGAGATTTCGTTCCTTACTTTTCTCAAGACGGTGAGTTGGCTTACTGACCTTAGGTCAATGTTCAAAATTCAATATAATCCAAGTGAACGGAAATTTTTTATTGATTCATCCAAAAGGAGTTTGAAAGCAGTATTACTTCACAACTTTATAATAATCTAGAACTAATTCTCTCTAAAGTTAAATACAACGAACATTGAAGACTTGAAAGTGCTATCCCTGCTTTTTGCGAGTGGAACAGCACTGGACAAAAAAAGAAATGGCCCAAAAAAAATTCCCTACAGTCTGGGCAAAAAGATGTGCTTTGAAGAAGTTTGATTGACCCAAATAACGTTTTTTTCCCTACTCTTCAAATAAAACTCGGACTTATCAAGCTGTTTGTTAAGGCATTAAATAAAGAAAGTGAATGTTTCAAATACTTGGGAGAAAAGTTTCCGGCACTCTCTGACGCGAAACTGAAAGAAGGAATTTTTGTTGACCCAGATATAAGAAAGCTAATGAAAGATGACATCTTTGAAACAAAAAAAGAATTCTCAAGTAGTTGTCAACAACTCGACTACTTTCCTCAAAATCTGGGTGCAGTAAGCGAAGAGCAGGGAGAAAGGTTCTATCAGGATATCAAAGAGATGGAATGGAGGTATCAAGATGATGTCAATATGATGGCGGACTACTGCTGGTCGTTACATAGGGAACAACCACAAGACCATAAACGTAAAAGCACAAAATAAAATAAAATAAAATAAATCTTTGAATTTTTGCAATGAAGAATATTCTAAGCAACCGAGCACATTTTAAAAAGATTTTGTAATAGTTCTGAATTATTACAGTACCGGTCGGTTGAGGAGAACTGATTTAAACTATTGTGAGCTATTGATCTTGTTCCTTGTGATAATTACGGTTATAATAAATTTATCAGCAAAGTTTGTTTCGACCAATGATTTCGGTCGACCCTGTTCCAAATGACAACACAGTGTTAAATCATTATTACAAACAAAATCGAAGGTTTTCGAATTGACCAAGCTGCAATATATTATCTTGGAATGATAGAATTTTACCCCTAAAGATGGTTAGAAAAAAATTGAGAACTTAGTTATAGTTATGATAAACAAAAGATCAACAGAATTATGTTTGTACTGCATTATTCTCTTGAAAACAAAAATCTAAGATTTAGTACTGAATGTTTTAGGGAAACATTGCAGACTTAAATAAAAAGGTGAGATAAAAGTGAATTAAATAGTAAACGAAAGTCCGTAGTTCTATGTAATTAGATCGATTTATTGGGTTATCTAACGTTTCCACTTGTGAATAGTTCTGACAACGTGTCTTTTATAATATTGATTTAACTTATGAATGAATTTGGGAAAAATTGTATAAGTCTGCTAAAAGGTTTAAATTCTAAAAAACTCAGTTACGAACTTGCAATTTTCCAGTTTTTCAGCTTTGATTCTCTTTCAGAATATTGGACAATACCAAACTTTTGTAAATTATATTTTTGATTTCATTTCATTTTTGATTACTGTCACAGTATTGTTTGTCCAAAACGAAATTTTTACTTAAATTCGTCTTCGGATTTGGATTCGTGAGATCTGGAGCAAGCAAATTGCTAAAGTAGTAGTTATATACAAACTTTGAATTTCAAATCTTAATAACAAAGAGGTTAAGAGACGTTACTGTGTGGAATATTGCTAAAATAATAACCAGAACATCAATTTGTTTCCAAAAAGAAAGTTCATTCTTGCGTTGTTATACATAATACGAACATATTCATGAAGTCAATTAATAAATTGGTTAACAAATATTCAAGACATTTTATTAAACTATTATTATTATTCTGCATGATAATGACGTTTTTAAATAATTCAAGAATAAATATAGGTCACCTGAACACCGTCCGTCTACCTCCCTCGCACTAATTATAAGTCGTTCTCATGGGGAACTACAGATGTGTTTAAAATATTTAAGATCTATGTGTATTTTCCTAATCTCTCAGCACGCAAACATGGTTTATCGAATTTTACCGTTGCGACATCTTCATCATAATGCCTCTTTTTATACTTTTCTTTCAGTTATTCAATAGTTTTTCTTTCTAATCTTTTATTAAACTTATTTTACAGTTTAGTTTTCTTTTTCTTTAGAAAGACACCTATCTAATTAAATTTAATTCTTACATCCTCCTATTATCCTTCGTGTAGTATCTTTTTTTAATCCGATCATTACTAATTAGAAAAAAACATTTTCTGGTTTGGTTTTTAGCTGATGCATACTAACTTTTCAAGTCAAACTCATTGGTGAAATAAAAATTCAATAGTTTTCGATTTTTTTCTTTCTACTATGAGACCTCTTTATTTTTTTTACTTTCTAAGGGTTCGATATAGCATTTTTCTTTCTTTCCAGATTTCTTTTACGATTTGGCTTTTATTCTTCTTTTATCATGTTTTTGATTTTTTCTTTTTGATTCTTACATTTTTGGTATCTTTTTTGTCTTCGACCTCCTTGTTCCAATATCCCCCTGCTGTCACTCTCTCTGTCACGTTTTTAAATTCGTCTCATAAAGTCGTTCTACTTCCAATTTAATCCGTTCATCCATTCGTAGAAAGTTTTTCTTGGTATCTCCAGTCTTATCGTCTCTTCTTACAGTTTGCATTTTTCTATTTATGGCTTTTTTATATTTCATCTTCCTTATTGTTTGTGCCGTTATGTTCTTTTATTCTCATTAAAACCCAATAGTGATTTTCTTCGGATGGTTTCATCTCCATTCCTTGCCCTTTTTGTTCTTCTAGTCTATCTAGAGCGTTGCTCTGTATCCATTCCTTAAATCATCCATTGGCGATATGCACGAAGTGAGCAACATCTATTGGAAAACTTGTGTAATAATGAAAAACATTTTGAATCACATCGACAGAAACGGCCAAAAAATTTTAGTCATCAAATTTGGAGATTTATCGCTGGCTTTGACAACGCTGCTTGAACTATTGTTCACTATTAAATCGCAAGATTTAACACCATCTGTTGGTTGATGAAAATCGCGAATAGGTCTTCATATTTATATTTTCCTGCATTTGCCTTTCTTTTCTTGGTTAATTCGCCATTTAAACGCAGATCCTTTTTTCCTGCACTCGTTTCAGTTCAGCTTTATTTTTCAAAACCTTTAGCTTGTCATTATGCAGTTTTATGGCACATAGTTTCTTACTTATTCTTATAAGACTTTTCTGATTTCTAGTAATAATTTTAAATAAAGTTCTAATTTCATTTTTAGGGCCCTTCTCTCCTTTGTATCTACATCACATCTATTTCTGTTAGTATAGTGCGGGCAAACGATTCCATTTTTATGACTCTTTTAAGTTGTAAGTGGTACCCTGAACGTTCTCAGTACAAGAAGCTGATTTATCTGACATCTGCATTGTTGGGTTGAACAAGGTTGCCTGCGTGGTTTCAGCTCTTGTTTATGTTCGCTGTTATAATATTACAACCTCCTTTTTTCCCTTTATTATCTGTCAATTAAACTCAAAATCATAAAGACAGAACTTGTTTGCTAGTGCTGTACTACTTTGTCTTTTTTTCCATATCCAATATTTTATTATGCCCCACGTTGATGGGGCGCCGATATAATATATGATATTAAAGCATTTATATATGAAACAGCACAGCATGTCTTCTTATCATATTATACTATTTGAATAAAAGTGATTTAGTTTTATTATTGTTTTAATTTCATGGCGTTATGGTAGTCCTAGTCCAAATACCATTTATTTTTGCATATTTTCAGTTTTTCTATTGCTTCTCTTTCAAAAGTCTTCTATTTGTTTTGTAGAAAATAATGCAAATTGTCCCTTTATGCCCATTTAAAGAGCCTGAGATCCTTTTCAGGCCCAGTGTGCTAGTAAAGATGCCTGTGAAAGGGTGGGTTTTCATTCTTTTGATTTATTGACATTTACGTCTGTGTCATCTTCTTGCTACCACATGTCAGTACTGTCTAATTACCTGACTGACAGTGGTGAGAAATGCAAAGGAAAAATAGTTGAATTTCTAAATTAAAAAAAAAGTTACTGTGTACTTTGTTTATCAGCTTTATGAACAGCTTGAATTCAACTAAGAATAGGAACTTTTAGATAATCTTTTGTGTATTCTGATTTTTTTTTTATTAAAGCAGATTGTTTACATTTTTCTAGAAATACTGATGATGAAGATGAAGAAAGTAATTATAGAGACATGGAGATCACAGTACTGCTATGGGAATTCACAACGCTGAAGTCCAAAGGATTCATTCATCAGCAAAGATTCTGTCTTCTTCATAGTAAATCTTCTAGTGAAAAAAAGGTTGTATTCTTGCTGTTATTATGCCTTTTTAGTACATATCTACATGCAGATTTTTCTTATTTTGTTTGTATCACCTAGGATTAATTTTGCCTAATTAGGTACTTAGCATTTCTAGCAATTCTATCATTTATAGTTAGTGCTTAAGAATAAGAAGCTTTTATTTCTGCCACATCTACATAAAAACTTTTCTCTAGTCAAAGATATTTTTTCCTAATTTAACTGACCAATCAATCAATTTGATTTCATTGAATTTAATATCTCTTCTAGAGAAGCTTAAATTTTCATAGGGCTTTCTGCATCATGGAATAACTATAGCCTCATGTCCAAATACAACTTACTTTTTGAAAGTTAATTTTATTACAGATTACAAATTTTAAATTATTCTTAGGTATTGATTAGAAATTACTGCAACACTGGACATTATCTTTGCTTATAAATTCACAAAGAAACAACTTTATTTAATTATATACAATTACTAATCTTTTTGTAAATACTTTTACTAGTTATTCTTCTAAAAAATAATAGCACTGATCACAAATAAAATTGCTTGTAGTTGTAGCTGTAGTTCATGCAAATGCTTGCTGAATGCAATCTGCCTTTATATTCCAATTTTGATTTCAGATATCTATATGGATAAAAATTTCCAAATAATTGAATAAAAGAATAAGGGAAGACCTACTGAGGAAAATAGTTTGACTACAAGTGCAACAAATGCTGCTTTGCTGCAAGATTACTGATTAACAAATGAGAAAGAAATCATACACTAATGCAGAAATCAAACACTGAATAGACAAAAACCGTTTTAATGGAAAATCGTCAAGGTAAACAAGTGAATGCAAAAGGCAAATACATAGAGGAATTGTAGCGCTAATATTATTTGCTTGGTTTTGGCTGTATCTTCATTATATATAGTATTGTGATGCTTGTTTTCTACTTCTGATCACTTTCTATCTTTAGCAATTACTTTTATATAAAGTTTTAGCATACGTCTACATTGTCTTTATCTTTATATCTTCAGTGTAGATTAGTTTTGTAATGTTTTATAAATTTTATATCTTGACACTAGCATTTAAAGCTTTAAATAGCTTCTAATCACACTGGTTATATAGCATATTCGTAAGAAGCTTGCTTTTAGAGAACTTCAACACTGATATGCACTGCTGATAGCACCTGTAAATAGTAACACACAAGTTTTCTTTTTGTGTATTTATATGATTATTAGTTTTTTTTGCTGAATGCTTGCTTTCACCATGTAATACCATGCCCTCAAATAAAGAAAAAATCGAGTAGACCATGTGATTAACCTTGTAATTTATGTGACACTTGACACTATATTTTTAGGTTATAATTGTCAGAAGCAACACTTAAATATTTAAATTGTATCATATGTCATACCTATCTATAATTATTTCAAGTCGATTTGAATTATTATTTAAAAATATCAACACAATTTTAATTAAATACTTAAATTTGTCTCTAACTGTCAATCATTTGACAGTTTTGCATTTTAGGTTATTAATGTAAGTATAACTGTCAAGTACTGGAAATTTTATTTATTTGTTTATTTGAAGGCCTACTAATTTTTCTTTTATTTGATCACACTAATGCAATTTTCAAGAACGATACAATGGTTCGATTTCTTTAAAGATTCTGGATTCAGATTAAGAAGTGAAAGTGATAAACCTATAGGAAGTAATTTATTGTGGTAGTAATTATTCGTTATATCCATTTAAAGTGTGAGGGAGATGGGCATGTGTTCATGAACTACAAGTTTCAATAGCATTTAGTTTTTACCTGTCCATATATGTATTTACAACTTTCACTTATTAATCCGAAAATGGAATTTTTGGAAAAATTTGAAACTCAAGAAAATATATTTCAGGGACAAGAGCAAAATAATTTTCAGTAGTTCTTGCATATTTGAGAGTAACAGTTTAACTTTGCATTAAATTTTCTAATAAGTTGCAATTTTTCCTTTAACCTAATGAAATTTGTCATTAGTAAACAAGTGGATGATTGTTAGAAATTACAATAATGGAAAATATATATTTGTTTGATGCTCCAACCATGTAACACCATAGATAGATTTTGATATAGTTTAAATAAGAATTTCTAGACTAAAAATAAATTTGTGGGAACTTTAACTTGAAAATTCTGAAAAGCTTCTCAAATTTCCAAAATGAAATTTTCCTTGCATTTATCAAATTTCCCATATTATAAACTTTTTTAAAATCAACACAAGACAAAGCAGAAACTAAAATACTGGAAGTAAAAATACTTTGAATTACTATTACCTAAAATCCAAAATATATTTCTTTTAATGCTAACAAAATGACGTAAACAGAATATTTTGTTGAAATATTTAAATTAAGAACTTGTTAAAAAAAACAAATAAGACTTTAAAAATCCATCCACTTGTTTCGTTCTTACTAACATTTCTTATATTATCATTAACAATTACTAATACAACTACTTTAAATTTTGTTTCAGACACCATGTACTAAAAAAGGCTAACAACACTGCAATAACACGACTAACAGAATCCCACTGCAGCTGCTGGACGCTGCACAAGATTAGACAAATATAAACTCTTGTGCGTGTGACAGCGGCTATTGTGGGTATTCTTACTCACCTATAAAATTGGTTCAAGTTTGATTTGTAAACAAAGTTTATATTCATTAATCATATTAAATAAAACAAAGAAGTACATTACGTTCTTTAATAAAATAATTTTTTTTGTACATTGTATATGTTTTATATATCAGAGAGGTACTTTTACATCGGACTGAAACTAATTTAAAACTTTAATATGGTTTAATTTATAATGTAATTATTCTTTCAATAGTAAAGCCACTTTAATATAAGTTAGGTTGTTTTTAATAGGTATTTCAACTTATATGGAAATTATAATAGACTTAAGCCAACCAGGAACTGTTTTAGTTTTATTTGCTTTTATAAATACTTGCATCTTTAAGCTAGAAAAAAATATATAATTGGAAGTATAAACTTTAATGATTATATGTATTTCTTAGTTATTATAATTCTGTCTTTTTTAAAACTTGAGTTTCTCTAATAATAATACTTTCAAATACGTATGTTAGATAATACAGTCAGAAAGTAAAATTTAAGAATAGAAATATAACAATCACAGCATAATTTGTTGAGAGGATCATATTTTATGTTAATTACATTTTATAAAAATTCTACTTTATTAGTTACTAAAAATTAAATAATTTTTTTCAACACTATAATTGTAGATAAGAAAATAGTTTTTTTGATAAGACCCATAATGGATGAGATAACTGTATCAGTAATTCAAAAATGATGCTAAATTCTCGAAGTCTTGTTTTATTTTCTATACCAGATCTGCAAATATGACATGAGTATTCTATACAATTTGGTTTCTGGACACATAATAAGAATATTTTATGTATGTCTACAACCAACTATATTCTTGAGAAATCTCAATCTTGAACATTTCAACATAATCTTTACATAAAATACAATAAAACGCACTACTATACCTTTTGATATAACCTCAATTTATTAGCCTGACATATTCCAATAAATTGAGGTTATAATATGAAGTGAAATAGTGTATTTTATTATAAACATGAAGTTTCACAAAATAACAGTAAAGAAAATAATTGATTTTTAAATTTTACTCTTCTGACTAATGCATGTAAAGAATTAGTCATTGAAATGCATATATTGTAAAATGTATCAGTATGTTCACACATGAAAATGTCTGTAAAGTTTTACATAATTGGAATGTAATATCTTTTCTCTTTCAACAAATAAATTTTAATATAAAAATTAACAACAAATATTATATTATAACATAATTATAAAACCCTATTTTAAAAATGAACACATTTTCCTTTTCTTTGGTAAATCAAAGCTTAATTCACAACACTATCGATCATATAAATGTAGTAAGTACATAATGTACATGAACACACAAATTTGTTGTTCTCCAATTAAAAATGAAATAAAATGAATGATAAATTTATGTAGTGTCTTCAGATCAATTGTACCTAATTATAAATTAAAAAACATTGTAGTCAATAAATCCAATATAAAAATAATTCGAATTAAAAAAAAACAATCTTTTATGATGTGATTTTATATGTTACAAAAAGTGTATGTCAATTTTCTGAAATATCTGTAGTATCTCTTAGAGAACCGCTCTCATCAAAAAGTAAAGTACATAAAATTGCTTGTAGTCGGTTACGAGCTGGTTCGAAATCGGCATCCAAGGCTAATGCTGAGCGATAAAATGCAATGGCTTTTTCCAAATCGCCCTAGAACATAAAAAAAATCAAAATTAGAAAATGCACTTGTGAGTTCATGTTTTGATTTCTGTTGAATTGAAAATTATACTGTACAGTTATACTTTGTATTATTGTAATTTGTAGTGTATTGATTACCTGAGTTAAATAAATGAAATAAACAATTTTTTATTAAAATCTTATTATTTTATACAATTTTCAATTTAAAAACAGATATTATGTGTTGAAACATTAATTAATTTAAATGAATAATATATAAAATGAATGTAATTTTATAAAGTATGTATCAAATTGTGATTTGTTAATATTAAATGATAGGATTTACTTTGTTACTGGTAAACCATATTATGTATCTATCAATAATAATAAGAAATAAAATTTAATTATAAATATATTGGGTTTTCTTTAATCATACAAAAGACTGAATACAGGACTGCAGTAGCGTTTTATAAAATTCAGCATAACTGGTGAAGATATTAATGACTGGATTGAACCGCTTTTTGCTAAATATTTCTTTATAATTGAAGGTGCCAATGCAAGAACCAGTCAAATTCACTAGAATAAATTGTTCAGAAGAGATGAAAGCATGTTAAACTCCCTATTATAGCTTAAAAATTAATATAAAAGTCTAGTTATTGCACAGAACAAACTCAATGTTACAAGCTGAATTAGAAAAGCAAAAAATCTAATTTTACCCTGAAAATGGACCTAACCAGTTCTTGCACTGCACTATCCCCACAACACCACAGATTCAATTAGCATACCAGAACTCTTGATGTAATGGTATGCTAATGAACAAATGTTTATTAACCACTCATAGGTTAATTTCTGACAATAAGGTTTCTACACTGCTTCTTTACACACGCAAGAAAAAGTAGTAAAATAGAAGTTTGGAAAAGAAGGCTGATAGTTTCATACCAGTGTAAGGAAGAAAGTATACTTTTAGCAGTAATAGTAAGGCTTCTACACTGCTTCTTTACGCATTCAAGAAATGGAGCACAATAGAAGTTCGAAAATGAAGGTCGATAGTTTCATATTAGCATAAGGAAAAGAGCAATTTTTAACAGAATTTTTAAATTAAACCGTTTTACGGACATAAGGAGTTAGTAAAGTTGTATTTATATAAATAAAATAATGTAAGTAAATACCTTGCTTTTAGTTAAACATCAACATTCCATAGTCCTACATTGTTGTAGGAATTTAGACAAAAGCAAGATTCTTTATCTTTACAATATTTGTTTAAAAAAACATTGCAGGTAATTTAAAAAGAATTACTTAATTGACAAAACTTATTTTTTTCTACAAAAATTTTTATAACATACAAACATTTACAATATTTTCAAAGAAATATTAAAAAGTTTACTGACAAATGGCAAGACCTTTTTTCCGTGAAGGTCTAGGGTGTGATGTCATTCCTAAAAGTAAATGTTCTTAAAAGTCTTGACTTTCAATGAATGTTGAAAAACATGGGGCACTACAAAGCACCCATAAGGAGGTTTGAAATAATTTTAACAATTTCATGCATGCTGGGGATAAATATTGAAAAGCTAGAAGTGTTTTTAAAGGATACTACCACATATCCCTGGTATTATATGCCCACTTCCGTCCAAAAAAATACTTAAGCATGGAGCATCAGTCATAAAACATGCTATATTACCAATAGGAACGCTCTCTAAAGAGGCTTAGGAAGCTAGGTATAACAATTTTGAAAATTATAGACAAAGTCATGCCAGAAAATGTTTGCAGTCAGCCAATTTGAGAGATGTGCTAAACCATTTATTCATTTAATTCAGTTTTACCATTATATACCTACAATATTTGTTGATAGATCAAACCATTTCCAAAGAAACCTGATTATTCATTGCCACTAGAAGTTCTAGTTCTAGTTCGGAAGACATAGAGGAAGAAGATATTTTAACTAATAGCAAATAATTACTCTTGTAAATAATGTCAATCAAAACAAAACTGATAGAAGATCACTTCTCTATTTTCCAAATGTTTATTTATTATCATTACAATCATTATTTTATACATTTCTTAGATGCATATTAGCAAAACAGTTATTGCAAGCTAGTTTCTGCTGGTAGACCATAGTGCACTAAACCCTTCGATTGCTTGTTGCCTATTTAGTACACTAACTATAATAAAGCAAAAATCTCAACAGAATGTAAAATCTTTTATAAGAACTTTTGTTCCAAAATCATACAAAAGCTGAATAATGGGTCATTCTTCAAAATAGGCAAAAAACATTATTACCACTGAACTGTG
>VTPC01090966.1:113673-181783 GCA_011009095.1 Ignelater luminosus
CATCTTGAGGCACATGCAAAAATCTCTTAGTTTGGCAATAATATGCGCCTGGCACTTACAGTTAGTTAGAACTTGTGCTCAATGTTTTATTACATCTTTAGTAATCATCTAGCAGTTGTTTGATTGTGTAATATGTGCTGAAAATGCTTTGAAACTCAGTAAACATTTATTATTTGTCATATCTTTGTAGGCAGTTCAATATTACGTAAAATCTAATTTCTTTATTATATTACTATTTTCTTGTCTTTGTCATAATGCATCTTCAAATTTGTGAGAAATATGATAATTTAGTATGAAAGATTTTAGAGTAATTATTAAAACTATTGAAAATCGTCATTTCCAAAACCATTATCTCCAAAGCTATTTTTGGCTTCAGCAATGCAGGCTTGCTTCTACAGAAATAATGACATGACATTGCTCATAATTTTGAACTTTTCCTGGTAAAACAAAACAAAATTGATTATTACGTTTCTTACCTATCCATGGCAAAAGCAGACTGAAGAAAAGAGAAAAAGAAAAACATTTACAGAGATTGTACTGAGAACAAAACCCATGAAGAGGAATCCACAACTTTATGAATGACAAAAGGAATATAAGAGACAAAGGTTGTTCAAGAGAAAGGAGCAGGATAAATTAAAATGTATTAGTTCTTTCACACCTTGAGAACAGCATAAGAAGAAAAGATCGTGAAAGGAATGTTCAAAGAAAGAAATGGTTAGATTTATAGATCAAAACACACCACAACTGCTACTAATAAATGAAGAAATAGCTGGTCCAAGAACTGCTTCAAGATGCAGAAGGAGAAAAGTAAGAAAGGACAGAACAAAGCATACAGAAAAATAAAAGAAATACAAGATGAAATATAAGATTTAAAAAACAAAAGACCACCACGCACCAGAACAAAAGTAAAACGTTTAGTAAAAGGTGTCCCAGTTCCATTATAAATAAAAAAGAAGTTGCTATTTAGTGAAGCAATAATGAAAAAATCAAAGGAGAACTATAAGAATGCAAGAAAAGGAGAATAAAGATATCAAGTTTTGTAAAGTTCTAATAAGTAAAGTATTAAAGTGATACAAGTGTATCGATCAATTGAATTTTATGAGATATAAAGTTAATAACACAATGAAACAAATTTGGCAAGGTATCATCACAGTTCATAATTGCCTAACAAAAAAACGGCACTAAAGACGCCCTACTGCATAACATTCTAATCAGTGGACCACTTGCAAAACCACAACTTTGATCATCAATGCCCAAACACATTAGCAAACTGAAGTTTCATTAATTCTCAAAAGTCACCTATTTAGTAGAAAACTCATTTTTATGATCATAATGCAAATATGTTACTGTTATTGTTGAACAAATGTAAATAATATATTATAAGTAAAAATTATTTAATTTATTTTTATAGTTGTGCTCTTAAAGCATTGTAATGCTTTAATTCTCACAAGTCCCCGCACTTAAAAAAATCATTTAAATTTCTGGCATCTGAAAGTAATCATAATTACAGATAAATTTCCTCCATAATTAGAAGAGCTTTCCAGTAAGAGATTATCACCATCTTTATCCTTGAAAGTAAAAAGTTTGAACATTTAATTTCAATATTTTACAGGAAATAGGAATTTTTATAAAACAATCTTTTAGTGTAATCGATTTATAGATTTACAAAAAAAAAAGGCAACAGCGTGAGGTCAAACTGTCATAAAATCATAACCTTAAAATACATTAAGTATCAATAAGATTTTACAAGCCAAGTTAATAGATAAACAGCCCGGTTTACAATACTCAAACTGTCATTCTGTCACAGCCATATACGACCCAGAAACATAGTGAATGGAGCATACATGGTAAATTTTCATAGTTCGGTTGTTTACCTCCTTAATTATTTATACAAGAGTGTATATGAATAAAAAAATGGTGTACCTGTTCTTATACAGAAATATAAATTCAAAGAGTTTTTATACAATTGAAGGGGCAAGTGGATTAAGGGGTTATGTTACAAAAACCTGAATTGGGGTTGTTCAATTTTGAAATTGATCATTTTATTCCAAAATCAAACAGGTCTTTTCTTTCTAAAGAAAGGCTTCATCATTTCCAATTATCCTACAAAACATTAATAAATCAAGAATCCTTAATTCAAATACTTAATAAAGAATTTATTTTAGTTCGTTCCAAAACACATTCATTACCAATATCACATTTCATAAGTGAAGGAAAATGCTAACCCACCAACGTTGCAGTTCTGACCAATGCAATTTAAAAAAGTGTATCAAGTTATTTCATACAGGAACATCATAAATAGGAGGAAGCCACGTGACCACGAAATTTACTGTTGGTTAGGCAACACATCTTGCACTGTTGGCAGCTCCGTTGTAATAAAGAATTATGTAGCTTTCCAGTGGCGTAGTATTGGATATATGATGAAACTACTTAGAAACTTAAATATTTAAAGATAATTATAAATATATAAAATTGGAAAATTAAAAAATGACAATATATTGAAGATATTCTTAAAAACAAGAATTAGATAAGGCTCAAACAATGCTGATGTAGCTGTTCAACAAGAGCTTTTTAGTTATTTTTTCAATTTTATTAAATTTAACTGTCCACTATGAAGGATTTTTCATAAAAAGATAATTATGCAGGTAGGGTAAACGCACCAATACCTGGTCATTTAAAGAATATTTGAAGTTCAAACTCATTTAAATTTAAAACTAAATATTTAATAATGAATTTTTTTGTATAGTTATGCATGCATAAATGATATACCTACTCAATCCTTAAGTGTCATTAAATGTTTAATTTTATATTTAAAAAAACCATTTATCAAAATTGGCACTTTGACAGCCGTCTTAACACAATCGTGTTCTGGGAATAATTAAAGATTAATAATTGACGTGTAATTTTTATTTTCTGAAATTAATGTAACATAATACTTAGAACTAGGTATGCTAGATAACAGAACTAAAAATCGCAATTATTTCAGCTGCCATAATTTATTTATAAAAAAATAATTTATTAGGTAGCAGGTTACTAGAATTTAATTAAAGATAATGCCTTACATTTATCCTAAATTTTACAATTTCATTTAGTTATTTTACATTTTATTGCAATTTATGTACAAATTACATAAATGGTTCCATATGGCCACCCTGTTTCTCTAACCATAACCGAACTCTATTTTTGATACTATTGAAAACTGAAACTAAGGTTTCTGGTGATATATTATTAATTTCATTTTGTATGGCCTCTTTTAATTCGTCAATATTCTGTGGAGGGTGCCTGTAAACATTATTCTTCAAATGCCCAAATAAAAACAAATCTAATGGTGTGAGATCGGGAGACCGAGGGAGCCATCGTCCACAACTAATCACTTGGTCATCAAAGAACTCTTCCAAATAACGAATAGTGGTGCGTCTTGCTGGAAGTAGCCCTCTTGGATTTCATCATCCAATAGTTGTTCGATAAAAGGTATTAAAATATTATCTCGGTATCTTTCTCCACTGATTGTGTCATTAAAAAACAATGGACCATAGATCCTGCGTCTTGACATCGCAACCCATACACCAACCTTCTGGGGATGCAAACTTGTTTCTTCATAATTGTGGGGATTCTCTGTGGCCCAGGTTCTGTAATTTTGGCTGTTCACATAGTCTGACAAACGAAACCATGCTTCATCTGACATAAATGTAATATTTAATATGTCATCGTTGTTCAAGTGTTGCATAAACCACTGACAGTATTGAACTCGTAATTGATGATCATGCGGAAACAGTTCTTGTAATACAGACACTTTATAGGGATGCATTCGTAGCTTCTTTTTTAATGCAACTTGGCAACTTCCATATGAAAGTCCTGCAGAAAAAGTTGTTGGTTAGATTATGGTTTAAAATAGTTTAAATTGTTTAATGAATGTAAATAATTCAGAAATAAATAGCAGTGCCAGTTTTTTTATTTAAGTTTGCTAATATAACAATTGAATTACTACAAGTGATAAATTCAAAATAATTAATAATTTAAAACACGAATGAAGCAAAACATATTATTTGTGTAATGCAAATAGATTCCTACCTGTTTCAGTGGCTAAGCGTTTAATGGATTTATGGGGACTACGATTCATTCGCATCTGCATGTCCTTGAGAACTTCATCAGTTAATACGGTTGGTCTACCAGATGATTTGCCTTTGCAGATGCAACGTTTTTCTTCAAACCGCTTAAGTATATCATGCCTACGACGTACAAATGCATCGTAGTGGACTTGGACTTCAGAAAAAGCTTGTTCAAATTGTTGGATACAAGATTGTAATGAATAGGTCCATGAACTATCTGCATTCTATGTTCCACTTTGATAGTGAGCTATTAAAATAAATTTATCTTGTTCGCTTGTAGAAGACATCGCAAAAACGTAACCTTCCAAACTGAAATAATTATGCAGTTTTAAAATTTATTATCACACTTTGAATGCGTTAAATCTAACTTACCTCGATTAACTCACAAAAAACAGATTTAGTCTTGAAAAAGACTGATTTTTAAATAGAACAAAATAAACTGTAGAAAACGCAAAACAGGGACCAAGAAATCACGGAAGGTACGCACGCCGATGTAATTTTAGGTTAGAAATGTACTCGTGAGGGAGTTTAGCCAATGTTGAAAGGTAAAACTTCGCGCCACTTTTAAATTAGTGGTCACGTGGCTTCCTCCTATTAATGATGTCCCTGTACTATTTGTATATGAAAATAAACAATCTTGTAATACTATATACTACATTACAGTAAAGATAAAATTGTTAATGTCTGTAAATTTCATGAAAACTACATGAATTTTTGAACAAAATACCATTTGATCGTGTATAGTAACTCTTCAATTTTTACATGAATTTCTTCATGTAAGAATTGACAAATAGAACAAGTTCTATTTCTCAAGGTCATTCACGTGGATTTCTAGTGATTTCTATGTTAGCGATTGAATATAATGTAAAAGTCTGGATAATTGTCCAGGAGTTTAATTTAGATTGTTTGGCATTTGCTTGATAACAAAAGAATTTGAATTTTGGTTTTTGGTATTAGTTTATATGTAGTGTAGGCAGAACAAAATGCTGCTGGGGCAAGATGCACAGGGTCATAACCCTTTCATTCACAACAAAACTGTTTTTGAACAAATGTTACCATAACCACCATAATGAGATACTGGTGGAAATACGCATGAGAAAAGTGTTGCTTGCGCATTACTAAGATGCTCAAAAGCAAACGGAAATTTACAAAATAGGAACATTGCCATCTTGATAGCCAAAAAGCAGCATTTCTTTTTATTGTTCTAACTTTAATAAAATTTTGTAGGGGACGACGGAAAATTAAAATCGTTTCTAAGTTTCTATAGAACATATCTTTCCTATATTTTAGAATAAAAGCTAATTTTCATCAATCTTTATGAGTGTCCACTAAAGATTCATGAATTCTAAACAGACACAGACATAAAATGTATATCCATAGGATGATCTTCCTGGATATCCACTGTATATCCGATGTAGGACATCTTATGGATATCCATAGGATATCCTCTCCTGTGTGGGATAGTAAATACTTGTTTGTAATTTTTGTATGCGTATTTTATTATTTGTATAATATCTAATAAAAAACAAAGTACAATGTATAAGGTAATTTTTATAATACCTTTCATTACTTTGCTGTAACATCTTTTATGCAACTTGTCCATCAGCTAACTCATCATAGAAATTTTATGATGAAAATTTTTGAGAACAATTTCCTGTGATTGTGGGTGTTGTTTTAAATGTAATCATCAAATCAGTATAACTTTACAGATTACAGTTCATCATCTGTTAAAGTGAAAATGAAACAATTAATTATTCACTTGATAACTACATTTAAAACTACAAACACAGCAACTGTTTTTAAGTTTTTCTTTTCTTATGGTGCCTTAGATGATGGATACACAGCATGTTAAAAAATCTTTTGTAAGTAGATACCTTAAGTGTTTCATATTAGATAGCTTTACCTGATGCTAATGGAGATCTACTAACATACATAAAAAGTACTCTAATAGAAAACTGCCATAGACAGCACATGGCAATGTCTTCAGAGTATGCAATTCTTGTTCCTTATGTTAGAACTTCTAAAGGTCTGCTAATTCAGTTCCTTGAGATGTATGCTATCATGCTCCTTTTCTAGATAACCAATAGTAGGTTAATGGAAGTTTTAAAATGGAATACCAAAGAAAACATTTAAAACATAGAAGTGCACAACCATTCTTATACTACAGGAAGTAGGGGAAAACAGGGTAATGGTGGCCATTAGGGTAATAAGTGCCGTTAAAGATTTCAAATATCCCTCGTAATTGAATAGCTATACCAAGTGATGCCACCTCCTATGATCTCATGGAAGCATCACTGCTAGTTGAGAACCATGCGCTGGTCTTGTGGCGAAAATAATAATGAATTTTCAGTTACCGGCCAACTTGATGTAGAAACAGTTGATTCTTGAAAGTGCTGTTATTTGTGTGTTAAGACAAGTTAAGCGATTTTTGTTTTTTTATTGTTTTATATGAATATTACCTAATAACTGCAGAAAAAAGTGAGTAGCTAAAAATTTAATTTAATAGTGTTTGATTTAGGCAACTGAAAATGTTGCACTTTGGGGTTATCATGGTTGTGTGATTCGGGGCAATGAAGGCCAGCCACAATTCCCCAGTCAATATGATATATTAAGGGATTTTTTCTTTATAGATGGTTCAATATCATGTCAGATCAACAACGAAAGGATCGTGGACATCCGAGCAACTACAAGCTGCGATTATGACTATACACGAAGGAAGAAGATCTATAAGGGATGTTGCAAGATCATTTGGTATTCCATGAAGCACCATCCAAAAACAAATAAAAACAAATAATACCTTGCCTGCTTCAATGGGAACACATACTGTGTTCTCCAGCGAACAGGAGAAAACTCTAGCTGACCACGTAATTTATTTGGGAAAACTATTTTATGGTATATCAAGGGGGGAGATTAAAAAGTGGGCTTATGAATTTGCGATCAGAAATGGTATGAGGTGTCCATTTAAGGAAGAGAAGAAGTCAGCTGGGGATGATTGGCTACAGGGATTTCTGAAACAAAATTCGCAGGTTTACTTGTGAAAGCCTGAGGCAACTAGCATTAACCGCATAACAGCCTTCAATAAAGAAGAAGTCACTCTATTTTTTACAAACTTAGACAAAGTCATAACTGAGTATAAGTTTAAAGAAAACCGCATTTACAACACTGATGTGACTGGCATCTCAACGGTTCAGAAGCCACAGAGAATATTGGCCAAGAAAGGATTGAAGCAAGTAGGATTTGTGACTAGTTGGGAGAGAGGCAAGAATATTACTGTAATATGCACTTTTAGTGCAGGAGGCATGTACGTTTCACCTATGTTCATATTTGCCTGGAAGAGAACGACTCCTTTACTCCAAAGAGGTGGTCCTTCAGGATCGCTTTATACTTGTTCAACAAAGAGGTGAATTACCAAAGAACTTTTCCTAGATTACCTAAAGCATTTTCAAAAATTTGTTAAAGCCAGTAAAGAAGAGCCAGTTCTGTTTGTGCTGGATAACCATTCAACGCATTGCACATCAGCCGCTTATGACTTTCGTAAGGATAATGGACTTGTTCTATTAACGATTCCTCCTCACACGTCACACAGGCTCAAGCCTTTGGATGTCTCATTTTATTCACCGCTTAAAACTGCCTTTAACACTGAATGTTGTAAATATCTAAAAAATCATCCCCATGAAAGGATAACACTGTTCCAGATTGCCGAACTTTTTAACAAGGCTTATATTAGGATTACTACTCTCGAAAAAACAATAAAAGGCTTCGAGAAAACTGGTATTTGCCCTTATAACCTTGATATTTTTACAGATGAGGAGCAGATGCTTCTGACAATGTGATGGTTTCCACAATAAATCAACCAAAAGAAACTAGGCTTAATGTGACCTTTGAAGATATTTTGCTTCTTCCTCAAGTTGCTGGACCATCCACATCTGGAAAGATCACAAGGAGAAGATCTAAGAAGCAACACTCTCAAATAATAACAGCAATACTGGACAAAAAAGATGAAGAAGATAAAAAAACTGCTACAACACTGGACAAGAAAGATAAAGAAAATAGAAAAACAGTTAAACAACAAACAACAAAAAAAGCTATAAACGGAAGATTTTTGCTGAAGATGATAATCAGCAAAAGTTCAAACAAAGAAAATCACAAAGAGTTGAGACAAAAATATACAATCAGTTGAGTTCAAATGATGAAGATGATGAAATCAAAGATAAAACTGTTAAAGCGGCTGACATTTGCCTGATTTGCGGAGAGTTTGGGCTTACAAAGAATGCTCTAACTTTGAGAAAGGAGTCTTCATATGTGATTATTGTAATTGAATAATATGTTAATAACTAATTCTAAGACATAACAATAACAAATTAATAATAAAAGTCAAGTTTCTTTTAAGTATGTTTTCAGGGCAATTGCGGCCACCTGCCACAATTACCCCAAGTAGTTGGGGTAATAGTGGCCACTTGTATTTGTTTATAATGTTCTCTGTATTTTTATACTTTGTATTTTTTATATATTTCAATAAACTGTGGTGTTCATAATGGTCTTTTTTATTTGTCCTGAGTTTTTTTGTGGAGATATATCCATAAATTGCAGTGCTACAACTCAAAATTCTTAGGGGGCTCTCATTCTCCCAGTTTCCCCTACCACATAACTTCTAAAAACATACCTTGTACATATGCTTTTGGTACTATTTTTCATACTGCCATTGGGAGCCTATTTTAAACTTGCTGTGAAAAGCTCTTGGAATGACAAAACCTATCTTTATCAATATACTTATCCAATTCCATAAGACTGCCATAGTACATTTTCTAAAGATTATTTCTCATACCATAAGTACTACTAAGGTACCAAAATGATTTTATGAGGAACTATAGACAATCCTGGAATTCTTTCTGCCACAATATTTGCTTTTGGCTGCCTTAATGAATCTGATATGGTGCATATTGATCCTTTTTCAGTACATTTATCATTTCTAAAATAAATAACCACAGAGTTGTGATCCTCCAAAATGGATTGACTGTATTTCTGATTCATAATTGCAATAGAAATTCTCTGAGAAGTCTACATGGATTAAGTGTTGTTTAATTCACCAAGAACATTGTGCTGATGATTCCTAGTGCATAACTATGTATTTCATAAGGTTAGGCATTGATAATTTAAGTCAGTTAACCAATTCTAGTTCTGAACACTTTATTCTTTCCTTTGGTACTTTTCTACACTTTCTTTCTCTACCTTTTAAGGTTACAATTTCAACCTTACACGACTATTTCTTACAAAAAGGGGATTCTGAAGGATCAAACTTTTTATCTCTATAGTCTTCGCAAGTTCTCAATAAACATTTTTCATTTAATTTAATACTACAACAAAACGGAGAGCTCTCTAGACAATTTGTCTCAACTGTATTTTATATAATTTTCACATTTTGACAAGTGCCCCTTTCATTCACATTTGGATGAATTACCCAAAAACGTCTCAATTTACAGAATGTAGCATCGTTTGGAAAATAATCTTGGCAGGTTTTGAATTCCTTGTAAATTGCTGGTTTGTGTTTCTTGCAATGGTGTCCTTTTTCCCAAGACAAAGATTACTATATTCATCTTCTCTAAGAAAGAGGTTATGTTTGTTTTGTATTTATTACATGTGAATATATAAAAATTGTGGACAAAGGCTGGTCAATGGCATTCGATTCCTAGGGTTAAAAGATGACAAACTGCCATGGGATTTTTTACTGTTAGTAAAAGATTTTCTTTTATATCAATTTGAAGTCAGTATAAATGCTAGTTACTCAGTTTGAGTATTTGTAATTTTTTATAATTTTAGGTCAGTTTTTTAATTAAGTTCAATTGTAAACTATCAAATACATTTCTGCAACTCATATTAACTTTGAAACAACATTTTAGAATAATTTCTGATGCAAGTTGCAATCAATTTCCAGCCAAATGTCATGAAAATTGGACCTTTTCTCATCAAAATCACACAAAAAGTTTTCTGTGACCATATGTGCAACATTGAGGAACCGGGAGTAGGAGTGCTGTATTTAGAGAACATGCCTATCTACCTACTAATCAGAGTTTGGTTCACATGCATCTGTTAGAAGGAGAAATGATTGGATTTTCAAAAATTATCAAAATGCAACCAAGGAGTTTCATTCTAATTAGAGACAGGTCTATGCTCTCAGCAGAACTTTTTATCTTTCAAGGTCTTACACTACATCAGAAGGTTGAATTTTGGCAGCATGTGTATTGGGTTGATCTTGGTATAGTAAATTTTAGCTTTTAAGGTTTACAAACTGCGCATTGTTCTGTTGTAGTGCTAATGATATTAATCATTTCTGTCACATTTTAAAGCATTTGTTGAACTTTCGAATAAAAAATCTAACTGTGATCAATTTTTCACTAATCCAGTGTATTGTATGATGTCAGTGACAGTAGTGAATTACAACTAGCGAAATTGACAGTGTTGTAGAATTAAGCACTTCAGCCTAAAGAAGATTAAGGCAGAATTGGACTTAATGTTTTGTCTCAATAATGTTAGAAGAAAAAGTCAGAAAAACTTACCATTGATGTGTATATATTTCCCATTGTAAAGTGATTAACAATAAAGTTTCGATTACTTCTGAGTGCCGTGTTTGCTACCTCCAATGCATCTGTATGAAGTCCCATTCTATAAACAGAAAAAAGAAAAGAGTTATAATTTTTTGAAAAATACAAAAAATAACCAAATTTTAAATATAAAAAAAATCACTTGAAAGTTTAAAGATTCTATTGCAGTTTACTTGATAATCTTATTCTTACCTATGCAGAATATTAGCAAGACAATTTAGTGGAATATCTTTCATATCATCAGGAACAAACAAAAGAGCATGCCTGATACATTTGACAGCCTCTTCAGTACTTCCAACTGCACGCCAATAATAAGCTGCAGCAGTAGCTAATATCCATGAAGTTCTATTCTAATAAAAAGCTTTTACATATTAACTGTATAAAAATTAAAATTATAAGTCATTTACTTGCTGAATAGCTAGTTTGATTTTAACTCCTAAATCATGAAGGGAAGCTTGCTGATCACCAGCCATAAGTCCTAACCATTCTAAAAGGGAACTTTCTGGGGAATTCGGAAACTTCTTGCTTAGTGCTATTTCAGTGAGATAATCAAGACGCGATGAAGATATCATCTGCACATCTGGACAGTATGGTTTAAACTCCAGTTCTTTGAATGCCTCAGGTATGGGTTTCAAAAATGGTCCAATACTATAAATACAATCTTTTTTAGTTAATGGTATATTTAAACAATGAATCTTTAGATTTTTCTGATAAGAATTAAATAGTGCTACATCTTACTCTATATTTCTAGCTGCTATGGATTCCCATATTGAAGAAAACCGAGACAAATCGGTATCTTGAATACGTCTGCAGCCACGTGGTGATAATCTGTATGTTCCTGATTTATCATAAACATGAAGCATTGCTTCAGGTACTGGATCATCAGTTAGTGACACAGATACTGAAATATTCAATGTGTTATTTCTGATTTATCAAATTGATTGTTGAAAACTTCAAAATTTTTGCAATAAGAATAAAAAAGGATACTTTTAGAAAATCAACATTCAAATAATTAATACTGGCAATGTCTCCACCTTTGGTATCGGTTCTTAATAAATGGAAGCTTGTACCATTTCCTTGTAAAAGCAAAGACTGGCTTTCTCCAAATAAACAAATTGTCATAGCTATTATTCTATAGTAGAACCAGTACCAGCAGTGAAGGCAGTATCATTGATATCAAACAACAAAAAATCAACCACTTAAAAAAGGATCCGATTACTAACTGATGACTAACCATAAAAATCTCCCAAAGTATTACTGCCACTTGGAGTATGATCATCACCTAATGATATTCTCATATGAAAAGCTTGATGTGGATTTTCCAAGAGATTTTCAAACTGTAAATGATCTGATTCAATTCCTCCAGAACCTTCTGCTGCTAATAGAGTTGAAATCAACGACTGTCCTAAACCAACATTTTGCTTAGTACACTGTTGGGTTGAGAGCAATTTAGATTTTTCTACAAAGTATAAAATAATAAAACTTTTGAAATACAAGTGCATAAAATAAAAAACATTACTTACTGTGTGTATATGTACTTTCTGCACGAAAGCACTGAATTTCTGCTGTCTTACACTGTTCCCCATTTGCTGAACAAATCACGCCTTCCCCATTAAAAGCATCTTTCTCCGAACACATTGCTTCTGAAGTTTTCTCTGTATTAGTTTTTATATCTTCATAATTTCCTGTTTTTATTCGGCATGCCCAAGTTTTTAACAACCATTCAGCTTTTCCATCATAATAATTTGGATCAACTCGTAAAACATTTTTCATATAATACATCGCTTGAATCGGATTATTTTTAGTATAATACAATAAGGCTAGTAAAAAGTTTGTACTAGGTTCAATACAATTTATTCTAAAAGCAAATAGTGTAAATCTCAAAGCATCATCTATTAAACCAAGTTGATGCATTATAGATCCAATAGAAACTAATATCACATCAGTATGTTCTTTAGGAACATTTTGTAAAGCAAATTCTAAACAATTCAAGGCATTCTTCGTATTTGACCGTATCCTCCAGTATAAGCTTGCTAATGTTGCCAAAACCCAATCAGGTCCTGCATGCTATAAAGTATATCATCGATAATGTAATATCATGATTAAATTAAGATAACATTTATATTACAAACCTTGTGCATGGCCGTAATTATACGTTGTCCTATTTCTGATTCTTCAGCTTGACCATCATTTACATATTTTAAAAGATGCTGCTGTAGAAATGGGTTGCCTTTCAATGGATGGTTAAGAGCAAGTTGACGTAGAGATGTAGGAATGTACAACATTTCTACGTCTTTATCATCAGGCTGACAGAGTGGTGGATACCATGGCAAAACGTGTTCAGTTCCAAATGGTAAATCAATATAAGTAGTTAACATCTTTGTAATCCTACATACAGAACAGGAAATAAAATCTTTTACAGCATTTAAGAAATAGTAGTACTTACTGAAATCCTTTATTTTCTGGAGGTAAAAATACAGGAAGATCCAACTCATCTGGTTCAGTAAGAAGTAAATTCCAACTTGCACATTCATCCTTACTAGGCCAGCCTGTCGCATCAAAATATAAGTTACTGGAAGTGGTGAAAGAAGTAGGATATGTTGGATAAAGCACTTCGGGCATATTACTACTTTCCTTAGGTACATTAGATTTAATCAATGCAGGTATTTCAGTTTTTTCGTTATTAAGTCTCAAGTCCTCAGCCGCACTATAATCTACAACTAATGTTCTAACTACTGGACGTCTTTTATTACGAGCCATTTGTTCACTAATTTTCTGAGTCTCACTTTCAACATTACGTAACAGCCTTTGTAAATTTAATGTAACATCAACCTGTAAATTTGTAACAGTTTGATGATCTGTGAAGTCGCATGTAATTGTAGGTTTAGAATTCTCAGATGTGCGTTGTATACATCGTTGTCCTCTATTAGTTAAGAGAGCACTTAATTTCTCTGAATTATAACCTAACAGTTGTGCTTCGAATGGGGCTTGTTCCCACATTAGCCTTTCTTGTAATCTTAACCACTGTTGCTGTTGACTATGATAATCGTGTAAATCGGATAAAATACCTTGAAGTGATCTAAAAACATGTTATTATAATGTTTAGAATTTTACATACATTTGAAGTATTTACTCATGCAATTCTATCAGTCCCCTGTCTAATCTTTTATGACAAAGTGTAGCATATTTAGTTGTAATGACATTCTCTAAACCAGGCTGGAGTTTCAGTACGTTATCATAACAAGCTATAGATCTATTGTAATCGGATAGTGTTGCATACACATTTCCTAAAACTAGATAATTAGCAGGTTGTAGTGGTGCGTGTTCTATAGCAGCATGAAGTAAAATTGCAGCATCCTTAGGATAACGAGCTTGGTGAAATATTCCTGCCAAGTTCAATAATGGAATGTCTTTGTAGATCCTGTAAAATTAAATTAATTAAGATTAAATAAAATACTGTTAATACGAGTTGTCTTAGTTTCAGTTCTGTAAAACTGAGAAGTTGTTACAATTTTGAAGGCTTTTCTCCAATATGCGCAAGAACAAGAAGTATCGAGAAAATTCATTTTATTCTCCATATCACTTGCCTCAAAAATGTTTTAGATTTTCTCACAGCTTGTTAACACTTATACCATCAATATTTATAAGAAAATAAATTTATTTCTTACTGATCATCCACAGTGGAAAAAGACTTTTGAAATTATGTTGCACTCGCATTGAAGATCCTTTTTAAGAGATCATTTTGCTATGATAAGTGAAATCCAAGAAATAGTAATCAGCATTCATATAAAACAAAATACTTTTATAGATTTATTAATAACAATAATATACGGTGACTTAGAACTTAGTTAGCAGGCAACAAAAGGATTTATCTACACACTGACAACAGCAGTTGATTTTTTTCTGTTCAATAAACCAAAAGAATGTTATCTAAAAATAATATTAAACCTGAATAGTAGTGATGGGTAACAAACAAAAAACAATGAAAATATAATTTTGAAATATAAGCATATGAAACATGAGTGTAAACATAAAATCGTAACAGTTAAAAATGGTTTCTATGAAAATCAAATATTAAATGCTAATAATAAAGCTAAGGCAATATGGTTTATGGTTAATGCTTCTAAAGAAAATAAACCAAGACTTTATCTCATCTAGCAGTTAATGGGAAAACTATAAATGATACTGTTGACTTCTTTCTTCTTTGTATTGCTACCAGTTACCTACTGCAATGTTCTTAAAGCTATAAAATTTATATAACATGAACTCTACCAGCAGCAACAAAAATTATAAAAGCTGTCTCAGAAGAAATATCTAAACCAATTGCATCACTTATAAATATTATGCTTGAACAGAAGAAATTTCCTTCTCAACTTAAAATCGCTGTGGTTGTTCCAATATTTAAAAAGGGCAATTCGGCAAATGTGGAAAACTACAGACCAATCTCTGCATTAATAGAAAAAGTTTTGCATGAAAAAGTTTGCTTGCTTCTAACAAATCTCAATATCTTATTAACATAATCAACATAGTTTTAGATGTTCCAGATCCACTGAATCTGCTTGATATGAGTTAGTTCATTGATGAATATGTCATAAAACCCTGGATGACAAAAGGTTGCTGGATCTATTTTATGATATGTCTAAGGCTTTTGATAGTTTAAAAAACATTCATCTTGCAGTAGAAAAAATGTACGATTTAGGATTACACATAACCCAATCAAGTTAGCCAGAAAATCGGCAATGTTCAGAAATGATACAGCTACTTTTCAAATTTGGCACAGTTGTTGCCCAAGGTGTCCTGATGAACATATCAAAAGTCCTCGGTGGTGGAGGGTGAGAGGGGGTGGAGGAGCCTTTGAAAGATCATTGAATCTATTTCTTTGACTAAAAATACTCTCTATATAAAATTAAAGTAGACAAAAGTTCCTACAAAAAAGGTCCTACACATTTTTTTTGTAAGGTTGATAGTTTAGGAGAGGCAAGGAGAAATAGTAGGTATAGGTAAGGGGGGAAGTTGAGGTTCCCGTGTTCGTATTTCGTTCTCCCCACCTCGCTTCAACATCTCCCCCTTTGTTCACCTGGCAGCTGGCTACAAAACACGCCCCCTTCCCGTTTCCTTGCAGTCTGGCTTTCAGAAGTTGTCTTGCCATTTGAAATTTGTGTGATTAACTTGATTGTATAGTTTCATTTTATTGCTGTTTTCCCTTTTATAATGAACATTAATCATTAGTGATCTTTGTTTAATTTGTTCGGAAGGAGTGACTAGTGATAAGTATGAAGGTGGGGAAGAAGAGCAAAAAGATCAGTGCTAGTAGAAACAGGAGGAATGGACTGCATGAACAAATTATGGGTGCTGCATGTGTCGTTGTACATGCCAGTTGCAGGAAAAGATATACAAGACTGAGCACAATAACATCTGATTTCAAAGTGAATCAGGAAGCAGAATCCTCAGTATCTTCAGGTATCTGCGCTCGTCTGAAGTTACATTCAACTTTATTACAAATTGCTTCTTTTGTGCTGAAACTATAGACGAGGCATTCTACACAAAAGAAAAGAAACGTTATAAAGTGTTCCCTATTCGCCTTACAAGAATGAAACAAATGGTTTTAGATGCAACAGAGCTGGGAAAAGATGTCTGCGGGGAAGAAGTTTCCAGAAGAATTATCAATGTTGCTGAACTTATAGCAGACAATGTCATTTATCACGAACAGTGTTCGAAGAAATTTTTTTTCTTCATATGTTCCCACTGACAAGAAGAGGGGAGGGACAGAACAGGACTATGTTAGTGATGCAATGGATGATATCCAACAATTTCTGGAGGGTATGATGATTCTCAGTTCTGCACAAATGAATTAATGAGTGAGATATCAGGAGAGATGCCAGCAGCCAACAGATGTACAGTCCTGGTATATGATACAAACTGCTTTCCTTCAAGCGCCAAACAATTCAACCGAGATCTTTCCATTCTCCGATTCTACATGGACTTGCTCTTTTCATGCACAGGATATTCGGTTCAAAAACTTTGGTGAACCTATTTGTTAACTTGGGTTTCAGTGGTTCTTACCATGACGCTGTAATGCTGAGATTGTCTGCAATTTACAACCCTGTATCAACAGTGCTGCCTGGAACATATTCTCAGTTTGTCTTTGACAATGCAGACTTTAATGTGGGCACACTTGATGTATTGAAACATTTCACAGCATGGTGGGTTTCAGTGCATTACGCCTGCCAATGCCCTCCCATCAGGTGAAAACATCGTGAAATTAACTTCGCCTCCATCACCCAGAGAGGTAGGAAAGTTGGTAGTGCTTCATCTACATATTGCACGCCTCACAAGTAAAGGTCTGAAACAGGTTACTGTAGAAGGCATAGAGCAGTTAAACCCTCTCCCATTAAATGTAACCTGTGCTAAGTTTGTCTGATGTGTTATGGGTATGTAGCAAACGACTGGGGTTTCAAGGTATTCCTGAGTAGGAGGGGTTTCTCTAGTAAGTGCGATTATTTTGCAACTCTGGCAAAATAATGAGGTCAGTATGGATGGATTTGTGCAGGGCACCAATATTAAATAGATCTCGTGACGTACAATACAATCAGCGTTTGCTAACGACGCGACGCTTTGAATGTCTCAAAGTGATAATCTCTGATGCTTGCGTGTGCACCGGAATTAGCGTAAGCGACTCCTTCTCCATCCAATATTATTATAGGGAAAACAGGTTTTAACTTCGTATCTGCTTCCTCAGTAGCATTAAATATGCTGTTGAAATTTAAGAACGTAAGCGTTGTGGCTGATGCTTTTTTACATCGAGCACAATTTGCACGAATGCAGCCAAAGCTTTTAAAGGAATTGTGCGACAAATTACTTTAATATGAACAGCTGCTTTTTCTGCATATTGTTTGTTCTTCTGCTTCTTCATTTTGGTTCTACACGCATCCGTGTGCCTAAAATTTTTACAAAACACACAACGCGGACAGTCTTTGCTTTTTGCAGCTCAGTTTTTCTACCGTGTTTAATCACATCCACTTCCTGTATAGACAGTTGAATTTCTCGCCTTCGTAAGCAATTCGTCGTAGTGTTCACACTATCGCGCGCGATGCGTTCTCGAATATGGCGGTTTAAGAATTCATACAACATGTCCAACTGCATTGTTTCTGTAGGTTTTCCTTTCAAACGTGCAAAACGCGCTTGGGCGTTACTTATAAAGATATCAGTGGACACATTGTCCTCTTGTTTTGTTGCAAACAATTGTTGATAAATTTAATACGCAGGTTTAGCAGGACCATACGAGTTTCAAAAAGCTTGCAAAGCTTTTTCTCAACCTGTAACTGTGTCTTTTATCTCAATTCACCAAGTGGTTGCGGTTTCAGTAAGAAGCATCGGCACTCCTCGCAAGGCATTTGTGTCAGAAACGTTTGAGCAGTCCTTATACGTGATTACTGCAACAACGAATGCTTCTACGTTTTCATTCTTTTTCCATGAGCAAAACTACCGTTCTTTTCTGCAGGTGTTGCCTCAAATTGGCTTGGATTGTGCACCTGCCAGGAACTGCTGCAAGCTTTTCGCTGACATAATAAAATTCCTTGTTAAATCTGCTTTCTCCAGCAACCTCGTATTTTTTCTAATTCCGCACAGATTTGGGTTCATTTGCACTAGCGAAAATAGTGCGAACACCACTAGGGGAAAAGTCGATCGGTAGCTTAAAATCGAAGCATCAATCGGGGCAAGATTGTATTCTAGCGTCAAGTGCGAATCAAGACAGTCGACATAGAATCAAGCAGCGCGGTAACGCCCGGTATGGTGGATAGTACCGAAGACACCAAGAGTCTGCCACCATTCCGGATGGAAGAGCCAATACCCCAACTTACCAACCACCATTCCTTCTCCCTCTTCTGATGCGAACTCACTTTACTCCACCGAGTGCCTTTAATCTCACCATCGTCAACATCATTATCCGCTTCATCATCATAGTAATTCGACGTTATCTTCGGAGCCTGCCTTCAGTACTTACGACTCCAACACAACTACAGCCGTCGCGACGTCAACACGGCAAGATCCAACCAATCATCATCACCAAGAGCCATCTCCAAGCGCTACCTGCCAAGATTTTTCAAGAAATTCAACAATTCCATCTACTCAACCACACCATCACAACTTCCACCACCGGATTTCCCACGATCAAGGCTGAAGAGAAACCGAGAGGTTTCTAAATCCGTGCGCAATGCACAATAGCGATGATATGAAGAAGCGGCGAGATAACTTTCCGAACACGTAACTCAGTACACCAACCATGGTGGAAATGCATTTTACCGAATGCAAAGTGCTGTACCTCAACCGTGGTGGAAACTACACTCGTCCGGATATTCAAACGTTTTTACAACTGAGATATTTGTTGGTTGTCTTTTGTTTTCACAAAAGATGAAATTATAAGTTAGGGTTGGTATTGACCATATGTGTTGACCCTTGTCCCTTGCAGATAATTTTGCACTGGCAAGAACGCAAAAGTGTAGCACTTTTGAAACTTGAAATTTTAATATTTTTGAAGTTTGAGAACTTGGGCGCCAGATTTATAGCGGTTAATTGCTATTTTTAAAGAAAAAAGTTTTGGGTTGAGTGTTAATTATTTACTTATTCTACAAACTATAAAATAAAACAAAACGTAAAAAACAAGTGTAATTGGCTACAAGATATTGAATCTGTAAGCAGTGGCCATTGATGAAGCGTGCACTGGAACTGACTTACAGAAAGTTAGAAAGGAAAAAATTGGACTTGATCTTTGTCAAACGAATGGGAAACATTTTAAACATCTTTTGCATTAGAACGTTTTTAATTTTTGTAAATTAATTATTTAAGTTAGATGCATCTTAAAGTTTTTCACAAAAACTGCTTAACCAAATTTCAATTTTTGTACACCGCTGAATAGATAAAATATTTAAATTTATATTTCTCAAGAATTTAAAATTTTGCATTCTGAATGTAAAGTAGATTGACAATTTAGAAGTTTTAGTTTAAATACTGAATGCATTGCCTTAATAATGCATACAATAGTGCAAGATTTTTACACACTGTCGATGTCGGTTAGAAAATGAATAGAATAGAAATAAACTGAAACAACTAAAGTTAAATTATTTTCCAAAATATGTACATAAGTAACTTCATTAATACGACATGTTAATTTTCATTAATATTATGTATTAATTATTGCGGTGGTTTTGTTGTCACAATTTCAATTATAATAATGAGGATGGGCCTCCTTAAAAGCACTGTTACTTTTATTTAGCTATTTATAAAAATCAAACCAAGTTAATTTGATCATTCTAATATACCTAATTGTTTCCATGGTTATTTTGCTTAATCCTGGTTCAAAAATGAGTTGATTTGGTAGAATTTGTTTTATTAAAATTAAATTGAAGTCCATAATGATAATAAACTTAACATTAACCTACAAAATTGCTACTATCATTTTGATAATCTAAAGTTAACAACTTCTCAGTTAACATAATTGAAAGACATCTAATATATAAAAAAAAATAGCAATAAGTCGACCTACCGAGGAGTAAAATATAATGCTCTTCTTCCACACTCAATCGCTTTCAATGGATCGCCTTTGATTCTCCAATATAAAATTCCCAAATTATAATGCAACCAAGAAGAATGATTTTTGGCTAATCCATGTACAATTTCATTTCCAAACAATGTAATGGAAGGTACGGGTAATAAATATTCCAAATTAGATTCAGGAGATACATTAATATCTTTTCGATTAACCACAGCATGCAAATGTTCATAAGCAAACATACTAAAATCCAAAATACTATATTTTGTGCAATCTGGTATGAGAATTTCTCGAACTGTATTGGTATTTTCCACAGGTGGATCATATTTGATTCCAACTCGATTACTTCCATTAGAACCAATACTTGTGTACAAATCTATTTCACTAAGGAGTTTTCCTGCTTTCAAACAGTCTGAATCTTGAGAATTAATGCGTGCTTCTAAATCAGAAGCACCTTCTAATCCTGACCATTTTTTATCTATCAAGTTTTTTCGAGATACGAGATCTTTATATAGTATATTAATATTTGTTCTTCTAGTTTCTTGATCTAATAATGTGATAAGATCGTATGGGCGACGAAGATAGAATGGAGAATCCAACTGTAAATAAATATCAAAATGTAATTAAGTATTTTAAAAAGATGTTATTGTAGAAAAATTCTTAGGAATCCTCTGTTTAAAGAACCAATTAGATTGTAAAACTCAAAAAACCTATTTGAGTCCTTACAATAATTATTAGGGCTAGGATTTGTATGCATTTGCATATTTTTCTTGCATGTATTGAATATATGCAGAGTTATAAATGCATGGTGCTTTTATATTCTATTTCTAATTTTTTCTTCTTTTAAAATATTCAGTTTTTTTCTGTTTCAAAATTCATAATTCTTTTTTGTTTTAAAATGCAGTTCAATAAATACTACTATCGTACAATGTGCTTAAAGGGTTAAGTCAGGCGTCCTATTTTTACAGTAAGGCATCTCGTTAAGCTACCTTTGAGGCGACGAGATTATTTTCAGGTATTTGCTTTTTAGATGACAACTTTGAATGATTTCATAATATTTGGTTAAATGGTTTTTACTTTTAGAATGTTTTATTGTCGTTTTATGACTGCTTTCAGCAAATACAGATGTTTCTTTTAAAATTGTAGTTTTACAACCTTTTATGGGAATTTGAAATTTAATTAGTTTTTCCTAAAAATATTTATTATTATATTTAATGAAAAATGTTGTTAAATAAATATTTATTACAAATTAGTATTTTGTTACAAGCTTCAACATTCAAATTGCTCGAAAGACTGACTTAATTAATTTACTTCATATATTTATCAATTGCTTTATTAACTACTGGATTTCAAATAGTGATTTGGATTCTTTTATTGAGTCAGATGAATCTATGAAATCTCATACAATACTTTTTATATCAGTATAATTGTTAGCATAGAAAATGGTTGCATCTAATCACGTATCCCAACGTTCAATGACCAGTTGAGGGCCTTCACGACCGACCCATCAACCAGGAAAACAGTGGTAATTAAATATTGTTGCACCATTCTATCATAATAAAGGGCAGCTCCATCATGTAGGAACCACATATGCAGACAGACATCTAGTGAAACATCTTCTAGCAGTTCTGGAAGGCCATTTTGCAGAAAATTTAAATACACTCTCCCAGTCATTTGGTTGAGCAAGATAAATAGTCCTATTAGCATACCATTTACAATTCCAGCAAAAACAGTGATTGAAAATCTCTGCTGATAATTGGACCTGTGTATGAGGTGAGTTTTCTACATCCCAGTAATGCATATTACTGTGAAGATGGATTCATCACAAGACAATATATTCATCGGAAAGTTGGCATTCCTCAGATTCTGTACCAAAAGCTATTCTCAAAATTGAAAGCATTGTTCATAGTCCCTTGGTGCTAGAGCTTGTACATGCTGCACATGGTACGGGTACAATAACTCTTCATATTGACTTCCCGGGCAATTTGGCACCTACTTAAAGTGAGATCTTCTTCAACTAAATTTATAATTTCATCATCAGTTCATCCCAATGTTGGAGATGTAGAGTGCTTTCTATTGGGAAACCGCTCTGCATACAATCGTGCAGCTGCAGCAGCATTATGTAGTACTTCACCATAAACTATTGTCATGTCTACAAATTCTTTATCTGCATATATTCTTCAGTTCAGTACTACATGGAAAATTATAGAAGGTGATTTAATCAACTACCAACCTCTGGCACTACATACAAGATGATGGTGTTAAATGAGTAAGTGTTTCTTTTTTTATAATCGTTTAAAATGACAGAACGTCACTCAGACAAGTCTTGTCTAAAAGTCAAAGGCGACTACAAATTTAGCTACTTTGGAGCCAGAAATGATGAATTCAAAGTAGCCAGATGAGCTGTGTCTACTAAATATGTTAACAAAACTTTCAGATATCAAACTATTTAAAGCTTTATATCTTCGAAACTATGCATATTTTGTTAATGCAAGTTAATGTAGATCAGTTTCTTTCATGCTCTCCTCTTATCCTTTAAGAGGAAAAAAAACAAGTTGAGAATCACCCTGTATATCTTTGTATATTTAGACTCAATCCTTTGAACTATATCTTTTACATTTGAATGATATAACATTATAATGCTATACTCATTATAAGAGTTTATTTGCATTAGCATTATCGTGACTTTCTTGTATTTAATTAATTCAAAATTAAATATCATCAGAATATGTATATTATATCGAGAAACCTGGGTATGTTTTACAAAATCAATATTTAAATGCTGCAAACTTTATCCCACCACCTTAATATCGTTACAGAAAAAACAGCAAACAATGTAACGGATTAACTTATCATAAACACTGATAGATATTATACATAATTAAACATAATAAGTACAATCTTAAAAGTTTCTGTGCTTTCTTCTTCAAGCAAAAATTAATTCACAAAAGGAGTTCCAGTAAATAAAATTGAAAGTGCATAAGAAAACTAAAGTGCTACACTCGTTTTGTTTATCCAAATATTATAGGATATTCAATACCAAAATACCACTCAATAGAGAAAATAGTGTATCGATTTAAATACAAAAAATCGAGCTGTAGCTTCCATCTTCCTTCCGGTATAAGAGGTGGCATATTTGTAGCGTTAGGAGATACTTTATAGGCGTAGTAATTAACTCCCTAGAAAAAAGATAAATTAAATTCTATTGATAAAATAACTAAAACATATTCCAATATTTACTTTTCTTAGAGGGCATTTCAAATTTGAATTGGATAACATATGCGGTATGTCAAAATCTTTAGATAAATAGGCTGAACACAAACCTAGCATAAACTCAACAGGACCTTTTCTATACTCATTACTCCTGAATTGATAACCAGTAATCAGCACCTTAAAATGTACTCATAAGAAGAAAAACAAATGGAAATTTATATTTGATTTGAGTTTACTTGTCCCATATCATCATTTAGAATATCTATTGTCAAGGAGAAACTGTTATTTAAAAACAATTCAGATCTACTAAGTTTATAACATTTTCCAATCTTCATGTTCACCAGACTTCTGTTAATGTTTTTAACTTCACAGTGTTCGGGTACAAGTTTGTACAAGGTTTGCTTAAGAAATGTGCAAGATGAAATGTTTGCAGATTTAAAATAAGCCATACTTACGATACAACAGATGGAAAAAAATAAGAAAGGTAAAACAATTAAAATTCTAATGTTATAGATATTCATATTGTAAAACAATCATGAAATGATGATTGGTATTGCAAACTTGTTTTGTCTTTTGGTTGCTTCTGTTCATGTATTGTGCGCTATATTTCAGATCACGTGGTTTGTAATTACACAAAAATTGCGTCAATATCTAGAAATCAGCTAATGTCTTTCCACATTTTGTATATTATCAGATAGAACATCATACAGATTAGTCACGGTTGTTAAATTTTTTGTAACGAATTTCAGCTTTACATTATAAAATAAATAAATAAATAAATAACAACCACAACTCTTTTTTAAGCAATAAACATATGTCGGTTTCTTACATCAAGTTTACTGGATGTTCGACAACTGGTGGAACAGTTTCAGGTAAAAAAGGTCTCCGACTAAAATTGAGAAAAATAGTCCTGTACGCAAATGTTCGTGGGTGTTTCCTCTTTCCTAACGAGCTAATCAAAGTTGGAAATTTTGAACAATACTCTGTAAAATAAAAAGCGACATTGGTTACACCTCGCACTTGCAATATTATAAAAAGATATTATCAACCGATTTTGTAAAATAACAGCAAATTCTAAAATGTTGTATTTCATTGAACTGAAAATTGATGCTTTCGGCAAGAATCTTATCATTGGCAATGCTGTACAAGCACTCTGAGCTGACTCGTACTTAAAATTTTTTATTCAATAAATTATTGCTGTCAACCACTGTTGTCATTCGAAATCTGTCATAATTTTAGTTTCTCATCAGGACCTGGAAGTAGTACAAGAGAAGTAGTTGCCGATTTAATATTCTTTATATCCGTACCACTTTCGTTCAGTCGTTAACATCTAATGATTATCAAAGTCCATTAACTACTGCAACTGGCTACTGCGACAGATTGACGTGAACAACCATAACAAATATTGTGGACTGATGAAGCCATTTTTTCAAAAGACTGTTCACAAAACCCACATTGTATGAGATCATCTAGAAACCAGGTCAGATTCTTTTTAAACGTCTGGATGAGAGTACTAGCAGGCAACATTATTGGACCACACTTTTTACCACAACGCCCGAACGCAGAAAATTATCTTCAACTTATTAATGAACTAGACTGAACTCATCATGCCTATAAGGTTAGAGAATGGTTGAATGAAAAACGAAACGAAAAGTAAGGTTGGATAGAGCGTATTGGCCCTCTATCGTGGTCACCGCGGTCGACCGATGTAAATCCTTGGTTTAGGGTTTTCTGAAGGAAAAGATTTACCGAACACCTCCAAAAAATCTACAAGACCTGCAAGCACGAATAATGAACAGTGTACAATTAATTATTCCACAAATGCTTAGAAATGTTCATAATGCAGCACTAATGCGAGTAACTGCCTCCCTGGAAGCTAACGGAAGACAATTTGAACATTTACTAAACTAAGTTTTATACTAAGTTTAGTTTTTACGATCAATTTGGGTAAATTTGTAATTTATAAGTTTATTAATTTATGTAAATCTTAAATAAAGAAATGAAGCTTGTTTGGTTATTAAAACTTCATAATTATTGTTTGTGTGTTCGTCCTATGTTGCCAGATTTAAAGTTCTTAAATTGCTTTCTCGAGGAGCAATTACACATCCAGAAACTTTCTTCAATAAACATTTTCCTATCAGTTTTACATGGGGAATACAGCTACAAAAAGCTAGTCTACCAATTGTCGAACACCCTGTATATGCACCATGCTAAATTTCAAAACAGTTTACATTTTAAATTTCGTTGCTTGTAAAGCTTGCCCTAATTTTGCAAACACTTTGTTAAATCAGTTCTTTTTAGAACTTGTATGCTTTAATAGTGTGGTTCTTCATGATGGTGTACTACAACAGTGAACAAAAAGCATTTTTAATCGAAAGTTACTTTCGAAACAGTCAGAAAGTCGAAGGCGTTTGGAATTATTCTTAACAAAGCTGTTTAGAAGAATTTCAAGAGAAGTTTCCAGCAGTAACAGTTGATTATGAAGAACTCAACAATACATTAAAAAGATTTGTTGATTGGTTTCATGAAACTGGCAGCATTCAGGGCAAACCAAGTAATGGTAGACCTGTAAAACGTAGAGAAGTTATTAATACTGCTTGGGAAGTACTGGACAATGAACCAAAAACATCTATTCGTCGTTTGTCCCGGCAAGTTGGTTCTAAAAAAGTTACAAATTCTCTATTGATAAATACAAACATGAGAGGATTCCTTCACTAAAACATTAATATTTTTAATTTGGTAACAGCAATTTCTTTTATATACAGTTTTCTTCAGAATTTTACTCTTGGTTTGGTCATCATCATGTAACAATTTATAATTAGATTATACTACAAAATCAACATATTTACCTCCTGATTAGGTATTTCATTCATTTAGTTGATTAAATATGTTGAAGTATTTTAATAAATGATTTTATTTATGAAATCAAAAGTGTGTTTTTAATAAAAGATTTTATAACTTTAAAAGTTAGATACTACATATATTTAATTTATTTTTATCCTTACTAGTAAATAAACTTATTCCTTTTGTACTTTAAAACAATCAGTCAATTAGGTATCCTTATTTCCTAGAATTCCTAGGTTCCACTGCCTACTATTACAGTTGCCCACTTATTTATATAATTTGAATAATTCAAATTTGTTCCATATGGTATAGGCATTGTAAACTTTAAAACTACTGTACTGTAAAATTAACATTTTGGGACTCATCCCCCTTTGCATACACAGAAGCAAATTATAAACCTTATTAGTTGGTAAGCACTAAGCACATAGTAGAAGCAATCAAGGGACTTCTAAGATTTTTTTCATCAAACAATGAGGAAATCAAAATAATACTAAGCTGTGACCAGAGACTTTTTTTGTTTCAATATATTCGAAAGCTGATGCTAACCACTTCTAGGATTCTTGCATTTTTTGTTTACTTTTTCATCATTTTCTGTCTGTGTGTGCAAGATCAAATCTTTTCAGAACTAATTGATTCATTTGTTATCAACTTATCACTTGTGTATATAAGCAAATAATTGAACTTTTAGTTTTCTAAAATTTAAATTGCAATGAGGGTACCTACATCAGAATTGAATGGTGGGAATGTATTTTGAACAGAAGTAACCTAACTCCAAACTTGAACTTTTAACTGCATAGGATACTTTCGACCACAGCGGATTTAATGCAGATGTAGCTTAACTCCAAGTATAATATTGAAGTTATTACCAGAACAATGAAAAAGTATCCTACATTGAAAAAATAATTTTATTTTAGGGTAGAAGTATTCTAGTTAGTGCGGAGATAGGACAGTTCTTCGCAAAAATATTCATTGTTTTATTTCTTGTTTTGGGAGATGGACTTGTTCTGACTCAGAATAAGTGGAGTTAGGATAGTATGGATTATTTTAAGATTTCTTTGTCCTTGAATGATTTTCGGAAAGATGCTTTGTTTCGAAGATACAGAACAATAAAAGTAAAGTAAAACTATGGTGTATTGCACTGGGCCTATGGAGTACAAGAAATGTTCAGAAATACGTTTCCATTGTGACTTGTCATCGTTTCCATAGTAACTTGTCATTTTCTCTCTTTGAAATTTGTCAAAGTTTTGTTAATGAACCTCTCTAATATGAATGGCTATACCTACGAACGCCGAGATTACAGATATGCATTTTATGTATGGACTTACCAATGGAAATTCGTTAGAGGCTAGGCGGTTGTACAGTGAACGACTTCCCAATCGTCATGTTCCTGATAGAAAAACTTTCCAAAGTATTCATCAACGTCTTCATGAAACAGGCACATTTAAACGAAATGGTGGTCCAGGAAGACCAACAGTAACAACGGTAGAATAGGAAGAAAATGTGCTAAATACGGTAGAGGAAGATGCAAGTACTGCTACCAGAAAAATAGCAAATGCTCTGAATGTAAGTACATAATAGGACTGTGTGGAAAATTCTGAAGCAGAACGGCTATTTTGTCAATGGCTTCTGCAAACTTTGGTTCAAATCCCTCAACTACTGGCGCTGATTCTTTTTACTGATGAAGCAGATTTCTCCAGAAATGTGTCACGGACAAAACCCAGAAAAAAAGCCTTATGCCGTGCAGATGTAAATGTTGTGCTCGCAGCAGCTCGAACGCCGGAGATGGGACGAGTCCACAGATAACTTATCCTAAAATTAGCTCAAAAACTCAATAAAGAATTCGGTAGGATGCCAGAAGCCAAACGTGAAGGTCAACACGTTTGCCGATATGGCTTCTCATCAACAAACACCCTGTATATGTAGAAGACGCAGTGAAGCAGTGAACACTGTATTCAAACTCTCTCCAAAGCTTTCCCGAAAGATAGATTATAGTAACTTACTCTCAATGCTTTTGCTTAAACAAAGTCACAGCAAAGTGCACAGCTAATTTGCACTGTAAAACTTACACGAGACGGTCAGGATCCGTGATCACTCCAAGCCGTGGCTATATATTCTATAATTATTGTCCAGTTAAATGGAAGACGCTACCAAAGGCTTTAACGGAGTATATAGAAAGTATTTCCAATTTACAAGTCTCTAAAACAATGTTTTAATTTTGTTTATGTCTCATTGCCACACTTTTATTTGCATGCTGGAGTTTTTAAGAGTTCTTATATTCTGGCTAATTCTTGCTCTATGAATTCTGTAACTGTAATGAATCAATTGAGTTTTGGTTTTATATTATGGCATCTCATATTTTCAGTTCTTACAACTTTTCAGCCTTGGTTAATGGTTGACAAAAATTTTGTTATTCTTCAAAACTATTTATTTCTCTCATTAACTTTAATTTTGACTTTTTTCTTGCCTGAGAAAATATTGCAATTTTTATTCTGTTCAGTAGTATACTGAAAAGTTAAATAATGTAGGAATCATTTAGTATTTCAATATATTTCTCTTTTTTATTAATCCACTGATCTTGAGTAAAATGTTTATTACTACATAATTTACTACCTAGTACGTTATACTTTTTCATTTTGCCAATTTTGCTATTTATTGCCCAAGCTTTTCTTTATTTTTCATTCAGACAATTAAAGGAACTATAAATGTCAAAATGACAACGGATTTAAAATTGAAATTTAAAAAAAACCAAATATTTCACGATATCTGGTTCTAACCAATCAAAATGGATCACCAACACGTCCTAACTCTTCTAACAATATTATATAGGAACTCGAGCAGATTTTTGAAATTAGCGCCCTGTGACGGAAAAGATTTAATAAACGGTGTGAAATGACGTGTTTAGGTTATAATTTCCTTTCATTTGTCAAAATAATCAAGTAAAATAACTTCAATTTCCCACAACAACTACAAATGTCTTCATACTGTTTGTTCACTAGTTTCAGTTAAGAGGTGCTGAGGTCATATCTGCATGGAGCAAATAGATTATAATGATAATTTGGTTTCATTTATAAAGAATTTATAATTAATGATCGTAAATTACATACTTATTAGTTATTACAATTATGTTGTTGAACCTACACGGTCAATAATGACATTTTTTCATATGAAACAGATGATGACCATCCTGATTATGAAGGTGAATCTAAAAGTAATGAAATTCAGGAAACAAATGAGAATAAGGAAAATAAGAAGCAAAAACAAAATATACAAAAACCAGAACATGAGGAGAAAACAAAGAAGAGAAAAAAAATGTGGCTAAATGAAAGAGAAATAAAATAAAGACCCCAGAAATTCGTGCAAAGAATATACAAATTGGAAGGGAAATATTCAGCCAGCAAGGCAGTTAAAGAATGCGTGCAATAATTGTAAGAGGAAGTGTTCAGAAAAAATTAGTGACAACAAACAAAAGGAAATATTTAAAGATTGAAGTGAAGATTAAAGCAAGAAATAGATTTAAAAAGGTAGCAGCTAGTTCACATAGCAATACAGATAGTGCAGCTGACCAGGAAATGAGCAGACACATATTCCAATTTCTATCATCTAACTACAAACGATAAAAAAAAAATTTAATTTTGTAAGACTTTTTTCTTAAGCACATTTTGTATAAGTGCTCAAGTTGTTAAGACTGTTGTAAAGAAAATGGGGTTTTCTGGTGTAGTAAGCAAAGACAGGAGAGAAAAAGTTTGCAAAAACTCACAAATTGATGGAGCTGTGAAGTAAAGTGTTAGAGACCATATAATTTCTTTTGATTTTATAGGACAAACATGTCATGCCTTTATTTGCCACCAACACTCAATATATAGAAAGTATGTATTGCAGCACCTTTACAGAATTTAACATTTCATTCTTTAAATAAAAAAAGAATATATTTGTAATGTTTGTCATTCTTATGAAAACTCGACAACTGAAGAAAAATTAAAGCTGAAAGATTATCAGTTACACAGAGCAAACCAATTAAAAGTTGTTGAAATCATTCAGGATGAATTATTTGATCTAAAACATCTGCAACAATCCACTACTATCAATTGGGAGAAAGATGAACAAAACAAGAAAATCTGTTTAAATAAATTTCGGATAGTTGAAGCCAATCCTCAGTTTCCAAATGTAATTCTTTTTAAAACTAGCTATGATGATAATGAGAAGTTTAAAAGAATTAATTTGGTGCAAAAAGACAGAAGAAACTTAGAGAACATTGAAATGAGAAAATGTTATCCCAGAAAAATTCCAATAGCAAAGAAAAAAATATGATCATCTAGTACTGTTCTGCTAGAAGAGTGTCATTTTGCCTCAGTATTACAACTTCGTCAAGAACCGGAAGAATGAGGATCAGAAACTGACTAAAATGTAACCTTAAAGTACCCTTAAAATGTTTGATAGATAACTTTTTCTACGATTTTGTTAGATTTCCTTGAAAATATTATTTATAATGTAAAAAGTATTATTTTTTGAGTTTTGATTTTGTTAGCTTTTCTTTTAATATTAATAATGTAAAAAGTGTTGTTCTTTTGATTTTGCTTACCTTCAATATTGTTTCAGTTTATAGTTTAATAAAAATACAACTTGTATACAATTTTGATGTGTTCCATTATAATAAAGTCTAAAATAATACTGAAACAATGTAATGTAAGCAAATTTATTCTACTGTAGCCCATTATAATTGCAAAAAACTATTATATGTCGAACTTTTTAAGACCAATATCTTTTTTTGTTAAATGATAAAATCTAGCACTATTTTAAATGCGAAATATTCGGTTAAAACTTACTTTTTACAATTAGCCTACTTCTGCTCTGAGGCGATTAAATATGGAGCTGTGACAATACTTTCAAATATTAAATGAATTGCACCTTATAGAGCACTTAACAAATTTAGGGACTCTTCTGATTTTGCAATAACTCTGTAGTTATCTATCAAGTTTTTTCAGAAATTAATGAATTCACTTTTATTTTATCTGTTAGATTCCTTTGCTAAAAGGCTACGACCTGATAATCCCTCAATGGATATTAAAAAAGCATCAATCTTTATTTATGTATCTTGTTAAACTTTATAGAGAGACCGTCAAAGATAAAATGGGAAAAGTATGTAGATTATAAAATGGACAGATACAAATTATTAAAAACTCAAAAATATATAGAAGGATCCATCCCTGCTACAATCTTGATATGTGTGAGACAACAGCCTAGCCTCAACAGTGAAATACAATATTAAAAAGCTTCTATACTTAAAAAAACAAATTAATAACAAGAACAAGTGTTAAATCACACTTGATAAACACAATAATGTAACCAATTAAATATTTTATTAAAAAATAAAGAAAATACTTAATACTATAATGTTTTTTGATTTCTTTGAACAAAAGTATGTGGTTATGTTTGTGTAATAGTTTAAAACAACTATTCAAAACACAAGTATAATTCATCATCTTTAGCCAAATAAAAGATGCTAGTAAATAAAGATTTCCCAATTGCATTGATGGATATATTTTGTCACAAAAATATTTGTGATTTATTTGATTAAGTAATTATCGTTCATTACAATCAGTTTGTCGTGTTCTAGTGAGCACATAATATTTTATATTTGTGTAGACTCTCTGGAAGCTTTATTATAAGCATAAATAACTGAAAATAATAATTAAAATAATATTGTGTATTTATTAGCATTTACAATTATTAAAATAATTTATAAATAGGTAATAAAACCATATTAACATATTTACTTACATGTGATTGAATCCGACCATTTTCAGTGACAACCCAATGTGTGGTGGCGTAAGTTTTCACAAATATTTGAAATAACAAGAAAAACACTTTCCACAACCGTATTTTCACCATTTTCCTAATATTTTCAATAAAACGCGCATGCTTGGTATTGTGTCACAGCTGATTTTTAGCACATTGGGATCGTACGCATTGTACAGAAAACTAGAGTAACTGCGTATCAGTTGAGTAGTGAAGGTTGCGGTGTGGTAAGTGGTCAACATTGTTTTAGAAGGTGCTTTTTCAGTCTATCCTCCTGAAACCTGAAATAATGGCGCAATCACAAGTAAGGCAGAATTTTCACAAAGACTGCGAGGATGCCATAAATAAGCAAATTAATATGGAACTCCACGCTAGTTATGTGTATTTGGCAATGGTAAATACTTATATATTGAATCTAAATGTTTTTTGGAGTGTCATGTAAAAATATATTATGATTGAGCTGACACGAAAAATTCTTGCTGTAATTATTACTGTCATGCCATGGTCATTGAGAATTTTTATTTTTAGATTTAAGTAGTCTTTCTTTAAACTATTTTCAAGGTTTTTTATCTATTATATTGTTTATAGGCAAAATTTATAATTACGCATTATTTAATAATTAGTTCTTTGCGTTTTTGTTTTTTATTTTGGGATAACGTATCATTAGAAATAATAGGTACTTACTATATTTGATAGTTTAAGTATCTGACTATAAATTAATATTTTAGGCTTACTACTTTGATAGAGATGATGTAGCTTTGCCAGGATTGCATAAATATTTCAAAGAATCATCTGATGAGGAAAAAGGGCATGCAACAAGGCTTATGGAATATTTAAATAAACGTGGAGGCAAAATTATATTAACCGAGATATTTGCGCCTGAAAAACAAGAATGGGGCAGTGGACAGGAAGCTATGGTTTCTGCTTTAGAACTTGAAAAGAAAGTTAATGATGTATGTATCTAGTGTATGTGGCTTTTCTCTTACCTATTTCAGATTTAATATGTTAGAATTAAAAATAAGTTGGTAATAACAATATTGCTATACAAAAATACAATAAAGTATAATGATATACATCTTATTTGTATAAAATGCTGTTCTAAAAACTGTTGAATGCATAAAACTATCAAATCATAAATATTTTACAAATTGTTATTTTACCATTGTAGCTAGAAGTTTACAAGTATAACAGAAAAAGCATTGTAATTTTTTACAAAAACAGAAATCAGTATTGAAGCATTCAAATATGTTAATAATTTTAATGTTATGTAATAGAAAAGTAAAAAACGCCCAAGTGATTTTAATTTGATTGTTTACTATTTGCATGATAAATACAATAACAAATGAATTATTAATTTTGTTTCCTTGTTTTGAATTTTAATTGCTGTTATTCAGTTTAACAAACTTGCAACATGTGTTTTTAAAAAGAATAAACAAAAAATATTTTGTTATACTATAGATAATAATTAATGCCTATATAAGCAAACAATTGAATACCACTAAAGTAATGAAATGTTGAATAAACAAACATTATAATATACAAGGTGATATTACGTTTTGCTTTTATCAATCACTCTGTATAAAAAAATTGATGTTAGAATTTTAATAATAATGGTTTCAAAAAAAAGGATTACAGATTGAAGTTACCATTTGTAAGGTTTTCAAAACTAAATTAGATTTAATAGCAAAATATATGGGATATTCCACTTCAAGAAATTCGGCTCCACTTGTCACTCCTTTTTGTAATCAAGAATAATTTTAGAAAGTACAAACTATTCTGTAAAACTTTTTCCAATAACATCTTTTTATATTTCTGCAAATAATAACTCTCTCCTCTGATTAGAGACTGTTTGAATGCCCAATGTACAGGGTGTTTCATAAGGAAAGGGAAATACAGTGGGAAGTGATAGAATATCAAAAAATAAGTGTACTTTGTTTAATAAGCTTGTGTCCAAAAACGCTTAGTTTTTGAGGTACAGGATGTTAAAGTTTTACAAGAAAACTCTTATTTGTTTTAATATCTAGATAACGACGTAAACTATTCTTTGAAATTTTCTACATGGCTATTACTGCAGAGGATCTACTTTTCTGTAATATTTTATTAATGATCTTACCATGAGCGGAGATTTAATAACACTTTAATAAAACAAAAAAGATAAATCTATGTTGAATGTAGCAAAGAAAGTTATTGCTTTTTTTTCATAAAATGCATCGTTTCCCAGTAAAATCAAATTTTCTGAAGTCTTACAATTTAGTTATTTGATGTTGATCTGCTAAAGTCGATGTAAATTTCAGAAACGTTAAAATAAATTTTTCAATGCCGTAAGATATTTCTTTTGCTGAAGCGTGACTGTTCCTTGCTAAATCTCCTCCCATGTAAGAAAATCAATTGTAAAATATTACAGAAAGGTAAATCTCTTGTAGCAATAGCCATGTACAAAATCTCAACTAAACAACTAACATTATTATTATGGAGATATTAAAGATACAAGAATTCTCTTGTGAAACTAAGAAAATGAAGCGTTTCAAACATAAATTGATTAAGTACACCAGTAATCAGTTAAGTTTAGCCCTGCGTCATTAATTTGTTGTAACGTGGCCTTGCGTTACACTTTTATAGATATAAAAAAAAACGAGGATCACTAAGTTCTCGGCCTGACTAAGCTCAGCTGGTGGCCTTGAGCGTAGATTGGGATTGGTTATACACACAATAAAACAACAACAAATCCAACAGACGAAATTTATTTACTCAAGAAGATTATTTATAAAAAAACACAAAATTATATGAACAAGAGTTGGGCGCCGTTCTTTTATGTAAAGACCTAAGATACTATTTAATTTAAAATTAAGAAGAAATAGTGATAACACGCAACAAACCAAATATATAAGTTATTAAGCTAAATTTTTAATTAAGTCAAAACTATATAAGTTCACAAAAATACTCAACAATGTAAGTTAAGTTACAACAAACTCTAACTTTCACACTAATTACAAAAATTCAATTATTATCAAAAACCAAATAAATGTTGAAAGTTAAAATCAATAGAAATTTCGTGTTTGAAAAATTTACTATAAGGTTCAATATTATCAAGAAATTTAGTACAGTAGACTTATCCGGCCGGCACACTCCAATCGCTAATCTGCAAGTTCATAGGTACGAACGTAAAAATGCATTTTTCTATTTAAATTTTTACAGCCATACTAAAAAGAAAAAAATTAATAATTTCAAAACAATTTTCTAATGAAATTACGAGAACCTTCCAAATCACAAAATTTAATAAAGATAAATTAATAAAAAAATTTGTGACTAACGTTACTTAGCAAATTGCAATGTAAATCTATCAATTAACAAGAATCAACTTCTCAAGAAAATTTTTATAAGCAAATAAACAACAAGCAGTTTCGAACACACATTGAAAAAACTTACCACAACCTTCGGCAAGTTTCGTACTGAAGCTGCGGAAGTTAAATCCTAAAGGGAAAAAAGATTTACATACAAGTTGAAATTTAGATCCAGAAACTGAATAGAAAACTAATTGATTTAAAGAATTGCCAAAAAAAACTATCCTGACAAATTTTGTTTAAATTTTACTAAAACCAAATGAAATATCAAGCAAATGAGTAATGACTTGCAGTTCAAAACAAAAAAATTACGACTATAATGAGTGATAGGCCATCATAAGATTCAGTTATGACAAAAAAAGATTAAATTTTTAATATCAAAATGATTAAGGAAAGTAACTCTTAAGTTATTTTAAGTAAAAAATCTTTTCGGACAAAAAATCTCTATTTCGTAGTTAAACGTCGATGAACAATAATCTAGCACTGGATCCTTTTAAGAGACCAGAAGCGGATGACTCCTACCGGTCCATCAGCATCCTGTCTTAAATCCCGAGACGATAAAATCCAACAGTTTAGTTTGATGGATAAACTCTTGACTTCTAAACGGGAACAAGTCGAGGGACCCACCAGATGAACGACACTAGGTTTCAACTCTGGACAGTATCTTCCGGGTAAAATAAAAAAACTGGGGACAAGAAACAGTAATCAAAAACCGGTGGATACAAGGAAGCACAAGGAAAAGAGAACTTACCCCTAATTGTAGTGTTTTTTCTTTCACTCACTAGTCAAACAAATTTGATGAATAATAATGTAGCACAAGTAACTAATACGCTGGTTGCGTCTCGTCTGCCGCAAGCAGTCCTCACTTCTCCCTAAAGTCGAATCCAACCGGTTCGTGATACCATGCTCAACGCAGGAAGAAAATTAAGCAAATTTTAAACAATAATAAGATCCTATCTAGGGCTTCAATTAAAGAAATCTGATTAGAAAAAGTAATGAGAGACCTAAGGAGAAAAGAAGCCCGCAAGATAACCGTAACATTCTAACCTTCAATCGGAGTAAAAAATCACCATGCCAAATCTAGAAGAACATCTAATCACAACCCTTCTAATCCAGAAATTCTAGAATATAACACCCCTAACGGGAAAGAATATAATAGAACAGTTAAATTTCCACTGTGGAGAAATAAACTTCAATATTTGAAATAAATATACCCAGCGTTTAACCTGCCCTAGAAGTTGTGAAATACGGAAAATGTTTCAAACTGAAAACAAGAGAAATTTAACCAAAAATTCCTAATTACAATGTTTTATAATCAAGGGCTATTTTCTTCTACAAACTTAAGAAACTACGGGTACGCCCGAAAACGCCAAAAGCCAATTTTCAGGTAACGGGAAAGAACAACACTTGACCGTTACATTGTGTTGCAAGCTCCGGCATATCTTACTCGGCGCATTGATACATGTTAGACAAAAATAAATGTATAAAACGCGCCGAGTGAAGTATCGGAACTTACAACACAAATTAATGACGCAGGGCTAAAGTTAACTGATTACTGGTGTAAAGTACAATATCATCTGGAGATTTTCAGTTCTCATCTGGAAATTTTTAGTTTTTATCTGAAAATTTCAAGTTGTCATTTGGAAATATTCATTTGTCATCTGGAAATTTCCAGTTAAAAGAAAATCTGCATTGGCCCTTCGGGGTTTCGTAGGTAACTTCCAGTTGTTATCTAGAAATTCCCAGTTATCAATTGGAAATTTCCTATTCCCATCTGGAAGTTTTCAGTTAAAAAAATTCACATTGGCCCTTCGGGGCTTTTGTAGATAACTGGAAATGACAATTGAAAATTTCCAATATTTTCTAGTAGGAAGATTTCAAATGATAACTGAAAGTTTTCAGATAAGAACTGAAAATCACTCACGAAAGCCCCGAAGGGCAAATGTAAATTCTTCTTTAACTGAGAATATCCAGATGACAATTCAGTCTTCAAATAACAACTTGAAGTCTTCAGATGATAGGTGGAAATAACAGCTGAAAATGTCCAATATTTTCTAATAGGAAGTTTTCAAATGGCAACTGCAAATTTACAGATATACTCCGTTCACGATGTTTCTGGGTCGTAACAGGCCATGCTTTCATTTTGTTAGGTTGGAAGTGTTTTCTTTTTTTTTTTGAAAATTGTACTTGCGGTAGCATTTGGCGCTGTTGCACGATCAAAAATTTTGCATGAACGTTTAGTACCGATTAGTTTTGTTTTGTTAAAAAGAAATCGAGTTTTCTTTATATTTACAGAGTTACAAAAAAAAGACAGCAGCGTGAAATTGAACTGTCATAAAATCATAACCTTAAAGCACATTAAGCGTCAATAAGATTTTACAAGCCGAGTTAATAGATAAACAGCCCGGTTTACAATACTCAAACTGTCATTCTTCCACAGCCATGTACGACCCAGAAGCATTGTGGACGCTGTATAACAACTATAGAAGTTGTCAGATAAAAACGGGGCATTTCCAGATAACAACTGGAATTTTCATGTGACAAGTGGAGATTTCCAGTTATCATTTGGAAATTTGCAGTTGCCATTTGGAAATTTCTATGAAAGCCATGAAGGGCCAATAAAAATTCTTTTTAACTGGAAATTTCCAGATGACAATTAAATCTTTCCACATGGAATCTGGAAATTTCTACATTTTTTTCCTGAGATTTCCAAAAGGCAATTGCAAGTTTCTAGTTGTCATATTTCTTTTGCTGAAGCATGACTGTGCCTTCCTAAATCTCCGTTCATGTAAGAAAATCAATTGCAAAACATTACAGAAACAATTCACATTATTATGAAGATATTAAAGAAACAAGAATTTTCTTGTAAAACTAATAACACTCTGTATCTCAAAAACTAAGCTTTTTTACACATTAAGAAAAGTTCACCCATTTTTCTGATATTTTATCACCTCCCAGCTATTACCAAGAAGAATTTTACACAAAGGGAAGTTACATAACTAATTATAATTAGCGTACGTTTGCATCACTTAAGTCTACATCGAATTTAAAATACTTGGAAAACCTTTTGTTTTCAAAACTCTTGGGTTTCGGTAACATAATTTTAATATCATTGTTTGTTATAATGGCTACGTCTAGTTTATGAGAAAAGAAAAACGGTCCAACTAATCTCTCACTCTTTCGCCTGTACGAAACGTAATAGAAACCCTCCTTATCTTTCCAGAGAGTATCTGTCCAACCTAACGTAATAAATGTTTTTTGGAAAGGTTACTAAAACAAAATCTTCGATTTGCACTTATCTCGATGCAGTTTCAGGTTATCAGGTTTTTCTTCATTGTTACTTTACTACGTCATCGCGTTCTTCGCTGTCTGACTTCGATATGGTTCGCTTTTTATTTTTCTTTCTGTTCAGTGTTAGGCTCTTATTATTTTCTGTTGGCTTTTATTGATTGATTAGTATTGAACTCCTGCCTTTGGCTCTTGACTTTCTGTTTGAGTTTCTTGTTTTTGCTCTAGGTAGGTTTCTAATCTGTTCCTGGGTAATAAACGTATTTGTAGCTTCTCCTGGTGGCGTTTTTTTAATTGCCTCTAAGACATTATTTTCTGATAAATGCTAGTTTCTCCGCAATTCATATTTGCGATCGGAGATGTGCAGTCGCGGTCAGTCACGGCAGACATTAAGAAGTCTGTATCAGTAAATACGTTCGGATCGTATGAAAAGATTCCCGCTTTTTTAAATGCAGAGAGAATATTGCTAGGGGTAATGGCCGTAGTATGAGCTTCCCCAACGCAAGATGCAATATTGTAGATTGTCATAGAAATTCCAAAATTGCGAAGCAATCAGAAATCTACAGCTGCATTGTAATGCGCCTTAAATGACGCAAAAACAGCCACATCTATCAGTGTGGGGACAAAGTAAGTAGAATAAGTTCACCACTCGCAGAGATTTGTAGCTCTCGTGATTGTCATCATTCAGTAGTGTGGGATTGTCCTTTGTACTGCAATTAGCATACCTAATAAAACTATAACTTCCACGAACAAACTTTCCAAAGCTGAGATTATTACACACGTGGTGACTAGTATGCCCCGTTTTCCGCTGGTACAATGATTAATTTGCTTAACACCTTTTGCTGCAACTATTTTGTTAGAGTCTTGTACCGTAGTAGTTGCTGTTTCATCTAAGTATTCAATTTTTCAAAAGATTATGTTTGTTGAATGAGGTAAGTCTGCCTAAGCTGCAGGCAAGTTTCTGAATACTCAGATTTGTTTGTCTTTTTAAAAACGCCATTACCCAGTCAACGCCTGCAGTTTCATCTCTTCTTCAAGAGTTTGGCATCTTACGTGCATTTACTGTATAATTCGGCTCCATCCTAGTCTCAGGGTTCTGACAAAATTTTTTGATATATCTATGTAACGTCTGGTGTTTTATGTTAAACTTTTCTGCTGCATGGCGAATGGAAAGATGTTCTTCTGCTTTCACTGCGGCTGTCATAGCTTCCTTCGTAGTATTCCCAATTCCCAATTTCGTTTTTATCAAATATCTAGTAAGCCGTGAACTTTTTTGAAAAAACAAAAGCATAAGTAAACTGATCTCCAAAATAGCCAAATCTTTTCTAATTTAACCGACTTCGTATCTCTTACAGTTTCCGAGATCCCAATAGTGAGCATCGAAATGTGGACACACTGTATGATACCATATTTCATAGTCTGATAAACCATTAAATTAACTTGGAACACTCTGTATACGCAGAGTGTCATTAAAAAAAATCGAAATTTGATATAAAAAAATAAAATTACTCTTATGGAATAATCTTGTATAAAGTTTAAAAAATTAATTATTTTCACTTAATTTAAATATTGATCTTGATTACAGAGCTTACTAAATCTTCACAGCATTGCATCAGGCCATATGGATGTGAATTTATGCGATTTCCTAGAAACTCATTACCTCCAAGAGCAAGTTGATGCAATAAAAGAAATTGCAGATCATGTTACGAACTTGAAACGCGTTGGAGAAGGATTAGGCGTTTACATGTTTGATAAGATGCTGAACGACAGCAGCAAGTGAATTGATTCAGAGGAAACACGAAATCTTTTTTAACAATAAATAGTATTGTAGAAATGTTAAGAAGTTAGAAAAGATCTTTTTAAGCATGAAATATAGTAATTAGTAAAATCAATATGGTATTGGTGCTATTTATAGATGTATTGGGTCAGAAATTATAGTTGGTAGAGCACGTATTAATTATAATTTATAAACATTTAAGTTATTATAAGGTCATGTTTTATGTCGCTTGTTGCACATTTATGTATGTAACTTTATGATATAAAACATATCAAATGTTATTCTTCTACAATATTTGCTAACAAACTAAATCTATTTTATATATTTACCTGAGAATTTAATTTTGCAGTATTCTGAAATCAGTATTAATTGGTTTCAACAATTTTATTCACTAAATGTGTTTGTGCCTTTTTTTTATTATGTTAAACCTACATATTTACCTACATGAATGATTTATTGGTGAGAATGGTAATAAAGAAAAATCAATAATAGAATTTATTCAAGAATTGTAATTGCAATGGTTTATATTTTAGTAACTACTTAAGTGCTTAGGCTCTAAAGGTGGCTTTTGATTATATGTAAATACCCAAGTAGAAACATTCAAGTTAAAAAGTATTTTGTTTTCTTTGATTAGATTATAGGCAAACAGATGTTTGATAAACAATGGTCAATATGATTAATAATGACCTATACATTAAGTTAATAAAATAGATACAAGGACAGTAGGTTGAGTAAAGCTGTGAATGTAATTGATCTTTAAGAATATGAAGGCTGTAAAATGAAAAAAAAAGGGTAAAATCAAAAATATACTTTGTAGGTATAATTTTTTTCAATTCTGTGTTATAATTAAAAATTGATGGTAATGAGATGAGTTGTGTGGCGCTGATTAAAAATGTAATGTGCAAGTTAGCTATTCTTACTGTTGTTTAAGAAAATAATATTTTTATTTAATCAGTAATGATTTCATAGAACTTCAAAGCGCACAATAAAATATTTCGAAACATTTATGTTGAGATTACATTTTTTATCGTAATAAATGCTCAAAATCTGTTGGCAAACAAAACAAATTTACAAACCATTAAGTAAAGTAGTTAATTTAATTTTTAGTATTCCATGTTTATGTATATCTTTTGATCATTGAGAATTTCACTGTTTTAAAATACCTACATCAAACATAATACTTATATAATAAGCGCACATATTTTTTACATGTATTGCATCAAATGCATAGTAATGTAGTCGTACATATATTAGGGCTATTAAAATATGCTTTTAATACTTATGTAATAATTAAGTCTCACAAGGAATAAATATTAATGTTGTATAACAAGTATTTTTATTTGTTTTATTCATACATACAAATTAGATTTGTCTTCTGACTGATTATCATTTGTTTTTTTGTTTCCCTTTCTGACAAATGATCTATGCATTTCTTTATCAAATAGGAATTCAGCAATACCATTACATCCCATATGTGTTGCTCGCACTAACAAACGTGACATCTCACATATTGATCGTTCCTACAATTTACAATCATATTAAGTTACAGAGCTAGGTTTAATAATGTTCAATTTGTATCTTCATAGCTTTGTTTAGAAATATTTTTACTAACTTATAAATAAAGATCGGACTTATATACACCAAAAATTGTCAAATATGCTTTAAAAAATCTAAGGTATGCATGTATAAAAAATTTATAAAATATAAATAAAATATAATAAAAATTATACATAATACAAATGATTATACATAATCTGTTTTATCTTTTATACTTGATATTGCTAAAATAATAATTAACTTAATTGTTAATTAATTACATCTTGTTAAAATTACATACTAAATACTTTTCTAGTTTTCGGCAGTAAAATTGTGCCTTTATTAAATACTCCACACAATGTGATAGGAGGAAGATAGAAATTTAATTAGATCTTCCTGCATGCATTTTTCTCACATTTAAGAAAATCCCACCACATTTTTCATGAGAAAGCCTATGAAACTCCTGAACAGCGAATGAAAAGTTCTTTTTAACTGTAAATTTCCAGATGGCAAGTAGAAATTTCCAAATGGCAACTGCAATTTTCCAAATGATAACTAGAAATTTTCACTAGTCACATGGAAATCTGTTTTCTGAAATTTTCTAGTTACCATTTGAACACCTTCTACCAGAAGATAATTGAAATTCCCAGTTGTCATTTTCACCTATCCACAAAAGCCCCGAAGGGCCAATGAAAAATGTCCAACTGGGAATTTCCAACGGATAACCGAACATTTTCAGATGACGACTGAAAATTTCCAAATGACAAAAATCTCCAGAGAAATAACAACTGGAAATTCCCAATATTTCCTAATAGGAAGTTTCCAAATGGTAACGGGAAATTTCCGAAAACAACTAAGTAGAAATTTTCAGATAACAACTGAGATTTCCATATGACAAGTAGTAATTTCCAGTATTCATTTGAAAATTTGCAGTTGCAGTTGAGAAATTCCCAGTTAAAAAAATTTTAGATTTCATAGATAGGTAGACAATTGAGAATTTCCAATATTTGCTAGTAGGAATTTCCAAACGATAACTGGAAGGTTTGAGAAAACAACTAGAAGATTTCAGATACCAACTGAAAATTATCTTATGAAAGCTCTGAAGGGTAAATGTAAATTTTCTTTCTAAATAGAGATTTCCAGATGATAAATGGAAATTAGCAACTGATAACTGGACATTTCCAAAATAAAATGGAAATCTCCAACAATAAGTGGAAATAACTGGAAATTTTTATTATTATTCTAATAGGAAGTTTCCAAATAGTAACAGGAAATCTCCAGATAGCAATTAGAAGTTGTCAAATACCAAAGGAAAATTTCCAGATAACAACTGGAGTTTTTACATGCGAGTAGAGATTTTCAGTTATTATTTGAAAATTTCCAGTTGCAGTTAAGAGATTTCTAGTTGAAGAAATGTTTATATTGGCCCTTCGGGGCTTTCTTAAATAGGTGGAGATGACATCCGGAGATTTCTAATATTCTCTAGTAGGAAATTTCCGAATGGTAACTGAAAGTTTCTAGAAAACAATTAGAAGTTTTCAGATAACAACTGGAAATTATCTTGTTATATGCAAAAATGAGTTTAGAGACCCTGCAATAATTTACGCAACAGATAATAGAAATGCCACTTTGCCTAGCTCTATCGTCGGAGAGAGGGTGGGTTCTAAGGGCTTTATACCCTTCGAGAGTCAATAAGAAAGATTTTTGAATATTGAAGGAGCATCAGTTATGGTTGATGGCTGAGGTAGGAGAAAAGGAACCCCACAACTGATTCACCTTTCCAGGCTTCGATAAGAGTCAGAGTTTGGAATAATGCTTTTGAGAAATAGTTTTCGTAGAAATACCGAGATAGCCTTGCTTCAGCTGATACTTATGCAAATAATATCATTAATAATTTCTACTAGTCCAGTCACTTTATACAAAAAAAAGGCCAAACTTCTAAAAAAATCCGACTGAAGATTTTCCTTTGGGATTCTCTTTATTTCGGGGTCAAACACAATCCCTCAAAAGTCCATAAAGCCAACTGAACGGCTACAGATGTTACAGAAGGTCAAAGGTCACGAAATACGGTTTTTCTCAAATATCTCGTAAACTGTTGGTTTTACATTAATTTTGGTCATTATGAAATTTGTTTATGAGCTAAATTTACACAACAAAAGTCCTATACAAAGTTTACGTAGAACCAACAGTTTTTGAGATATAGAGCTGAGAAGTTTCGGAGCAAAGCGCATACTCCCCTATACTATACGTATAGTGGAATGTTAGACAGCTGCTACTTAAGGCTCTTACCATTATTATTATGCAGAAGGATCCTGTCCAAGGACAATTCAGACAGAAATAATGCAGGTATATATACATGAACGATGTTTCTATGTGTAAATAGGTCTTATTATCTGTATACATCACTATCCGTAACTTCTGTAGCCGTCCAGTTGGCTTTATGGACTTTTGAGGGATTATTTCTAACGCCGAAATAAAGAGAATCCCGAAGGAAAATCTTCAGTCGGATTTTTTAGAGGTGAATGTATAAAGTGACATGGAAGTATGCGGTAATGCAAAAGAAACAACACGTACAAATTACAACAAAATATATTAGCACACAAACATCTGCAAAATATATAGAGTAAACGATAATCAAGATCAACACAGGAAGCATAAACCTTTGGTTCACATTAAATCTCTACAATAATATAAAACAAGGTTTGTAATATTTGAGTGAAGAAATTTTATCAAACGTTAAATGATCAGTGAATAAATTTTACCAACTATTAATAGATAAATACTTTATTATTAAAAACCTCAAATGAAACGTGCGTTACTTCAAGTTACGTTAATGCCAAAAGTAATTTAGATAAAATGGTAGTGAGCTTATGAAACTAACCTGAGCTGCCTAACTTAATCTATAATCTAACATAACTTAACTGTAACAAAGTATGGATCAGTTGAAGTTACCAGGTAACAATATCATCTTCAACTCTGATCCGAAGTTAAAGATAGAATCGTCTTAACTTAGTTTAGTTTAATATATTTATTTCCCAAACGTTTTTGTTAGATTCCTGTAATAATTTGGACGTCTAGGAAAGCTTTTCCCTAGGTGAAAATTCTTCACCTGTAACTTAAATTTTGAAACTCATGGGTTGGGAGTTGCTAGAATACTTTATTTAACACCAAATCCGCCGATAAATCAAATTACTACGATGATGTTTTTTAATTTTGAAGCTTGTTCGAAACCAAGCAAATTCAAATCGCTAGATTGTTTAATCTAACGGAATAAACACCACTAACTCGTGGTCGGAGTGGTAGAAAATCTCTGAAACTACACTTCTAACTTAACAATGTATTTACAAATATTTATAATAAAAAAAATTGGCGGGTGCGTATCAACGTGAAATTCTGCAGTTTGCAAAGTTAAAATATCGTACAGACTTACGTTGTTCGGTAAGTTATCCAGTAATGCACTCACAACACAAGACCGCCAAATAACACCAAAATACACAAACAGGAAGCGCTAGCCTGTTGATTCCAATTGCGCATTTAATTCAGAAGGTATCAGCTACTCAGCTCGGTAAAACAAGAAATTCCAGAATAAAAGAAAATTTTTGCGGGCGGGAAGGAGCGGGATTTAACGGTGGAACAAAAGTTTACAATGTGGTAAACGGCAGACGCTTCAAATTAACGTCAAAAATACTTTGTTTTGATTACCAAGGGATTAACATAAATAACAGACACTCCAAAAATCACAAAGCGATCTCAATCAGGGTTACTTGGAATCCCTACGTAGATTAAACCGGAACTTAACCGATTAATCTCGATAGGATATAATCCACTAGTGATGAATGATCAATTTTATTTTCAGAAGAGTGTTCCCGCGCGAAAATTTGAGAAAGCTCCTAGCTCCTCAAGGAAGAGACACTAACTAACTTCTTTGAACTTCCAGAGGGTGTTGCTCATCCTGTACGCCATAATGTCAACCGGGTAAATTATAATTCTATTGGTCGATCGACAACTATAAGACAAAGATTGACCACCCTCGGAGTGTTGGGTGGTGCTAATTAAAAGGGTAGGTCAAAATTCAACACGCTGAAGACAACGACCTGGGTTTCACAGTTGCCAGACTGCCAGCTATAAATTCAACAATATTTAACTCGTCGAGACACAATTTACTGCAAGATATGACAGAAATTCGATTTTATTCCCCTTTAATAAAAACATTCTAAGAGAAATAATTTAAAAATGCAATTTCTAGATGTTCAATTTTTTATTTTCAGGGTATAAGAACAAGATGGAAAGACGATTTTACAAAAGCAAACTGGGAAATCAATTTTATAAGAGAAAATAGAATTTTAAATAAATACATTTTAATAAATGATTTCTATTTTAAACAGACTTCATTGTTTGTTACTGACACGTGTGCGACCACACTGGTTTTACCGAAATCTAAACGAAGTTATTGTTTGGGAAAAATATTTCTTTCGCAGACGATAATGTGTTTGAACTTTTGTTATAAAGTCAACTGACGGACAGAAACAGAAAATATTTTATGCTTCATGACTTCAAGTTGTATTGATATCCGCAGATATGCGTGAATTCTTAAATTATTTTAACAACCTGTGACAGCCCTGAAGAGCCAATGTAAATTTTCTTGTAATTAGAAATTAGCAACTGATAACTGGACATTTCCAGATGGAAACTGGAAATCTCCAAATAACAGGTGGAAATAACAACTGGAAATTCCCGATATTTTTAATACGAAGTTTCCAAAATGGTAACTAAAAAATTCCAGATAACAGCCTGAAGCTGTCAAATAAAAACGGAGAAGTTCCAGATAACAACTGGAATTTAACATGATAAGCAGAGATTTCCAGTTGTTACTTGAAAATTTCTAGGAAAGCCATAAAAGGTCAATAAATCTTTTTAACTGGAAATTTCCAAATCAAAACCAAAAACTCCTACATTTTCTTTTTCCCGAAATCTTCAAATGGCAATTGCAATTTTCCAGTTGTCATCTAGACATTTCAAGTTAAAAAGAAATTTTCATTGGCTTTTTGGAGCCGTAAATTCAGTTGAAATCTCGAAATTTCAACTTATCAATTTTTATTTAGAAATTCCCAGTTCCAAGCCAGGAAAATGAAAAAAATAGAAATTTTCATATTTCATCTGGACATTTCAAGTTGTCATTTGGAAATATATTCCCTTGTCATCTGGAAATTTTCAGTTAAAAGTAAGTCAACATTGACCTTTCGGGGTTTTTGTAGGTAATTTCCAGTTGTTATCTGGAAATTCTCAGTTATCAAGTGAAGACTTCCTCTTCCCATCTAGAAATTTCCCGTTTCTAAGATCTTCAATTGTCATCTGGACATTTCCAGTTAAAACAAGAACTGAAAATCATATACGAAAGCCCCGAAGGGCCAATGTAAATTTTTTTTTAACTGGGAATGGCAAGATGACAATTGAAAATCTTCAAATGACAGCTGGAAGTCTACAGATGATAGGTGGAAATAACAGCTGAGAATGTTCAATATTTTCTAATAGGAAATTTTCAAATGGCAACTGGAAATTTACAGATAACAACTATAGAAGTTGTCAGATAAGAACCGGGCATTTCCAGATAACAATTGGAATTTCCATATGACAAGTGGAGATTTTCAGTTATCATTTGGAAATTTGCAGTTACCATTTGGAGATTTCTATGAAAGCTATGAAGGGCCAATAAATTTTTTTTTAACTGGAAATTTCTAAATGACAACTGAATAATTCCACAAGAAAACTGGAAATTTCTAAATTTTCTTTTTTCTGAGATTTTCAAATGACAATTGCAGTTTTCTAGTTGTCATCTGGAAATTCCCACTTATTAAGTAGAAATCTTTGTTGGTCCTACAGTGCTTTCGTATCTATCATCTGGAGACATCCAGTTGCCATTTAGAGATTCTTGATTGCTATCTGGAAATGTTCAGTTATCAGTTGGAAATCTTCACTTGGCAATTAAGAAATATTTTACATATTCCTTCAGAGCTTTCGTACGAATCAATTTTCCGAAATGTAGGAAATCTCTTGCGGATGAGTATATATCCACGATACACTTGATATTTCAGATGCCTCTTTCCAATTGTTAACACAGAAGAGATACCCAATGGTAAGAGCCCTCAGTTGGTGGTCCCCCAAATTTAAATCCGAGGCAGACGATGCCATTGAATTGAAGGGGGCCTCCCAGGAGATTTAGTTTTTCACTTAGATAGAATTTAAAATAAATATAAAGTACAACCCAAATCAACATATTAAGCCGTGCAGAATTTTCCAATATCTACATATTATATACATACCAAATGCTAAAAAGAAAATAATAGAAAAAATTCCATAAATTCCGTAAAATATGTATCTATTGAGCAAACATGCATTCATATGTAAAATAAAAATTTGCTTATTTGTTTAGCTTTACGTGTGCCGCAAAGATATTATTAAAAAGATAACAGCAACAAAATATGCAAATGCATATAAATCCGGTCTTTACATATAAAGTGTATCTGTCTACTTACTTGTTCTTCGATAAATTTAGTAGAAACCATATCCATCACGCTTAAATCATGATGTTTTTCTGCTACATTGTAAAGTAGAATTAGTTTCTGCAACAAAAAAGAAATTATTAAATACTACAGCTCCCAACACAATTACAGAGAGGGGCTTTGTAATAATAGATAAGTAGTGTTGTATCATTATCATTCCCAGAATCAGTTGATAACCGGTCAAGGGGCTATATACAGGGTGAGTTTTTTCCGATGTTTAGTATGGGGATCTTGAAAACTAGCGGAGATAGAGAGACGGTTAAATGGGGAAAGAATTGCAGTTCTACGAGCTTAATTTAATGAGCTTTTTGTTTTTTAGAAAAAATTCATGGCTAACTAGATATCACGCAAAAATTGTTTTTTTGTTATTTTGTTCAGTGCCTATAGCTCTGGTATTATTGAGTTTAGAAAAATCTCGTCGAAATACACATTTTAGAATAATCTTTTTTATGCTTTTTTTTGCATATTTTAAATTTTTATGCATATTTTGGTTTGAATGCTTATTTAATAATTATTCTAAATTTTTCTGCTGAATAATTAGAAAAAATATTGTTTGTTACTAAAAACAAATAGATCGTAAAATATCTGGCACTGATAAAGTTAATGTTCGCTCACTTTAATAAGATTGCTGATACCTTCTTTTACAACGGATATAATTACAAGAATCTTAATTGAAACTGTAAGAAATGCTTTATGCAACTCTGCAAGATTGAATAAAAATATCACATTTTATTTCAGTCGTTTGTTGTTTGTTAAACCGTGCTAAACTATGTTTATGTGCATAGGTGTGCCTGTATAAATGTAATTTTAAAAAATGCCGAAGGTAAAATCTACTGTGGAGAAATGGATTAAAGGCCATCCAGATTTAAAATATGCGAATAAGACCTTATTTTGCCTAGCCTGTGTTAAAACTAAGTTTTTCAAGATTAATACAATTTCTACAATTTAAAATAAATTTTTATTATCCAGATTTCAAGTGATAAAAATTTAATATAATTCAACACGTAAATACTTCTCAACATCAAGAAAAATTAAAGAAACTCAAAGCTCAAGCCAATACACAAGTAACCATCGAATCAGCCCCAGCATCAACTCCTAATTACAACGATGATAGACAATTTAAATTAGATTTGTGTGAAATGATGTTAAAGTCAAACATCCCTCTGAATAAACTATAAAACAGTTTATTTAAAATCTTTTTAGAAAAATTTTGTGAACGACCAATCCCAGATGAAAGTACCATTCGTAAAAATTATGTTAGTTCAGTTTATACTGAAACGTTGAAAAAATCAGAGAAATAATCGGACATAATTACATTTGGGTCAGTGTAGACGAAACTACTGATGTATGTGGTCGATATATAGCCAATTTAATCATTGGAGTGCTAAATGAAAGAACTCTATCAAAATGATTTTTAATAAGTACAAAAGAATTAGCAAAGACCAACAGCAACAATATATCTAAATTTGTTTAAGATTCGTTAGTAGCTTTTTTTTTTACCCGAAACTGTACCAACAGAGAAAATATTATTAATGACCACTGACTGACCGTAAGACTGCAGTTTCCATTAATAAAGGATCTCATCAAATATGTAAAAATGATTTTTGTTAAAACATCGTTAAGAGTGTAATATTTTAAAGAAAAATTCCTAAATACCCCACTACCTACAGAACCGGTATTAACCCGTTGGGATACTTGGCTAGATGTTGCTGTTTATTATGCTACTTATTATGAAAATTTTAAAATTGCCGTTTTTGACCTAACAGATAAGAATAGTGTACCTATCTAAAAATGCCAAACTGTTTTAAAAAAGGAGAAATTAAAATGCAATTTAACGTTTTTAAAGGCGAATTTATGTTTTATGAGTCGGATAATGACAAGACTAGAAGAGCAGGAGATGCCATGAAACAAAGTGTTGCAGTTAGTAAATAATTTAAAAGCATCTATAAACGCCGTACCAGGAAATATCGGTGACGCATTAAACATAAAAATACTGAAGTGTTTTCAACAATGAAGGATTCCAGACAATAAGCAAAATTGGTAAGATTTTAAGTGGTGAAAATGTATCATCCCCCATAGGTATCGCACCAATATTATTTCTAAATTTAAATATGCCCCAATAACGAGGGTAGAAGTCGAAATGAGTTTCTCCAAATATAAAAATATTCTAAGTGAAAGACGTAGAAATCTATTAATTGGAAATATAGAGAAGCTTCTAATTGTTAGTTGTTTTGATGATGAAGAGACTGTTTTATTATAAAATGTTTATTTTCTTATGTATTTACTTTAAATTATTTGTTTGAATTTTTTGTATAAGCAAAGTATTTGTAATATGTACTTGTATTTTTAACTTCTTTAAGCATATTTTGGAATTTTATGCTATTTTTGTGCTTATTTTAACTAAATTTTATGCTTTTTAAAGCACTTATATCAATCTTTTTAATGCTTATAAATCCAGACTCAACTCATAACAATCAACATAATATCTTGTAATTTTTATTTCTGAACTTATTCCTCCCTATATAAATAACAGGGTGACAAAGTTAGTGTCATTAGAAACCTAGATATGGTTTGATTTTTTACTGTAGTCCTTTTCTGTCTCATTCTGCAAATCTAATAACAGCTGATAAATCGTTTTCGGAGCAGGAATCTATTTGAAACTTTCCCTTTGCTCGTTTCAAATTCTATATGTTCTGCAAAGAGTTTGTATAGAGCCATTTCAGCTTCTAAAATTCTAAGCTCATATTTTTGTTGCTTACAGTTGCCCCGGGTGTTTCAGGTCTTAGTTCTTTTTGACACGACTTCCTACTGTTCATAAATAAATATTTCATCTTTCAAGTTAAGTATGTTAAGTTAATCTTATGAAAAGGTAAGATAAAACCCTCTGTAGGAAATTAAATGAATAACTTGAATTAAAGAGGAACATTATCAACTTTTTTTTTGGTGATGGAAGAGGCTATGGTGAAACCGTCGAAGTGATACTGCCAGAGATGAATGGAATTTAACAAAGTATACCATCATTCCGTCTTATGTTGTCACAATATTCTTTGCCCTATAGATCGATTCGTTGGATTAACTTTAGTCATAAAAAAGGCAAACTTTTAACAAGACTCATTATCATCAGATGAACCTTTTTGCATGAGCAGAAAGGAAATTCCCTTTGAGTCCTACGTTCAGCTAGAACTTTAGAGTGTTGAAGCATTTTATTTAAACATTTTAATGTGTTGTTAAAAGAGGACGCACCTGTACTGATTTATGTATTTGTAGTTTAGTAATTTGTATGCTGTAATAGTCGTTTTCATGTATGTTTTATGTCGAATAGGAAACTTGCTGAACTTTGCCGAACTATAGCTTGCTTGGTATTGAGATTAGAAAAAACGTTTTCCTACAAAAGGTTTGATGTTTCAAGATAAAAATTTTATAAACACAAGATACCTGCATTGAATCAAACAGCCTTGGAATCTGACGTCCTCTATTATAAAAAAATAACAAGTGTTTAAGCTACAATACTTCTCACCTTCTTAACTAATTTTTCCATTTCGACAGCAACGGACAAAGCATGATGAATACTTTTCCAATCCTGACACTCGGGTATTGTGAGCGGGTACAAATGCACATATCCTCCTCTCATGATCTGGTAATTAATAAAATACAAAGCATGTTCGTGTTCTTCTTCGTGCATTCTCATGAAGAACCCCTGACAGCCAGGCAAAGCCACTTCCGTTCTACCAAAATAACAAGCCATCGACAAATATGCATAACAAGCGTTGAATTCTGCCAGAATTTGCTGATTCACGGCATCTTCAGTTTCTTTATGATAACAGTGTCGGCCAGGTTGACATTGTTTTGGGGGAGGTTTAGTACAATCATTTCCAGAGCTACATGATGATGATAGGTGTTTAAAACCATTAATTTCAGGGTATCTTGCGTAATTTTGATTTACAAACTTGGCATTTCGTGAAAAAGCACTATTTAATTTTGGATCAGCTAATGCTTTCGAATTTTTATCAAAATATGTTGAATTTACAAACGAAATTAAATTCTTATTTGAGTTCACCATTAATTTTGCATAATCTGTAATTCGAGAAAATATCCGTTTATTTTCTTTAAGGTTGATGCCGTTTACATTTGATTTATAACCGTCTTCTTTAATTGATGTTAAGTGATCTTTATGAAGCGTTGGTTTCAAAGGATGTATATATCCAATGAGAAGCTTCTTTGACGTTATTAGTTCTTCTTTAAGTCTGGAAAGGGATTTTCCTAACTTCACTGCCGTATAATTTGAATACGACATACTAAATAGTTCATTTACGTCGATTTTAATTAAACCACATCGAGAAATAGACTTGAATTTTCTGCCGGAAGATATAATACACGTTCGTTTTATTAGGAATCACAAAAAAAAGTAAAAAGTAATGTATAGACAAATAAAAACAAAATGTTAGTTTGATATAACTGTCATTAAAATATCCGATGGATTGATGAAACCTTTCCTTCATTACAGCCGACTGGATTTCTTTTTAAAGATGCATTTTATGATCATAGTAATAATCTTGAACAGCCGAAAGCATAGAATGCCCTCTAATGTCAAATGTTTTAGTAAGTACGTTTGACACATGTTATTTATTTGAGCTGTCAAAATAAAGTCTATATTATAAAAGTGAATCGTTTTGCACTCATTTCAATTTATTAAACACAAAAGAAATCTTTTAATGTAGATCATCTCCTGCGACCAGAGAAACTTACTCTTGATCCCATGTCACCCCACTTTAGATATCGAATGGAATCATTGATACAGAACATTCATGAATTTCATTTCAACAGTACAAACAAGTGAATCCGATAAACTTAAAGTTCTTATAAATTTGGTTTCGCCAAACGTTTACGATTTTATCAGTAACTGTGGAACCTACACCGACGCAATAGCTGTTGTGCAAAAACTTTTTGTTAAGCCAGCAAACGAAGTTTTTGCTAGATGTGAGCTCTCAACAAGAAAACAACAATCAGACAAAACAAGTGATCAGTATCTTGAGGCCTTAAAATTACTTAGTAAGAAATGTAATTTCAAAACGGTAGCAGCCGAATGTAATCTGGATGACTATATTAGAGATTCTTTCATCAGTGGCATTTCTTCCCCCGAACTAAGACAGTGACTTTTAGAATCTGTTACTCTCAATTTTGATGAAGCTCATAACCAAGCACGCTTACTAGAATCTGCCCAACAACGTCAGTTCTCAGCCTATGGTAGCTTTAATTCTCAATTGCTCAACTCAGTTCAAGCCAAATCTCCATGTTCAAACTCTATTGCTACTGTGCAAAAGAAAATTTGCTTTCTGGATTCTAGGCAGATTTGACCTGCTCGCAACGCCATCTGTTTCAAGTGCAACATAAAAGGACATTTTTCTACTGTATGCAGATCAGATCGTAAATCACCCAATCGTTCAACATATCAGATCTCTTCAGCTGTCGCTAGTCTTTCTTCTGCTCCACCCGGTTTGTCAAAAGCTACAGTTCTAGTTATAGTTAATCAATTCAATGCCTTAGCTTTAATAGATACTGGTAGCACTGCCAGTTTTATTAATAAACAGCTTGCTAAAGATCTAAGGATGAAAATAAAACCCTGTAAAGAAGTAAATCAATGGCTTCAACAATATTTCAATCATCAGTATCAGGATAATGCTCTGTTAGTATAAATATCTTAGGTCATAAATATAATCAGGCTGTCTTGCTGGTACTACGCAATTTCTGTTGTGACGTTCTACTTGGACATGATCTTCTCAGTCAACATTCTAGTTCTAATATGCGGTTTATTGGGCCAAAACCATCTCTAAACGTATGTGGACTTGCTACGGACAATGTACAACCCGCATCTTTATTTTCCACCTAACTCCTGATTGCAAACCTATTTGTACCAAGTCTAGAAAGTTCAACTTATCAGACACAGCCTTTGTTAATAATGAGATTTAGCGAATGCTAAAAGAGGACATTATTGAATTAAGTGATTCTGCCTAGAGAGCTCAAGTCTTGGCCGCTACTAACTCAAACCATAAACGTCGGATGGTTATTGACTACTCTCAAACTATTAATCGTTACACTTTGTTAGATGCGTATCCTCTGCCAAACATAAAACAGATAGTAGCCAACCATACAGTTTTCAGTACAACTGACTTTAAAAAAGCGTTCCATGAAATACCAATTAGAACTGAAGACAGAAAGCGCACTGCATTCAAAGCTGGAGGTCAACTTTTTCAATTGAAACGGATCTCATTTGGAGTAACAAAAGAAATGAACTACATCATACGTCAAGAAGATCTAGACAAGGTAACTGTCCGTGGAAAGGATTTAGAAAAACACAACAGAAATCTAAACAAATTTCTGGAAGCGATAAAAAAATATAACCTTACAATAAACTTTGAGAAAAGCAGATTTAGTCAAACAAAAATTAGTTAACTAGAATATAAAAACTCGATTAGCCCTGACCCTGATCGCCTTACAGCACTCAAAACTCTGAAACTCCCTACTGATGGTCCCTCACTTAAATGAGTTTTAGGAATGTTTTCACATTACTCAAATTTTATTCACAAATTCTCAGACAAAATAAAACCATTATTGAGATTAAGTTTCCTTTATCTCAGCATGCACTCCAAGCTTTTAAAGACGTCAATAAAGACTTTATTGCAGCCACTGTGATGGATATCGACCATGAAGCATCTTTCACCCCAGAGACGGATGTTTCCAGTGTTGCTGGAGCTGCAACTCTCTCAACTCAGAAGACCAGCGACATTCTTCTCACGAACTTTATCAAAATTCGAACTACGGCAGTCATCCATCGAAAAGAAGCTTGTGCAGTAGTTGAGGCACTGCGTAAATGGCGTAATTACTTGGTCAGTAGTCATTTTCAGCTGATAACTGATCAGCGATCAGTAGCTTTTCTTTTCTCAAAAACCAGTTCCAGCAAAATAAAAAAATAAAAAGATAATGTGATGGCGACTTGAACTATCTTGCTACTCATATTGATATTATTTACCGGTCTGGTAAAGAAAATTTAGTAGTAGATGTTTTTCCTAGCATATGCGCTAATATCAATAACGGCCCTAACAAAATAAAAGAACTGTCTGTGCCATTCTCGAACTACGGGATTTAACCATTGGATTAGAACACGTAATCTTCCTTTTTCACTTGACAATATTCGAAAAACTATCAATAACTGCAGAATTTGTTCAGAATTAAAGCCAAGACTTAACAAACACCATGCAACACTTATCAAATCTACTACTGCTTTGGAAATATTGAATATTGACTTTAAAGGGCCTCTAACTACCAAGACGAGAAATAGTCACATCTTCAGAGATGTAATATCTTTTTTGTTACCAAACAATAATAGTTTTGATTTACTCGAGTTAATTTTCAGATTGTGTTTGTTTAATAAGAGTAAGATACTGTTGAAGTCTTCGTTAGCTTGAGTTCTATAAGAAAAGTTGAATGATTTACATATTTATGTGTCGTCAGCATACGCCTGAACATTACAATACTTCAACGAATTTAGTATATCCGAAGTATTCATAATAAATAACAGAGGCCCTTGAGGAACACCTGATGTTATTGAATATGATTGTGACAGTTGTTCGTTAATTTTATTTATCAAACTCCTGTGGATAGATACGATTTTATTAAGTTGACTGCAGTCTTGACAAACCGGTAGTACTGTAGTTTTGCACACAGAAAATTATGACTTATTGTATCAAAAGCTATAGAGAAATCGAGCAATACGAGAATGGTTATCATGTTCCTATCGGTTGCACTTATAATGCCATCCGTGACAGTGGCGAGAGAACTAGCAGTACTAAGACCCTTCCTAAACCCGCATGTTGTTGTTGCGAGAAAAGGCATATATTTCTTTATATAGTATCTTTTCAAAACGTTTAGAAATGCATGGTAAAATGCTGATTATTCTTAAGTCAGAATAACTGCTTGGGTTAGAAATTTTAAGCAGTAGAAGACCAACAGCCTCTTTCTACGCCGACGGAGAATAACTGAACTATATACAACTATTGATGATGTGAGTAAGATACTAGAAAAACAAAACATAGTAGTAGGTTGAACTACTGAACCTTGAAAACTTGAAGAATTAATATTAACAGCAGGGTTTGAATTGGTATTCATTTGTAGTAATTCAGAAGTCAATCTAGGTTTCAAATAATCGACATGAACAAATCTTGTAAGTCTATTAACTCTGACTAAACAGGTTGAGAGACTTAATTTTAGTTACCACACCTGGAAACCATTTCACTTCCTCTCCTCTTACACTTCGCACCCAAACCTTTCCGCCTTCGTCATAGCTTTTGACACGAAGTAGAGCTGGTGTTGTAGCTGCTCTTTTCTTTTCTACATGATCAGCCAAATCTGGCTGTAGAATTCTCAATCGTGTTCTGGGTCTACGTCCCAGAAACATTTCAGCCGGAGTTCTTCCTGTAACTGTATGAGGAGTGTTTCTATACATCATCAAATAATTATTTATAACGTGTTGCAGGTTTTAAAAGAAAGACGGCTGATCCTGTAGAGATTTCTTGATGGCTGCTTTTATATTTTGTACGGCCCGTTACGCTGCCCCGTTGCTGTTAGCGTGATACGGAGGTGTTAGGGTGTGCTTAATGGCATTTCTTTCAAAAAAAGTTTCTGTTAGTTGACGTAAGCCGCAACTAACGATCTTACTTTAGTTATTATATCCGGGCTGGTTACTGTTTCCATAATTATTGCCTCAATCCATTTTGAATACGCATCAATTAAAATAAATATGTTTACTGCCGTACCTTTGTCATGAATTTGGGCGAGGTCCATGTGGACTCGTTGCCATCTGCGATGAGTGAGAGGCCAATAGACTGGAGTACCTTTAGCACTGTTTGACTGGCTTTGATACGAAGAACATTGCTTAACTTGGTCTTCTATTTGATTATTCAATGTAGGCCACCAAACAAAGGAGCGAGCCAGCGTCTTCATTCGTACTATACCTTGATGTCCTTGGTGAAGTAAATCTAAAACATGTTTCTCTAGAGAAAAGGGAATTACAACTCTTTGTCCCCAAATAATACATTTTCCTTCACAGGTAAGTCCATTTTTTCATATCTAATATTTCTTTAAATTTTCATGAGATATTACCAAGGGCCAACCATCCCAAACATAAGCAAAAACTTGTCTTAGAACAACGTCTTTTTTTGTCTCCTGTTCTACATCTTCTATAGTAATCGGTTTTTCAATCTCCTCAAAATTTTGTAAGAAAACCGCAATTAGTGCCTTTATTGAGAAACACTTACCTACTAATTCAAGCTCAGTGTCATTTGGGAGTGGTAGGAGGATAATGCGTCTACGTTTGGGATGTCTGCTCTTTCTTATACGAGTACGTTTTTCTTCTCACCAAATATAATAGTAAGTGGAGAATGATCTGCGACCAGTTTGAACCTTCGTCCAAACAGGTAATTATGATACTTTTTCGATACCACCCAATAGCAAGAGCTTCTCTCTCTATTTAAGCATAATTCTTCTCTGTCGAAGGCAGTTTTACTAGCAAAACTAATGGGTTTTTCTTCCCCATTAATTACATGAGAGAGTACAGTCCCTACTTCGTAACAACTTGAATCGCATGTCAACCTCAGCTTCTTGGTTGGATCATATAGAGCTAGAACATCCGAAGAGAATATCCATGTTTTACTCTCTTTAAAGATGCTCTCACATTCTTTTGACCATTTCCATTGTTTACCTTCCTTTGTTAATTCATAGAGAGGAACTAATTTTCCTGATAAATTTCTCACAAAATAACAATAAAAATTTATTAATCCTAAGTACGATTTTAATGCTGTTTTATGGGTGGGTCGCGGTGCAAATTTTATTATTTTTAACAGTTCTTCATTTAGACGAACTCCATTTTTATCTATGATGTGATCTAGATATTTTAATTCTGGAACAAAAAAGTCACATTTATCAATACAAACCCTTATATTGTGTTTTTGCAACCTTTCCAGGACTAACAAGGTTTTCTTCAGGCAATCGCTCTTCGATTTGCCTGCTGTCAAAATATTATCTAGATAACATGAAGTACCTTCCAGGTCTATTGAAATTCTGTCCATTTCTTCCTGAAATTTTGATGGTCCTGGAGCTGCTCCAAACTCTAAACGTTGATATTGAAATAACCCTACAACAGAGGTTGGGACTCTTTATGGACAGGCAGCTGAAGATACGCTTCAGAAAGGTCAAGGGAGTTAAACACTCTCCCTGCAAGAGAAGCGTGTATATCTTTTGGATTAGGGAGTGGGTAGTAGAACCTGTTTATTGTTATCTTAAAATCCTCACAGATACGGATAGAGCCATCAGGCTTTGATACCACAACTACAGGCAAAGCCCATTTACAATTAATTACTGATTTGAGCACTCCACTATTTACGGGTTTTTTCAGTTCCTCCTCTACTGCATCCTTAACAGCATATGGTACTGGACGTGCTCTATAAAAAATTGGAGTCACGTTTTCATCTACGAAAACTAATTTGGCTTCATGATCTAATATTTTCCCCCTATGTAGGTCAAACACAGATTTAAATTTCTTTTTAAGATTGACCACGTCCTGATCTACAGTTCCAGCAGATACTATATTGGAAATAGTAATGGTACCAGCACTATTACTATTAAATAACTGCATAGATTTTATCCAATCTCTACCTAAAAGGGACGGTAATTTTCTTCCCCCACTTTTTATTACAATGCAAGGTAAACTAAAATTTTTGCCTTTGTAGTCCACATTTACTATAGCCTTGCTCATAATCGGCAATGGTTCCTTGAACCAATAAGCCTTAAGTTTAATATTACATTCCTGGAGAGAAATTGCGTCAAAAGATGGACAATATTCTCTAATAATACCCTTTCGTTTCGTTTACAGATAGTTCATATCAAAAAACCTAGAAATGTTTTACAAAACAAATGTTTAAGTACTGTCAACTTTATTGTGCTTTATTCCACCACCTTAAACCTTTACAGAAACAACAACAAATCTCATTATAAAGGTTGATAGATATATTTAAAACATTAGTGCAATCTTAAAGTTTTCGTGCCTTCTTTTTTAAACAAAAATTAATTTACGAAACAAGTGCCAGTAAATAGAATTTAAAGTGCATAAGAAAACTCGTATTGTTTATCCAAATATGTTAATATATTCAACACCGCTATACCACTCAACAGAGAAAATAGTGTATCGATTTAAATACAAATAATCGACTTGAAGTTTCCATCTTCCTTCCGGTATAAGAGGTGGCATATTTGAAGCGTTAGGAGATAATTTATAGACGTAGTAATTAACTCCCTAGAAAAAAATTAAAATTCTATTAAAAGAACGACTTAAAAATATTCTCATATTTACTTTTCTTAGAGGGCATTTCAAATTTGAATTGGAATACATATGGGGTATGTCATAATCTTTAGATACAAAGAATGAACACAAACCCATCATGAACTTAATAGGCCCTTCTCTGTATTCATTACTCCTGAATTGATAACCGGTAATCAACACCTTAAAATTTTTTTCTATCAAGAAAAAACATATCGAAATTTATATTTGATTTGAGTTTACTTGTCCCATATCATCATTTAGAATATCCACCTTCCAAGAAAGACTGAGATTTAGATACAATTCGGTTCTGCTAAGTTTGTAACATTTTCCAATTTTCATATTCATCAGAGTTTTATTAATATTTGTGACTTCACAGTGTTCGGGTACAAATTTATACAAGGTTTGCTTAAAAACACGCAAAATGAGATGCTTACAGATTTAAAAACAGTTGTACTTACAATACAGCAGATGGGAAAAAATAAGAAAGGTAGAACAATTAAAATTTTAATAGTATAGATATCCATATTTGAAAACATTCGAAAAATGAACGTTTGTCTTGCACACTTGATTGGGATTTGGTTGCTTATGTTCAGGTGGACTATTTGAAGCCACGTATTTCGTAAGTAGGTAATCAGCGGATGTTTTTCTACATTTTGTATATTATCATCGATAATGTACAAATAAATCATCATTGCTAAAATTTCTTTAAAATGAGGTTTTCTATTACGTACATTATAATTTGAGTTGGTATATTGACAACACAAAAGGTCATTAAATGTAGGTCAACTACAGCTATAAAAAACGAAAAATATAATATTATTAGCAACAATATGAACAAAAGAAAGCAAAATTTATTATAATATTAAATGGAGCTCTATACTTTCGTATCGGTGAGCATCTGGATCAGTACAGAAATGTTGCCCGCCCGGTGGAGTACAAAAAGTGCATGTAATTTCACTGCAACGTTTCCATGGTTACAAAACAAGTTTTCGAATGGACACACACATAGAGGAGAGTCCATGGATATTATAGTAATGCGGTCGCGTATTCATACGTCGGCTTGGTTCCTTAGCGCGTCTGATAAGAACAAAGTTTAGATAAAAAATAAACGCAAGCGTACAATTAACAGTAAGAAATTTGAACTTAATATTTACAGGAAATCAATATATCATTCCAAATAACAGTAATAATCCATTCATACATAAAATGGCCGTTTTCAATTTTCTAAAACCTTGCATCAAAATATAATTCAAAATACCTAATAGTGTAGTATGTAGATATTATACATCAAGAAAGAGAAATGCATGATTTCTTCTGAGATGTAATTTGTAGCAGAGAAGGCTACAAAGCATCATGGGAAAAATAGCATTCTCTCCTGAGGTACATATACTACGGGCGTGTTCGAAAAGTCATGGTAAAGGTAGGATGTTGGTAATGGATGGGTACTGTAGATCTAACGCGAGAGTGTCGATGTTTTCGAACGGTTTGGTAAACATCGAGTAATCATAACCAATCATTTAACTTTTCTATACACAATCTGGCGCAAAAAATGAAAGAGAAGATGAATATCATTCATCTCCATACATCCTGGATATATACGAAAACCTTTTTGAACAACTGACAATAGGAGAAATGTTACCCAAACAAATTTTTCGAACGATTAAGGAGCGTCCTGGGAGGGTCCAGTCGTATTTTCGAACGCATCGACTATGCCCTATTCCTATGGCTAAGCTGCCCCATACTGCATTCTGATTTAATTTGTTGTTATTACACGACGTAGGAGGATCGGTGGAGATTATAACGCTTTTTTCGCAATGATTACAATAAAAATGTAAAAATGAAACAAGTCCTTTCCTGGTTTCTTCTTCATAATTCATTCTGCCCATTGTACAATATTTTGGGTGTTTAATAATAAATTCATATTGTTTAAGAACATATTCTAAATCAACAACCCTTCGGCCTGTCAGTAAGTCTTCTATACTTTTATATGCACGGTCGGGTTCAACATCCACAGGAGGAAGATACTCTTCGGAAGATTCCATATCAACGTTAACAATATTATCCTCACAATTAGATTATACTGGAAGATTAGTATTTTGAGAAGAGGTGCTAGGAGTCAGATTTATACCCAGTTCCTTTCTTGCCGTAGCTGCAGCTAGCCTAAAAAGGTTTTCATTGTTTAAAGAATGAACCAATTTAAAACTTGTTCCAAACCAGATTACAATAAAGTAAACCATATACAGAGTGGAGCGTTTGATTTCACACTATGAGGAAATAAACTTTCTAATTTTGCTTGTGTCTAAAATTATCTCAAAATCTCTCAAAAATGTTATTGTAGATTTAATTCATTATAGTTTTGAACACCTCAATTATGAATAGCAAAAGAAAGTAAGGAAAGTACTATTTACTTACCAAGCTTTCTGCAAATTCCGCATTGATCTGGATTTAGCAACATATATTACAATAGTCATCATTGAAGGTCGTAATATAATTAATTACCATTAATGTAAATATTGTTGCAATAAATTATTAACATTTTTTCAATATCGTTTGCAAGAATCTTAAATATATGTGAAAAATTTAATGAAAATATGAAATAAATATGAAGACTTGCGTAAAATTTGCTCTGTTTAAGCAAATATGAGAAACAAATGTCAAATATGATGTAATATGTTTTTTTCTTTCATTGCACTAATGAAATAAACAAACCAAAAAGCGAGAAAAGTCAAACTTTCCTAACAATCCAAATATTAGGTAGTCCCATTCAAACAAGACCACACATTTATTTAAATATTTTAAAAACTACAAATGATAAACTCATGATAATTTAGATTTATGTACTATCGTATATTGTCCACCGTTGTCGATCACCTTTTGCCATTTCTCAGGCATCATGGAAACACCTTGACATAGGCCACGCCTCAAACCATCTTGCAAAACCTCATCAATCTTATTTTTGAAGACATCGAAGTTGGCATATCGAGAACCACTTAGACCAATCTTCAGATTGCCAAAACAGTTAAAATAACATGGCTGTAAGTCTGGCGAATATGGTGGCTAGATCCATGTTTCGATTTGGTTTTGATCAAGCCACTCACGCACCACGGTGGCAATGTGAGGACGCGCATTGTCATGTGCGAGAATGGGCTTCTTGACGTTTCGTGCCGCCATCCAATTTGGAATATTGCGAGCCAGAAAGTCTAGGTACACCTCGCCGGTCACAGTCAACTTTGATGTCCTCAAAAATAGGATCGATGAGGTTTTGCAAGATGGTTTGGGGCGTGGCCTATATCAAGGTGTTTCCATGATGCCTGAGAAATGGCAAAAAGTGATCGACAACGGTGGAAAATATACGATAGTACATAAATCTAAATTATCATGAGTTTATCATTTGTAGTTTTTAAAATATTTAAATAAATGTGTGGTCTTGTTTGAATGGAACTATCTAATATTATTGGAGAATATAAAATTTCTTAGAAATCCGATCTCAAATCATTATCGAGCTTATTTAACTGAGATTATACTTGCAAGAAAGTTTTCTTATTAGTGCAACATCAATAATATCGAACTCTGTGACCTCTACAAACTATACCTGCCACTAGAACGTGGTTCTCATATTTTGCATACACGAGTATTCCTGATGCCTGTTCTAAATGCATCTAATACGATGAAATAATTAGATCTTCTAAGAGGCTAGAAGGCAACTCTGCATAATGAATTCAAGATTAAACTGGGATATTATTTGTACAAAAAGTTTTACCTACCTAATTATATTCGTAATTAGAACACAATTAGATCAAAATTTAAAAAAATTTTTTAAATTAGAATATTTTGTAATGCGTTTTTGCTTCCTTTTCATGGCTATTACTATTATTATTTCAAGATTTTTAGAATTTGTCACAAGCAGCAGGTAAAATACAAAGCAACAATAAGTACGGACGTGCACCCCCAGGGCCGGCTGGAAGTTTTGTGGAACCCAGGGCAGCAAAATTTTGCGGGGCCTTTAAAATAAAAAAAGAAGAAACACTGCTTTTTCAGACATAGTTTAATTTGTTTATTTTAAATATTTAGAAAAAATTAGAAATTTTATTTGTTCTAAACATATCAATACAAAGAATTAATTATTTTTCTCTCAAGGCGCGGGCCCCCAGCAAGCACGGGGCCCCGGACAGTTGCCCCGCAAACCCGGCTCCTCAACCGGCCCTGTAAACCCCAACCGTGATTTCAAGTAACTTATCTATTGTGACGATAAATATTACAAAGCTTTAAAGCATAAACTTTTGGCACTAAAAGACATGTCTCTGATTGGTCGTTGAGGTGGTTGTGGGTGAAACCTGATGAGGGCAGGAGCTTATTTTCGTTTTTTCTAAATAACTTAAAAAATAAACCAAATATTTAACTAGTTTCTTTTTTAAATGCTAGAATAAACTTACACCTACCATATGACGTCGCCGAAACTCTGAATTTTTAGATTTAATATCATTAACACGTTGAAGGACACTAACGCCGTACGGCGTCCATTGTGGCGTGCTCGTTATGGCAGAATGTCTTACGGTGTCCAAAGTTATATTGTAAAAAAGAGGCAGAACGTCTATCGACGTCCCATTTCTCACATATAATGTTTAAGATGCATGATTACTGCCACAACCAGCACGATTTATATTAGAGTAGTGCCGTTCTTTTACGAGTTAAGCGGTTTGCATTCTAACCCCTCACGTCTTTGACCTGCCCTGCCCAATTTCTACACGACACCGATCAACGTCGTACGCCCTACAAAAATGCAATCAGTTGCACTTTTGGTGTCACAGTGATCACTTCGGGCTCTGATGTGCTCTTTTTATGCAGGAAAACACCACGTTCTATATAGTTTTTTTTATTGTAACGTAGTTCTTATCGAAATGTAAGTACCTGTTTACCTTTTTAGTAAGGTTAAGTTATAGGTGTTCGAACTATGTTCCAAGTCTCAAAGATTGTTTAGTATAGATTCTCGACTTATTAGTTTCATTCTTTTTAGCTGAGTGCTAATGATCCTTACAAACGGGAGACAATACGGTTGAGCCAAATGTTTGACGAGGTGTCTACCGATGAAGAGAAGGATTCGTACCATGACAGTGACGATGAATATGAATCTGACAGAAACTATGTACCAAGCGGTTTTTCGGATTCAGATGCCAGTAGTAGTGAGTTGCCTAAAGAGCCATAAGGATTACAAAGCAGCTACTCATCTGAAGAACAAGAGTAGGCTGACGATCTAAACGGTACGTTGGAAGAATCCGAATCTTCATGGAAAACTACAACAGCGCCCATCCCAGATCTCGGATTTGACAATACCAGTGTTGGACTCAAAATAGATATTGAAGCAAATACCACACCAAAAGAAATTTTTGAATGTCTATTTACGCCGCATATACTAGAATATATAGTAAATTGCTCAAACAATTATGGACAGTTACTAGCAAACACGAACAGTCGATTTACAAGTTTTCGACCAATTACGACAAAAGAAGGGAAAGCTTTTTTTGGGCTGTGTTTGCTTCAAGGCCAAGTTTTAACTACCAATATACGCCGTTATTTTTCATATAAAGAAGCCCTTTATTCCCAGATATTCCCTTTTGTTATGTCTGCAAGAAGGTTTGAATTGATCTTTAGGGTTTTGTGCTGTTCGGCGTTAAACGTCTTGGACATCTATCGGCGTCATGTCGATATCTAGGCAAAATTTCATTTAAAAAATGACAGGACGTCTATTGGCGTCAAATTTCAATTTCCTCAAAAATATTCAAAATAAGGGTTTTTCATATTTATAGAAAATCGGTGATTATTAAAAAGGTTTTTTAGGTCCGAAATTGCTCAATAAAGCTAGTGTCATTTTTTGCACATTTTGAGTTTTCCTACTGTCCTTCAACGTGTTAATATAACAATTTTAATTTTTATTGTTTTCAAAACTAAATATCTCGCAACGAATAAAAAATTCAAACAAATAGCAAAGCTTCATTATAGTCCAAGGTCATATCTTCCCACCAGTACCCAGAATTACCATTTTGGTTAACTGGTTTACAAGTTATTTAGACAATATAATGACCAATTACAATTATAAAAATAGGTTATTTCTTAAAAAACAATTGCAAAAACCCTCAAGAAATCATATAAAAATACTTATATTCTTAAGTAGAGTATAAACTATTATATATAAATGCATAAAAACAATAACAACATTTAAGTACTGAACAACCTTAAGTAAAGATTTCTTCTAAAAATGTGTTTTCGTATATTATAGTTAACAAACTTGATAATTAAAGCCTCGGTTGGTCAACACCTGGTCGTCCTGTATGACGCATCAATCTACGACCGTTGACTTCTGTCTATCGCCTCCAGTGGTACTTCCAGTTTTAGTTACTCCTTAAAGAAATTTATTTTCGCAAATTATTCCGGCGCGAACATTGTTCCAATCTATCGTATTTATCTTCAAGATCTTCCGTCTTTAATTGAATCGAATCCACTCGTTTGCCAATTTCTTCTAGGGATTTGTTTATTTTTTCCGAAATTTCGTTAGTTAGTTGTTCGATAAAAGTATCAAACAATAAAATCTTCTCCACTACCCTTTGCACCATGTTGTCTCCCCTGGTTCATTTGAATCTCCAGAATTTTCAGAAGCGGTTCCTGACCGGCCTCGTCTGAGATTATACTCACCACCAGTCATCGCGGTATCGTTAGAAAAAATACAAAGAAGGGTCGCATAATATTATAAATACCCGAATTTATGTAGGCTTAAACTACTATCACTATCTGAAAGCGCAACACGTCTCTCTGCTACGACGAAACATACCAAATACAAAAAAAAATATTATAATTAAATATTTTTTTCATTTCTTTTAAAATACTGTTACTGTTTCTGAATTTTTTGTTAAATATAATAGATATTGTTAGGTATATGTTTGGTACCCAGTATAAGTTTTGATTAATTAAAAAAAACAAAAGGATATTATTACGTATGTCAATAATGTCATAAGAAAAGAGAGAGTAATAGGTTTTTGAAGTTTTATTGTGAAGTCTTGCTGTGTTTATTTTTGCTAATTATAATAAAATAAAATAAAATAGAAAAGCATTTAATAATATAAAAATATTTAACAGATTATGGGCGCAGGCACAATTAATTAGCAATTAAAAATTACGCAAGGTTATACAAATAAAAAACGCAGGAGAATATACAGAACAGGAAGAACAAAGAATAACATGGCGTTGTCAATAGTTTTACAGGAAGAAGTTAATCAAATCGAAAAATTAAGTAGCACTGAGAATTATGAATTATGGAAATTTCAAATAGACATAATATATAAATCAGATGGTTTATATAACATACTAAATGGAAAAGAAATACTAAACCAAGAAGCATCTAAGAATGCTAAAACTGAATTTGAAAGAAGAGATGCAAAGGCACACAAAATTCTCATAGCTAGTATCGATAAGAAAATATTAACACATATAATGAGTTGTTCAAATGCACATGATATGTATGTAAAAATATGTTCAATTTTTGAACAAGATTCAGAACAACAGAAATGCTCTTTGCTACAAGAATAACACCCTAGCTGTACATATTAGTCGATTGGAAAACTTAGTACATAGACTTAAAAGCATGAAACAAAATATAGATAACGATATGTCCATGTCAAAAATATTATCAACTCTACCTGAACAGTATAAATATTTTATAAGTGCATGGGAATCAACTACTAAGGCTGAAAGAACTTAAGAACATTTAACGGCCAGATTGATAGCAGAGGAAGTACGCCATACTGGAAAGGAAGAAGAAGGAGTAGCATTTAAAGCCAATGTCGATCATCAAGTGAAGCATAAGGTAGGGAGTACCAGAAATACGAATTATAATAAACCAGGAGGTCAAAATATAAAATGCTTTCGATGTAATTCTATAGGGCATATAGCTAAAAATTGTAGAAAAACATACTGTAGGATCTGTAAGAAAACAAACCATCTCGAGAAGAATTGTTATTTTCGAAACAAACCTAATAATAACAATGATAATCAAAGCGATACAAAAATATCATTCCTAACACACGAAAAACAAGATCAAGAAGAAACTGTTAAATGGGTTGTCGATAGTGGGTCAA
>VTPC01090967.1:9024-164336 GCA_011009095.1 Ignelater luminosus
TAGGATATATTTTGGCAAAAGTAATTGTCTTGGCACAGGTATATAGTTAAGCAATTTACTATTTGATACAAATGTTCAGCTCTTTAATGCAGTTCTTGTTGATTACTGTAAAGAATATATTCTTTAATTTAAGAACAATACATACAAGTTTTAAAAGTACCGGTTTTCCAAATATTTTTAAATTCAAAGCATCATGAACAAATTCCTTACTGACAATATTGCTTTTGTGTTATCACCTTTAAGTTTCCTAAAGACCGCATGCTGCCCTCGTATTATTCATTGTAATTGGGTATCTCGTAGGTATAAAGGGAATATATCGTTATTTTTCTGAGTAATGTTTATATTTCGGCACATTTACCTAAGGTTTAACGATATGTTGCATTTAATAAATGATGTTAGAATGTCTAATCGCATCTTTTTTCTAAGTTCATTTTGATACCTATCTACTGAAATGGAAGCTACGGGTGTAATATACTGAGAAAACTAAAAATGAATTTGTAATTTTAGTAAGCGATCCTCAAATCTATATATGGATGTCGTTTTATTGCTTTATTTATAACCGAAAAGTATATCCTAAACTTTAAGTAATAATAGTAAATGTTATAAGGTACAAGAGAACTAGACGAATTAAATCACAATAGGTTAGGTTAATACCAGGGGGAACTTTATAAAGATACAGTACAAAAATATACGAGTTAATTAATTATAACCTAAAGGTAATTACATATGTATATACGATAAATAACAAAATTGGAATTACAGTCTTTTTCATTTCATTCTTTTTTTCTCTCGCTTCACAAAAAGAACTAAAATATTGTTTAGTGCTAAATATTAACCCCAAATTCATAATTATACATATTAGCTGCTATATTTAATAATACGAAGTTTGGAAATTTTTGAAGACATGGATGTTCCACCAGTTCTTTCCTTTATCGGATTAGCACGAGGTACCTGAATATTTGACAAAGTAAGGGATGCCAAATTGGCTTCGACCGCTTCAGACAGAGACGTAAAGTGCAATAAATTAAATTTTTGGTAATCCTATAGCGGAAAGGTTAACCGGAATAGACTTATTCAAATAACTTCAGATAATTATGAACGTTCTTTACAATTTTATGAAATAAGTTGTTACACTACATATGATGTGATTATCCGAGATCATTGGCAGTTGTTTTTTTAATTTCCCCATTTTCAATGTGTTATGTACAGTGAAGCAGTATTTGCCAAAAAGACACATAATTCACTTTTCAGTCAGTATTAATATCTTATTCCAAATAAGAGGATTAAACGTGTTTTCTAGAAGTAAATAATATTGAAAATCAGTAGAAATTTAATTTACTTATAGGCTATTGCATTTTTGTAAGAGAATTTTATCACACTTTATATATATGCATTCTGTTTCCTTTATTGGTTCGAGCATAAGGCGTATATTGATAGTATATCACCTGCCAATGTTGTGGCAGCGTAAGATTGATATATTGATTGAATACTAGTTATAAATTTGGTTACATTATTGGCTGGAATAGTAGAATTTATATTGGCAATATCCCTTTTGCCAATATTGGTACAATAAAGTAACTGATGTATTGGCTCTATATTGAATTCATATTTGCTTACAGTTCTTGGTTGAAATGACATTATTTATGTTGGCGGTACGTTGGCCTGCCAACATATATACAATAATGGTTTTTGTACAATGGTAATATATCTATTTCAAGGGTTCTCAAACATGTTGTTTGTTTATAAACAAGCTATATGTATAAAATGTAGCAAAAAGAATGATATTTAGCAAAGTCTGGTTTTATGTTAGATATATGTTGTTTCACGATAAAATGTTTAGCCAAGATATCATATATCTATAATATTGGAGTTACCTTGGTTATATATTCTGTGCTACTTGGGCATTTAGAAAATCTTAACTTATTTACTATTGGTAAAGTCAATATTAGCAAAGCCATAGTCATAACCTTGAAATTATTATACTGTTTTCAAATTTATTTTGTGCATTTTGCAAAGTTTCAATTTAATAAAAATGAACATATGTGATTGATCAGATTTTTATTTTATATTTATACACAGTGAAGGTTAAACTCTTAAATAATAACGTAAGATTAAGAGAAGTTTCAAAACATTGAAATGGAGGGAATTAGAAGCTTTTACTTTTACCCTACTTGAACCTATTTGTTAAAAAGTAAACATTAAATTATCACACAAAATTAAAATTAAATGAAAATGGTTCCTTTCCCTTGTTAGCATCATTTCTGAGATCTTGCTGTAGTGAACCTATTCATCTATACCTTAAAATTACAATTTGAATGGTCAATTTCTAACCCCCGGTTGCATAAAGCATTCTTACTGTGTTAGTTAAGTTAAGAACATCACTAACCAATCAGTATTCAGATATCAATTCAAAATTCTCCAATCAGATCACTAGATTTTAAAGTTAATATTGCATCATTATTAGGATTTTAAAAATGCTCTATGCAACCGGGAATAAATAAGTGACCTTCAATAAGCATTATTTTAATTTTTACTAAATTCTGTTTACAAAAATGTTCTACACCAAATTCTCTTTGGAAATTTGAAAAACAGAAAAAAGGTAGAATGGTGTTAGTGGAAGTCGGGAAATATAATGTTGCAGTATATTGCTAAAGAAACTTAATATGATTTACTGTGCATTTTATTCACTTTACAATTCCTACACCATTTTTGTATATTTTAAAATTGACGAAGAATTGGTTTGATTCTCTTAACAATAAAAACTAAGAAGTATGAGTTAAATATTTTCTATAAACTATTCTTTTATATCATAATATAGACTTTAAAAAGGCCTTTTCCTCAACAAATCTGATTTCTGACCAATATTAGTATGTGAAATGATTCTTATAGTGAGTAAGTGAAATCTGGGAAAGTAATTGAGATCTTGAGAAATTTTGAGGTTGAAATTATATTTTATAAAAAATTAGACAGAAAAATTGGACAAGCTTTTGCTTTTCATTTTTCGTGCCAAGTTAACTAAAATCTATTTCATAAGAAATTCTTATCAAGACTTGAGTCAAATCTACTAAAGATATAGAATAGGTCCACTAGCAAATTATGTCAATATCATTTTAATATAAATACTTACCACACTTGGGTAATCCACAAACTTCTTTTACATTCTGTTCAATATAACAAAATGGCTCTGCTTCTTGTCTACCAGGATTTCTTCAAAAAAATAAATAAATAAATAAATGGTTATCGCACAAAAAAAATACAAGTCTAATTTTAATCTTACCTACAATAGGAATGACCAGATAATTCAGGATATTCAGATAATTCTATTTTAAATTGATGTGACCAACGCACACACTTTTTACCTGATACTGTAACATCATGGACTCCCCTGTATAATTCACCATAATCCCAAAAACAGACATCATCTAAAAAATTAATGGTTCTTGCAAGTGTTTCAGACGGTGATGCAAAGAAAAAAATAAAATCGTTACCTTGATTTACATTTTGTGTCCTTTCTACACCCAAACTTAAGCAATACATAGAATTTTTATCAGTTTCGTCTGGTAAAAATTCACATTCATCTAATTCTAATGGCTGACCTAGAAGAATTTTATTCAAATGTTAACCTATTAATTCGGTTACTAAACAAAACTTACTTATAACTGGATGCCTTTTTGCAATGGCATATTCACGTCTACATAATTCCTTTTCTAAAAGTTCACAATCTTCTTTACAAATTCGCTGTAACGACATCGATAATTTGTTTCTAAGATTTTTAAAGATTTTCGGATCCTGTTCTATTTTATATTTGTTAATAAAGTCTTTTTGATATGTATTAATATGATCTGGAGTTACACATATAGGAAACGCAGAAAAACATAAACTTGGAAGAGCAAATTTACTACAGCTAGTTGAGATTTCGCTAAAAATAAATGTGTAAATATTACTTGATTAAAGTTATTTAGTAATTAATTACTTTGATTGTGATACTACTAAAACAGCATTTTCAAGTTTAGTTTCAATATTCCTCTGTGTATAAGGTGGTTGTACAAAAACGTATTTATTTTCTAAATAATTTTTACAGGTGCTGCCTTCATATAGTTGACAAAACGGTTGACTAATGTTATAAGTTGAAATATTATTCATTTGAGGTAGTTCTTCGATACTTTTTTCAAATAGGACAGGATTCTTTATTGTCTGTTCGCTTAATGTAGGAAGTATTGGATGTGTTAATGTTGATACTATTTCATCTTTAGACTTCTTATCTATGTTAGGAAAAAAGGTAGTGATATCACCCTCAGAACTATAAAATAAGAAACATTCAATAGTGTAACAAATATACAAAGAAAAACTAATGTTAACCTATGAAATTGAGTCCCTTCAAATACTGGTTTAAAAGTAGGAAGATCACTCGCAGCACTACCTAAAATAAAAACAAAATTAGCTTATATTCAACGGAGTTTCTATTAAAGCATAATTTGTTACCCCATCTCTCATTAGTAATTTCTAATAATCCCTGAGATTGTATTTTATCAATTCCATTAGATGCTATGCAATCATAAAAACCACGATCAAAAATGTCTACTTTTGTTATACGTAATCGTGAAGCAAAAATCTGTTGTTCTGGTTTCTGTAGAAAACAGCACGATTATAAATTTATAACTAATAATTATTAAGGGCCTAGAACTTACTTCATGATTTTTAATAGTAATCCTCTTACTGGTTTCAATAACTCCATGATTTTTTCTCCACGTAAAACGTACTTTCGCATTTGTACCATTCGTTTCTGTATTTTTGACTTCACATAAAAATTTTACTGTCTTCCCACTAGATATTGTCTTATTATTTAATTCTTTTAAGAATTGTAGCGTACCTGTAATAATGATATAATACGTATTAGATATCACTTATTCTAAATCAATCATTAATGCTATTAATTATCAACAACTCACCATTTGTAGTGAAATTAAAATCAGAGAAATCATCATAGTCTTCATAATCATCTTCAAAATCTTGATCAAAATTTGAAGTCACAGTTAAAACTGCAAATAAAGAAAAGAATTAAATTTTATTTTGTAAACTAACAAATTTTTTTTGATGTACTTTCAATTTTATTTTGCTTTGCTTGGAATGAACAACAAACATTTTGATAGTTAAAAGAAAAGTACATCTCAAATAAATTATAAATCACTAATGCATGTTAACATGAAAAAACTAGACGAAAAACATGTGCTTCAGATTACAGGACAAAAAGAATAAAACAAAAACAAAAAGTTAAAAGCAGTGAGCACTTTAGTAAAAATATATTGCGGTGTCTCAGACATTTAAAAATACGTAAAAGACAAAATAATTCTACATATTTAGCAAAAATTACAACTTTCTTTAATATCGATAAGGTCCAAATTCCCCCAAGTGAAACCACGCTCAAAATAAGTAAGATAATTTTAGATTTTAAGATATTATAAACAGTTGTAGAGGAAGTATATTTAGAAGAAGTTACACCATATAGTTCAAATGAAAGAGGTGTATTTTGTATTTAATATAAGAACGAGACAGATTTCCATTTGTAACTGTAATTTCGATTTATCTACGACAAGTAGTTGAGTGCTAAGAGAATTTGCATGTTAAATTTTTCAGTTTACGTGAAAAGTGTGAAATCTCTATGACAAGTGTATGTGCAATTTTAGTTTGATGCATTTAAATATTTTTAATGGTGGAAAGTAATTAACAAAACACATCAGTGAAGTGATATTAATGAACATGTATGTTTTTTTAAATAATTTGTGTATAAAGAATAATAATTAAAACAGATTTTTGCTACAATTTGTGTATGAAGGAATTTAAAAAGGTTGGATAAATAAAAGCCAGTTTATGTTTATAATTGATTAAATTTTTATATTTAGATATAACACTTCATTTTAATGACAATTAATATTAATAAAAAACTAATCGCTGAAGTTTTTCTCATACAAATTTATTGATAAATGAATTGCAATTTTTTAAATTAGCTTTTATTTTATTAATGTTATTTTGTATAAGAATCTGATATGCAAAACATATAATGGTGTTTTCCTATAGTTTTTTTCTTAATTAATTGTTATACATACACATTTAGTTTAATAAATTGCCAAAAAATTGTTTTTTGCAAAAAATGTGAATGAATTTCTAGAAATTACTAAACATGTTGATAAAATCTTATTGAGCACGGCAGAAATTATTATCTACATCTGAACAGAGGGCATTAACTTTTATTTTAAGTAAACGTACAAATCAATACATGAGCTTTAAATTACAAACTCAAAGGTATTTTTCAGTTTCTAAAACGTTTTTATAATTTAAAGTATTTTTACATATAAAAGGTAAACAGTACATTACAAAAGTGGACATGTAATATCATACATTTTCTAAACGTTTAAATATTTGAAAATAGAAATTATTATGATGAAAGATGAAAACTAGAACTAGATCATTAGAAACCAAAAATATCTAGGACACGAGAAGATTATGAAAACCATTTTTTGTCACACCTCATAAATAAAATTAAAACTTCATTACAGAAATTTCTTATTTTATGTTAAGTTGATTATTATTAACTACCTTCATTGCAGAAATGGTGACAACAATAAATCAATTTTTTAAATTAAATACAGCCAAATAAAGCAATAAATTATTTCTTTCATATTCACTTTGAGTTTGAATTTAACAAAATTTTTATTGCTTATCACTTATTACATTATGATTTTTATTCAGAAATATAGGATGTTCCAAAACCAATGTCAGTAGATGACGTGTTCAAAGTTTGAGTCTTCTCCAAAACCTTATCTCTGATGATGTTATCACTTTATCAATTGATGAAATAGTAGATGCTTTATACTAATAATCACAAAAAATTTAATCTGAATATTGTATATTGTTTTAAAGGTACCAAAAATGTAAAAGTTTTAACTTGAATATTTATTTGGTGTGGAAAATTTAATTCTTACCCAAAAACAATGCAGCTCACAAGAAAAATACATACGTGACTTTTTTCCTAATAAGTTAAATGTTAAAGAAAACGATTTACTCTGCCCTATCCCATTTTTATAGAACATGCTGTATAGTTAGATTATCTTAAAGCATGCAGGTCTGTTTGTAAATTAACGCCACTAGCGTATTTTCTAATAAATAATGATTGTAGAAGTGCAAATCTGAATGTTCTAAGGTATTTATTTCTTAACATTATATCGACAACTCCTAAATGAAACTAAATTGATAAAAATGGCTAGTAAATAAAACTTTTTTGTCTTGTCTACTTTGTCAAAAATTGATTATTGCAGCAGACGTTTTATATTCTAAAACTAGTACTTTATTCGCTTATTCAGTGGTTACTTGAACAAATTAAGATTCTTCACTAACTATTGCTTATCTGTCTTATTGTTAGTACAGTAAATTCCTTGCAAACAGTACTTAAGGTTTATATCAGAAGAAATTACGATTCAACACCTTTTTATAACCAAGAAACTATTATTTTTAATTAAAAACTTTGTAGTAAAAATATATTTGTATTTTTATAGAAGATGTGGGCAATTAATCTACAAAATATTGGCAAACAGAAATAAAGCAATAATAAAGTAAAAAAAAAGAAAGTGCCATAGCACATTAAAAATCCCTACTGAAGCCAGGGGTTGGAATACCTCTAGGTTGGCTAAATTCTAGTAGGCAATAAAACGATCATGATGGTTGCAGCCATGAAATCCCGAGAACAGCGAACCGAAGTCACAAAGTAACAACAGCTAATCTCTATTTAGTTATTGACCATTTAACTTTTAGTTACAATTTATAGGTGTTCGCAAACTGGTCAACTGAAGTCATTCTAGTTAATCAGAAATGGGTTAACTTGAACCTCTGTTCAAAAAGTGATCTACTGGCAGTGATCTGACTTCTGAGTAACCTTGCCATTCAGGAAAGTCAGTTAGGTTATTTGAGTTAACAGCTGTTAAGATGTGAGGTTAGGTTATTAAAAGAATGGCAAATACTGCAGGTTTAATCATTATTATTAATTAAAAAACTTTATATAGTAAATAAAAGTAACAAATCTTCCATCTTGGAGATTTTTAAGTTCATTTTAGGTTAATTCTTTCAAGGTTACGATGGGTTAATGCAGTTAATAGCCGGAGTTGCCAGATTAGAGAAAATTCCGTCATTTGGGCTACTTTTGGCATTCATTGGCTCGCGAAAGCACTGGTTAGTGATCATTTTGGACTACTTTTTTAAATGTTTCGTGAATTATGGTTTTTACTTTTTTATTTAAAAAAAAATATCAAAAATTTTGACAAAATACTTGTGTTGTTTAAAGTTTTAGTTTGTTAATGTTGCGTAGTTTGTTGTCATGCAGCAGGCCATATGCAATCACTATAAAAGTGTTCCGTTGTTGTTTTTCTGGCAACCACAATACATATAAATTATAAGCATAATCATACCTACCTACCTAAGCTTATCTTGTTTCTTTTTCGACAAATAGTAACGAAGTGGACAAAGTATTTACGAAAGTATAGATCGTCATAGGAAAGAGAAAACTGGGCGTTAGGTATTACTATTCAGATCTTGCAATAACAAATAACGGTTAAACTTCATGTAATCAGAAGACTACAATTAAAAAGGATTTTACCTGAATTTTTGCAAATTAAGCTCTTTTTTGAAAATTTGGCGAAGTCTAATTAGTACTATCTAGTAATCCTGTCAATGGCGTTTACAATGCAATCTACATATTCAATACTCAAAACCTACAGATCGAGTTCAGAAATACTGCGTTGACCAGGTTAACCTCAATTACCAACTGTTTGAATCTACTCAAAGATCAGCATTAACTACAAATCGGCTATTAAAATAATATTTCTAACCTCAGAGATTCTGGCTGTTGAGTGTAGTTGAAACAGCTTAATAATTGGCTAATTATCCTAATCATTATTTAGAGCTGCTTGATACTATGCTAAATTTCCTATAAACTTTTGTACAAATTAATTTTTTAAAAATTCTCGGTCGTTGCAAACAGAGTTTACATAGAAATTTTTGGCAACAAAATTTTTTAGAATAGGTTTTAAAAATGCGTAGTAAACGTGAGCACGTCCGACATCAGCTGATCGTCTGCACGTCTGCTTGCTTCCCTATTGTTTGAGGTTATGTTTACGAGTCGCATTAAATGTCACTGTAAACAGCTGTAAATAGACTGATACGCTCACATCAAAAGTTTTGTAAAAAATTATGCCTAAGTTGCATACAACTCATTACAACAACGTATCAAAAATTTCCAAAGAACTTTTTGTAAAAATTCTTTTATAAAATTTCACAAAATTTAGCATAGTGTCAAACAGCACTTACCGATTAATGTCCAACACTAGTATTATCGTCGTGCAGCCGTTTCTTAAGCGGTCATCTCATCGTCAAGACATTTTATCACTGGGTGTTTCATTGCCATAACAAAGAATTTTAATTTTTTAATTAAAATGATTCTTCATTCGAAAACTTCAAATAGAATTTTGTAAATTCAGCTTTACATCACCTAAGTATTATAGCACCAAGAATTAACTTACTATTTTCAACGAACTCCGAAGAAGTCGTTACTGAATTTGCGAAGTCTGTCTGTATGTATGTATGTCCGCATTTTTTGTCAAATTTTGAAATTTTGACTTCAGACTTGGATTCTACATCAAAAACTAAAGATGCTTTGCATTCCCAGATGTTTTTACCTATAGACAATAAAAATGCTTTCCCCCAAGGAGCGGAAGCCTGCAAGACTCAAAGCAATTTTACGTAATTTATAGTGAAACAAACTAATGTTGCCACCAAAAGAAAAAAGAAAGAAAAATGTGTATCTTCGTTTTTTGATAACTCTTCGGAAACTTGGTCAAAATGGTCGCCTAAAATTAGAAAATTTTCAATAATTTTTTTACTTTAGAATCGTATTCTACATCAAAAAATAAGACAAACGTATACTTTTAGTTTTTTGATATCACCTCCGGACCATGGTCAAAATGATGGCCGCCAAAATTTGAAAAAAGCAACAAAAACAGAAATTCGTTGTGGTTATGTTTTGCATTCCCAGATGTTTTTACCTATAGATAATAAAAATACTTTCCCCCAAGGAGCTGAAGCCTGCAAGACTCAAAGCAATTTTACGTAATTTATAGTGAAACAAACTAATGTCACCAAAAGAAAACTTGTGACACTAAGCTAAAATTGCCATAAGAGTTGTTCCATTCTTTTTTTGATGACATCGACAACAGTATAACGTATGGTGAATGAAACCCAACAAAATTTTCACAATAGAAGTTTTATCATTTCTAATTGCAATAAATAAGTATAACTAATCGACTTCAAGGAATTAAATTGTTCGTTCCAAATCCACTTCCTTTAATAGATACTTTGTTTATGGCTTCTTGATAATCGAATGTATTAATACTTTCCAATTCTTTTTACATTTTCAAAGTCAGTTTTTGTAGATAGGGCCTAAAAAATGTTCTGCTTTCAACACCCCAAAAGTGTACAATTACTCGCAAGTAGGAAATATTTGGAGAATTTTCTTGTTATATAACAAACATCAATTTTTCGAAATCTTTGATAGTTTTGTTAACTTTGATGATCGCCGTTCTTGTGTAACTTTTGACGATCTGGTACTTCATTCGTCGTTTCGTGCATACATGATTAATCTGGCGACGTTTCTTTACTCTACTTTCGTCGTAGTTGAGGTTATCCAAGCTGTACAACGTAATAACAATTAAAATACCTATTATGTACAACCTAACAAAAAAAGTTCATGGCCAACTCTCATGCAAAAAAAAACTGTGAACGCATAATATAAATTTGTTTCTGTTCAATGTGTTTCCCATCGTCTTGCAAAACAGCCCTCAAACATCGTTTCCAAGATTTATACACTTCGTGTATGGTTTCAATAGTAATTGCGTTCCACTCTTCATTCAGGATTTTCCACAGACCTTCAACAGTTGTGGCATGTCGCTTAAAAAGCCTCTGTTTGAGATATCCAAAGCCGTAAAAATCAAGTGGACTTGTATCGGGAGAAGTTACAGGTATTTTGGAAATTGAAAGAATTGGAAGATAAGAATAAGAATTGGAAATTTATTGTAATACCCAAATTTCTCTTCAGACTTTCTGCATATACTTTTGTTTTTGCAGATGGGTGCGATAAAGTAGCCTCATGGTAAACAAAAACCTTATTAGTTTCCCCAGGATACAATTTCTTTCTCCAGTAAAGGTTTTAAACAGGTGTTAATACAAAGGGTTTACAAATATTTCTGACTCTAGTTGGCTATGGAATCTAATTTTGATGTGCCGCCTTGTTGATTTATTTCAACAACTAATACGTATTTGTTTTCTGTCATTTGTCAATTAAAAGTCATTGTCCTGCATTTAGTAATTTAGTTAATTTCGTGCTGAAATTTGTTGTATTGTTCCACATTTTATTTATTATTTATATTTTATTTATATATTGTTATTTATTATTGTTTACTAACTCTTAACTTATTAATTCTTAAAAACATAAGATTAGGCAACCATCATAACAACGATGCAGTGCGTGTAATGTGACGAACAATCTAGTACACATCCTGTTTTTCAAAAGGCGGCAAATACAACCGCAAGCATGATTTCACAGCCCACTGGACCCAGAAACATCTATAAACTCTTTGTATAATTGTCTGAGTTGATTTTTACATTGGGCGGTACCTTAATCAACGGTAAAATTCCTCGATTTCATATCGCACTGATAACCATAAATTTCTTGCAGAATCTTTCACTTTTTGGACATATACGATTCTCTTACGACGAACGACTTTTTTCAAATCATCTTTAACGATACGTCCAATGGTACGTTGAGATGTGCGCAATTTTATAGCCATTTCATTTTGACTTGGTGGATTTTTTTTGGTGTTATACGATCAACTTCACGTGAATATCTTTTGTTAGGAATTTGTGAACCAGTTGCTAAAGCACTTCGTTCATCACCACAATTATTCAAAATGTTGTAAACAGATCTACGCATAATAAAACTTCCACTATCCTGCACCTTCTTTATCACTTCCTGCTAAACAAAACCTTGTTTGGGAAGACACTTCACCAACACTTCCACTGCTTTTGGGAATTTCTTTGGCATTGTAACAGTATCACAGTTTACAAGAATTAAATATTGTGTATTGCTACTTGTTCACACAAACAGTAAGAGTTAACGCTCTTTTGTTTCAATAGCGTGCCTGATTATTAAGGTATAAACATGTGCAAATAAAGTTACCTAACCCTCTGTGTCACTGTTAATATTCCCAATACTAACTAATAAAGTTGTAAGAATGCAAGGTTAAGTGGAAGAACAGTTACATGCTGAACTACACACCTATTTAGAGCAAGCATTATACTGAATAAAAATTAATAATAAAATTCAAAAACGCAAAACATAATAATTAAGCATTTGATCAATTGTAGTATACAATGTTTTTTTTTCGTTTTTTGTAACTCACATTTGAAATAAACGAAAAGGGTAATGAACTTTTCCAATTTGTTTATTAGTACCTAAATCTAGTAACCACGCAGTTGTAAAAAAGAGAGATATTGATCGTAAAGTCAATTCAGAAGTAATGGAACTAGCAAACCATTCAAAATTTACACCGTTTGCAAAATTTTAAAGGAAGTGAATATTGTTACTTAAAATAATGTACGTAATTCATTTTTCAGATATAAAAAAAACTGCATTAAGATGCTAAAATTAGAAATTGATTATTAGCTCGAAGAAAGAAATTTATACTTTTCGGTGAGCAGCAATTTATAAGATAATCCAACATTAAAATTCTTTACATCTTGCATATATAAACAACTTTTTAAATAATTATACATACATAACAAGAATTGAAGAAAATCTTTTATTTTTTTCCTTCTAATTATGTTACCTAAATTAAAAGTAGTTAAGATATTTTCCAGCTACCGGATTTCCCGAAAGACCCAAAAAATACAGATTGATTGCTGAAATCAAATTTTGTTACTTATATCATTTTATTGTTATTACATCGTATTTATTAATTCACGAAAATAACCATTATGTCATTAAAATCGCAAATACAATGCAATAATTATTACGTAGTACACACAGGATGATTTTTACTAGTCATTTTCTTTATATCATACATAAGAGGCAATCCACTTAAAAAACAATGAATTTATTATTATTGTATTCAGAATGAAGTGCACATGCTGTCATCAATTGTGTGCAAACAATTAGTACTTTATTTTCTGAAATTCACAATTAATAAAATAAATTAGACAACAACATATTGTAATTTCAAGAATTACAACTTTTTAAAAATATATTTTGCCAGATATTCTGCAAATCATCTAGTACGTATCGTTTCAATGATTTTTAAAGGACATGTATATTTCCGTATATTCATTGGATATTTCCGTCAAAATTAATTGATTTTAGAGGGATGTGTCAACGTCCTCGTTAATTATTCGTCCATGTAGACCCTGATCAGTCAGTGCACTTCCGAGCAATTAGCAGGGTTTACTTTTTAAATTTAATCAGATAGAAAGCTTCAGTTTTTATAATACTTTTTCATCCATAAAATTCAAAAACTGATGTACCAGTTAATTCGTAAAATACTGCTTTAGAGAATCCCGACTTCACAAACTTAGAAACTTTACGTTAAAAATAGACGAGTGTAGCGAATAACAGAACATTAATGTGATCATGTTAAAAAAACATTAATTAGTGAGTTTCTAACAATCGTATTCATGTTATAAAATAGGCATAACATGTTGTCTTTATCCGGAAAGGCGGTATATGCAACATCTTAGAAGGAGTGCATTTTTACTAGAAAACGACGCATCCGCATTCCGCATCTTTTCGATTAGTTTTAAGTGTAGCTTTTAGACAAGTTTGCTAGTTCTATCCTATTTACTCGCCTGTGATGGAGATATCAATCATAAAAATATGCAGAAGAATGGACGCTTTATGATAACGATAAGGATATTCAAATAATTCGATTTTACTCTAAAGCGACGAAATAATGCAAGAACAACTTTTTCATTAAATTAAGAGTAGATTTCGAAAATAACAAAAGTATCTTTCTTTACGATATGGCGCAATACAGTGACCGCCAAAAAGCTCACACCAAATGGAAAAGCATGTCCTAAAACAAAAAACAAACTACTTAGACCAAGACATTTTTTGTTTGGCATAAAATGGCATCTTTTGAAATAACCAAAATTGAAGATCGTCAGTGTTTTCTGATGCAATTTTAAGGTAGTGTGAAAGACTGTCATCAAATGAGACACCTGGTATAAAAATAAATCATTTTTTCCGCATTTTGAAGAAAAACAAAATGTTAAGGTTTGGCAGTTCTTGTGCAATATGAATTTAGATTGATCGCTTAGCTTTTGTGGATAGTTAGATTATAGATTTGTTTTCGGAAATTATCTGAATTAACATTATCCCCCCCCCCCAATTCTCGAGCTTGCAAGACAATGTGTCCTGATTTTGAAAGCTTTTGGTGCAAGACCTTTCCATCGTTAATTAGTTTACTAAGATTTTCAATTTCTCGACATTACAAATTTAAAAATTCCAATTTATCTACGAACACTAAGAAACTAGCAAAAATGTAGGTCATTTGCTGTTGCAAAGCGCATTACTAGTATGTAATATTTTAAAATAAACTAGTAAAAATGATCATGACGAAATTTAAAACAAAAACAAAATGTTTGGATCTCGGTTATCTCGAAAAGTATTCGATATCGAAATACCGATTATGTATCTGTAATCAGGAGAAAATTCTAAGTTGATTTCATATACAACATGTCCTGTAAAGTTGAACATGCCAACAGACCAACAGATAGACAGACGGAAGTACGAATTCAGATACGAAATTTTTTTAAATTCGTCAAAAAACGAATGTCCTTAATTTTGATTTAAATTTATAAAGTAGACATGGATTATTCTGCTACCAACAACAATAAATGCATGGCTACTTTATAAGATAGAAATTAAATACTTGATATTGAGCGCCGCAACAACAAATTTACACTCATCTATGTTAGTTTCTTTTTATTTCTAGATAAATTAAAATTTTTAAAAGTGTAATGTCGAGAAATTGTTAATCTTAGTAAAATATATAACAATGAAAAGTACTTGCACCAAAAACCTTCAAAATCTGACACATTTTGTTTTGTGGGCTCAAGAAATGAAAGTCTAAAAAAGCTAACTAATCAAAATTCAAATTAACGTGTCCAAATTGCATAAAAACTGCCAAACCATAACATTTTGTTTGTTCTTTTTCGAAATCTGACAAAAAGATTATTTCTTTTTTTGTACCAGGCGTCTCATCTGATGATAATCTTTCACACTGTGTTGAAATTTCATCAGAATCATTGATAATTTAAAAAACATTGACAATCTTCGATTTTGGTCATTTTAAAATACGCCATTCTTTGCTAAACAAAAAATGACTTGGAAGATCAAAGTAACTTGTTTTTGGTTTTCAGACATGCACGGATTATTCAGTAAAAGGTTTTTCAAAAAAGCCAAAAATAATAATTTTTCCCATTTGGTGCGAACTTTTTGGTAGTGACTGTACTATATTTCTTATGCCCGGTTTCACCACCAGCAAATAAATAGACAGATAATTATTCGTTGAATAAAAGTTATCCATCGAATACGTAAAGTTGCATTTCACCAACGATTGCAAATGTCCAGTTATTGTATAAATAATCATGATACATTCGCTTTTGGAAACAACTGAAACGTTTTGCACATGGTCAGTGGTAGCACTGCCAACTTCATTGCGTTGCGAACGCATTCTCCAGTCTCCGGTGCATCATTACAACGTGATATAACCTAAAAAGCGATGGAAATGATTACAGGTGTTACGATAATCGAATTATTGGAACTGAAACAAATAGAACTCAAATTAAAAAAGAAAGAAAATAATTTAGAATAAATTATCAACATACTATTATATTTTAATTTAGTTTTTAATTGTATACATTGCAATAAATAATTGTTATGTTATTTACTCAATTTTTAATTATACAAAATAGTTTTGTCATTTAAGTAAAAAATTATTCATTAAAAACATAATTTTACTTACTTTTAGTTTCAAAAGGGACCAATTGTTACATGCTATTCGAAGAATAAATATTTATCTGGCTAAAAACGGATGAATAAATTATTTGGGTTTATTCTTCTAATAACTACTATTAGACGTTAGTGAAACGAAAAATTCACCTTTTATTTATTGGATAAGTTTATTCGCCAAATAGCGAGTTTTTTCTCGTTGGTAAAACCGGGCATTAAAGAAAAATAAAACTCGTCTGATGGAAATATTGACCACAGATTTGTAACTAGTAGATGCCTCAGAAAAAGCTAGATATACATCGGATATTCTAGTTTTACAGAGCACCATAGTTTGGAGATGTATAAACCAAAAAAGCCAAGTGAATGACCACCTGAAGAAACACCATATAATTGGTTTTTATTTAATATTATCCAAAAGAAGTCTGTAATATTGATTATTATATCAAAATCAAGTAGGCATTCTGTTAAAAAAATTCGGACGAACTTCCGACTTCATTGCAGACTTCGTTATAAAGAATTAGGGCTTTAATACTTTTCATGTACTATCAAGGGCGTAAGATGTACGTTTAGTGCTAAAGTTGTGGAATTGTAGAAGAAAACGCAGTCGTGTTCTACAACTGCATGCTAAACGCATTTTATGCCAGTAGTATGTATAATACAAAATTTTATGCACGACCGGAAACAAATTTCACATTAACAGGACGTTAAATTACTTTAAAATTCCCGATGGAGATAAAACACAGTTTGTGACCTAGGTAGGTAAAGACGCAATTTACGCCCTGGAAACGGAGCCACAACGCCTCTTTTTACGTATGTTCGTACATAAAACAAATTTGATGGTTTTTAGTTTTAGCGAATATACATAGAAAGTCTTGAATTAAAAAAAACCATCGTCATTTTAAATCAACGTTGTATATCCTTTACAGTTTATAGTAGAGATGGGTAACTCCTCAACTTTGTAACTTACTAAAGTAAATCGATGGAATCGATTCTCAGTTATTTGTGTTTACGGTTCTTGGCTCAATTTAACTCGCCACGTGAATGATGCATGATGACACAACGTTTGCAAATAATTTAAGGAAGATGTTTATTTCTCTTCCTTATTGCGGTAAAAAGCGTAAATGTGGTACTGATAACGGATCTGTATTTTTAGATTTGATTTTGTCATCTGTTTTATGCTAATGCAGTCTTTTAAATTCAAAGCATTCTTAGTAGTTTATTGTTCGTTTTAAATGTTCAAGTTTGCAAGCTCAAAGTTAACAATAGAGAATAGTCACATGGAGAGCAACAGCTCCCAACTCAACCACATTAGTTCGATTCAACTAAAATGTTGAAGCTCGGAATCGTAATAACACATGTGATCCAAGTGACTCAACTGACCCAGTTCAATGAAGTGACTCAGTTGGATGAATTAGAGCGAGTTATCTCAGCAAAAACAACCATTTGGACCATTTCTAGTTTATATATACCCTTCAATTCAACATAACGTCATATCAGTATCTATCAGTCAAACTGTCATCAGTTTCGAACAAGAAGCTGTTATCCATTCCAGGTGTTTTTAAATGCCTGTTGACCATGACCTTTTTTAAGATGACAAAGAATTTTCAATAATTTAGTTCGAATTCAAACGAACATTCTAAAGAAATGGCAGCATTTCTTTGGAAATGCTGCGTTGCTAAATGTGCCAACCTTTAATTTCGATAACTTATTATATTGGCTTTGTATCCGTCTGATAGTGTTGTAGTATAATAATTTACGTTTTGATTCCAGATTTTCTTTCTTGTGCTATCCATTTCAAAGCCTTTAGGTTAGGAAGTTCCTCGTTTGTTTTATTTCTTGGAAGCTTTCCATATAGGTTTTGGACTATTAGAGTCTGACTTTTGTTGTAATCACGCTTTTCAACTTGTTGCTAACAGTCAGGAATCTCAGATTTGAGTAGATTTCTTTAACGCTTATTTTGAGTACTCGGGATATTTAATTTCATCAACTGAAACTGTATCAATGCTTATCCAAAAATCAGTATCTGAGATACAAAAGGGGAGAAGACCACCATTTTGTAGTGCAAACCTTAAGCCTTTCCAAAACTACCTTCAATCAAACTGTCAACTTAACTACTTTTAAAATCTAGACCTAAAATACGCCGTTCACTGATCTCCAACTCTAGAGAGATCTCCTGTTGTTTTTGGGAAATGTCTATTTGTCAATTAAGATCACCAACTAATTCCTCTGAGTGACGGTAATAAAGCAAAGTGCAAACAACGAATTAAAGCTTTCCATAACAGAAATATAATAAATTCCTTGCAAAAGAACGTATCGCAGTATTCGATGAAAAAAGTTTTGCAAAATTAATAAATGTGGATAGAAATATAGGGGAAGAGCGGGAAGAGGTGGGTGTATTAATAGCTATCATTAACCCCTGGGTCAATTTTATATAGATTCATTCAAGCATAAAGTCATACTATTAAATTGGATGTTTGCTTAGGTATAAATAAAACAGGTGAAAACTCCGTTTTTGGGTGAATACGGGATGTAACACGAAAGTTACGTGCAATCGGTATTTTTAAAATCTTAACAGATATAAATTCGATTAACTGAGAAGATTTGCTCATGAGGCATGTGCATGTTGAAATAATCAGCAAAAATAAGGTACTCGGAATATTTGAAATACTACACAGAGTGTAACTGAATTACTTGACCAAACTTCAGGAACGTGTTGTACTGGCCCAAACAATGAACATAATTTAATTAACCGAATTCATTACTTATGTAGACCATCCTATTGTAACAACTTCTTGGCGCCTAACGTGGGGCAAGATACTATTAATCAAAAAAGTTTTACTTTACACCCTTATTATACAACTATTATCCTTCTATGACGTACTTTCTAGTCAGATAATCTTATTCTCGTGACAATTATTGATGTTCTACCGCATGAAATTACGTAGCAAATAAATAAAAGTAAATAAAGTACCTTAGAATTTTTATAGATTTAGAGTTTGTGGAATTACTTACTTTTTGGCCCGCAAACACAGTATCGTCAGTGACAACTATAAATAATTGTATACCTACCAGGTGTTTTTAGATAAACAAGTGCTACCGTTTTGACGGTATCGCAAGTTTTTCATAAAAACAATTTTTTTATCAGCAAAATGATCCATATTTAACAGCAGTTAGATTTTTCTTTTGCTTAATATATGTTTTAATTTGTTTCAAGTACTATAAAACAGATATCTCAGAAAATAGTTTTGTAAAAGGTAACGTTATTTGACGAAATATATAAAATACGTTACTGCTACACTAAATATTTGAATAACGCAATGAAACGGTTTCTTAGCAAATGGAACTTGAAGTATTTAACACTTTTTTTTTACGATTTACTTAAGATCCATTACCTTATCAAATTCAGTATCAACAAGTACTGTTTGCCTTCGCCATTCATTCTTGAAGATAATTGACTTCTACCACCTACTTCAATATTTCTGAGTCATCCCAATACGCAACGCAAGAAAACACAACGAGGCCACCTATGCTATTCAAAAATAGTTCTATTGAAATCTTGCTTTAAAAAATACTATAAATTAATGCGATATCATCAATCATAAAAATACGTAATGGAAAATTCAGTTGGATAAATAATTTTTGTGTTGTTTTTCAGATGAAACTGAAAAGTACCTAGAAAACATGTAATTGTTTAATTCGTTCACCTATATTAATAGACTACAGTGGTTGCTCTACATTTTTTTTTTCGTAGTATTTATAGTGTTTACCTCTCAAATTATGTTGTTGTGTAATGTCAACATAGATATTAAAAAGTGTATATGAACGGAAACACTTTTTCACGCAAATGTAAATGTCGTAAAACTGCCCTGGTTATTCGTATTCTTTAAATTTGGACTCCTGAAACACTTCAAAAATAAGTCGATTCAATACTAGAAGTTAATAACCTGAAAGCAATTTCCTAAAATGAGTTATTAATTTTAAAATCAGATCAAAAAACTCAAAAAGTGACTTAACCTAAATATTTATTTCAGCAAAGCTATCAATCATTTCTATTCACATGCCTTATATCTATTTATACGTACACAGGGGGATTTTTTTTCTACTGCCTAACCTAACATTCCAAAATAATATACTACTACTTGAACTTAATCCAGTGAAGTGTTAGAAATATGTAAATAAAAATTACGAACTACATTGATGAATAAAAGAAACTTACTGACACTTTAAAATAAACAATTTGTGAATAATAAGGTTTACTTTAAATTTAACATATTCAATCGGACTGATTAAACCTAAATATCTCTTAAAATAGAATATAATATAAACTGAAAGTTCTCGTGGAAAGGGTATTTCACACAGTCAGTATGTCAAAATCAGCAAACATGTTGCGAACCAGGAGAAAAGACAATAATGTTAAACCAAATCGAAGGTAAATATACATAAAACATTTTTAAAAAATGTTGACTTGTAAATATTTGTAATTTCGTTTTATAAGGTTGGACAGAAAATCCTCCCGGGGTATGTTATATGAAAATGAAGAACTACGGTTAAAAACAATCAATATAAATGCAGAAGTGGAAAGGGGTAAGTCTTAAAAGAATTCTAGATGATAAATTTAGCTACTAACAACGCATCAAAAGATGATTTTGGCCAATGCACTTACCCCAGGTGTTCAGACACTTCCTACGTGTTGAGCAAAGCCAATAATCTTAACAATAATGGCCTTGTATTCTTTCTGTTTTACGAAAACACGTGTGTGTATTTCTAACCGTTTACAAATACGTGGAATTATTCCAATCACCACTTTGCTAGTAAATCTTTTGAATAATTTATATCAGAGTCATTAATCATCAACTTTGGCATTAAAGTCTGTTACTTTTTTGATCAAATTAAAAAAAAAGGTTAAAATTAAAAAATATCTTCTAAGTCTTACTGAATTCGTAAATAAGACATCATATCAGGAATTCATGTCTAAAAAATTCGCTGTACAATGTGTTCAAGATATACGAAACAATAGCTTTAAGAATTTTTTTGTATATTTTGGTATCTTCAAATGACCGGTGAAAATAATAACAGCTGGTGACTTTTTATAAAGGGAAGGCAACATAGAAATGAACTATTTAAACGTTCATTGGACTGTATCGTTAATTATGGGTACAGAATAAGCGCCCTGTAAATTTGATGTCAGACTATATTTTGAAAAATGGACTACAGATTTTGAATGTGTGATATATTTTTATTTCATTTATTTTTACATTAACAAAAAATTGTAAGGGTTTTCCCAATTCTCGAACTTTGCTTTTTATATGCTGCATGAGGTTCTGGACGACAGATATTCCTACAGCTTTGGCTACTCTGTTCCAGTCTCTTTTGAATTGTTCAACATTTTCTGCTGGTCAAACGGTTTTCTGCAGATTTTTTTTCATTAGCGCCCAAAATCTTTCAATGGGCCTGATTTCTGGGCAGTTTGGGGGATTCATATTTTTTTGCAGAATCACGGACAGACAGTTCCTTATTAGTCGTAAATTTTTTACATATCTTCTTGTCCAAATATGGACTTGATGCACCTGGTTTCCTTCCGCGACCAGGTAAATCATTCAAAGTAAAATGTTTTTCTAACCTGTTAATTGCATTTTGGACTGCATGGACACTAACACCTTCTTCTTTCGCTAACTTTCTCATTGTCATACCTTTTTCATTGCAGTATCTGGACACAATTAAGCTTCGCTTCTCCGCTGATAAACCTTTCATTTTTTAATTTACTAACAAACACTTAAATTTAACTATCAAACTTCAAGGTCTATACACCAAGTTACAAATGTCAATCTGACAATTGATTGAAAAAGTCACAGCCCACCATTTATGGTGGTGTGAAGTTGTACCCATAATTAACGATACAGTCCTTAATTAGGTGAATGGAAATAGAAGAATAACCATGAAAATGTAAAATTTTAGACATCCTATTTGTACCAATCTCGATTTCTCTAAATACGTTCAAATGAGAAAATCGGTCTTTCTTCATTAACTCATTTTTGCATCAAGTCTAGGTACTTCAGTTTTTTATGTTTCTTGATTCTTTCCAATACAAAGAGGTAACAAAGTTAGAAAAACATTTTCATTCAATAAGATTTCCGAAAAACTGCCTTTTCACACTTGCCTACAAACTTATAGTTTGTAGGCAATTTCTAGATTTGCACAAATCACTTATGTAGACTACCTGAATGTATAGTTACAGCGCGCCTGGTATGGTGAAAAGAGATACAAATATGATTCGAAAAACAATTAATTTTAAAAGTCTCTTTTTAATGCTTTTGTATGTTCATTTTGTCACCCGATCTTGTTGTTTTCTTTATTGCGACGAAGAAAGTTCAAAGTATGTTGATTTGGAACAGAAACCCCCGATGCCAACCTTCGACCATATCGTTTGTACTGGGCACCTTTTCGATTATACTTTGATATCAATTTCACAATTTGTGAAGAAATACGGGAAAGTTTCTGCGGCATCTTTCAAATCTGCCCATCCAAAACGCTTTTTCGACTTCTTCTACAAGGATGAAAGCTAGATTCGGGTTCGGTATCGTAACATTTTTCTCGAATCCACATTGCTAAATGTGTCTGTAAATACACTGCCGAGAAAAATGGCACGATATCTGACTTGGTTTGATTTGATAACGTGATAAAGGATTATCAAACGTATTCATCGTCTTTCTGACCTGATTCAAAACTATAACTTATGTTTTTTCCTGTTTATTATTTGGTATAAGCACGTAACACCAATGACAATACAAAATCGCCTGACGTTTCCGTGATGGTGAATAACTGATACAAAATTTTGAGGACCGTCTTGAACGTTCCGTATGCAAACCAGCAAGCTGACAAGGGTAACAACTTCACATTCTCCCGTGTAGCAAAAACTAGAAACTTGAATGTCACAGAATCTTTTCCCTGAGGCTTGAGGTTCGAATCGCCAAATCGAATATTCTGCGGTTACCTTAGTTGTTGTAGGTGAATATTGAATCAGTAATTTGCATGAATTCATAGAAATTCCCGTTCTTGGCTGAAGAGAAGCCTCTGAACTTCTAAATAGACTAGTTCAAATATGAGTTAACTCAAATCTTTGGTTGGTTGAGAAATCGTAAGTAGGAAAAGTCACATCTTTCTGCCGAACCATATAAAGTTACAACTTTGTGTTCTACTTTCATGGAAAAATTTGGTATCGAGATATCAATAACGTACTACAACTGCTGATGTATTTCCAAAAAAGTTATGTCACACGAGTTCGGATAGCATCCAAGATTCGTTTCAATCCGTAAGTATCCACCACCACTGTACGCGAATAAGAAACTTTCCAAAGATTTCCTCTACGTCATTTTCCTGACGGGTTCCATGGTTTAATCAGTTCAAGACATTCTTCAATAATTCAGGTTTGCTTCCATCAGCGCGCTACTTTGAATTGAAATATGTTCTTGTGTTGTCTCTTACAGAGGGTATAATTTACAATTTTTGGTAACGCATCTGTCCTTTGGTTCAGTGAGATTTCTTTCGACTTTCTTTTTCTGTCAACATCGTCATGTGACCACAATTACTAATAAGGTCAAAAACTTGCTTACTCCTATCATAAGACCTTGATGCCTAAGTAAACGTGTATTATTTCTTTTAGACATAGTCCTATCAAAATATTATCGCTATGGTGTTTCTGTAAATTTTCGTATTTGATTCTTCTGTGTGAATATGCTTAGTTCTGCAGATATATTATATTATCTAAGCATAACATTTAATAAAATAGCCAATAAAAGCTTTTGCAGAAAAGAGCTTCAAGAGTAAAAGTGCAGATTTTTTTCTTAGTACATCACTGAAGATTAAGTACGAGAATTTAAAGACACTACACATTCGTAAATGCATATTTTACAGAGTTGTCGAGTAAAGCCTTACAAGAATGAGAGAAATAGCTACAAGGTGGGTTGTCTCAATGCGTCGGCGATAGAACACAGCTATATAGGACCGAAATACGAACTTGATCGTGATCCACGAATTATCAACGGTTCGAAATATTGACTAAAGATCCTTTGCATATCAAAATTTGCAAAAATCAAAGATTTAGAAATATTTTGGTGTTCGTTCTGAAATTATACATCAGCCAAATCTTTTTTTTCTCCTAGAGTTATCATCACAAAATATTATTATACCTTCAAAAATAAATAGAATAAACACATTAAATTCGTCCCCCAGTTAAGAATGATTTATACATTAATTTTATAAAAATAGATGTTATGACATATAAATAGATTTTGACGTCTTTTTTATTTTGAAGTTCCTCAAATAAAATTCACCATTCAACTTTGTACTTATTTATTTTTCTTTATTATCTGTATAATAGTACTAGCATACACATTATAAACATGTTTTGCTTCCGTTTGCTTCAATAAAAATGAAAAGCTTGATCTAATTTTAAATACCACTGAAAATAAAATGTTCTAATTAGTTGTCCTAGACACCTTTCTAATGTGATATTGGACTAATTCCAGAAATAAATTCAATATCTCGAAAACATCATTTATCTTACTTTATTGGAAGATTTAATTCTTTTGTTGCATTTTTTAGGGCAATCCGATATAAAAAAGTTAAAGAGGGAGAACGATCAACTGAGAAGAGAAATATGGTATTTGAGGGATGAATACGACAAGCTGGATAAATTACTAAGGGAAAAAGAATGTCAAGGATCATCGTCTACCAGCTGCACTAGTGAGTCTGTAAGTGGTTAATTACAAGGTCTAATAACAAAATTCGATCGAATCAATCAAGTTTTATTATTGACTCCAGTTTTATGAGGATATTTTGTTACATTTTATATGTACTGGTGTTTCTCCAGTCAATTTCATTAGGAAAACTAATAAGTGTTGAAACTTCTCAAGAATCTACAAAACAATAGAAATTAATATCGCATAAGATGTAGCAAACAAGGATGTCTCAGATGCTTGCTATTATGATAAACAAACTATTTAGTTACGGTTGATAGTTGGACTTCCAGTTTCATTCTGTGACAACTTTTTAATTTTAAATAGAACACTCTGTATGTACATTTCTTCTTAGTTCTTACTTTTTATTCATTGTTAATTACAGTAGTAGAGATTTAAGCCTAGAAATCTTGACTTTATTTAACTGTTTATTGTAGAATTTCAAAAGCTTCTTGATCTACTCCGTAATAATTCAATTTTCTTTTATTCTTTGTTATTTAAGTTTCATTGTAATTTTACAATAAACAATTGAACAACTATGCTGTGTTTGCTATGTTTATACCTTTGCCATGCTATATTGCTACAATCAGCATGCTGAGAACGATTATATGCATTTCCTCAAATTGTTTCTGCCAACACAGGGTGTTCTAGTTTCTTTTTAATGAAATGCCCTATAGATTAGTATTTTCTTGTTGATAAAACACCTAGCGCACCCCGCATAAATTGTTATAGTATAGAGAGCTCTTTATCTATTGGGTCCTTATTTTTGGTTCGTGTAGTTCTAAATTATAAAAATATCTCTATTTTCTGACAATAATAATTTATTCGTTTTTCTGTCATTACATCACTCAAAAATAATAATACACTACTCTCTTTTTTTTATAATTTTCAAATATCACCACATTTCCCTTTCATTTATCCAAATTTTGAGCATTTTAAAATTGCTTAAAATTTTGATAAATCTCAACTTGAATAACTTATTATTTTAATTATTTTTCTTTTTTTTAACCTCTCTATTTCAATTGACAGTTTCTAATCTTGACATCTGCCCACTGTCAATTTTGACATTTATCATTTATTAACAATTGTCATTTTGACATTTTTAAATTATGTCAATTTGAAATGAAACCTACTTAACTAACTTCAAACGCTTACCATTTAAATAATTCATGTACCATTTCTATTCTTCTATCTCAATATTTCATGTTTGCGAGTTCTTTCAAAATGTCTTCTAATTTATTTTACTCTTTCTTTATTTAACAACTATCTACCATTCATGCAGCATTTATACCAATATTTTTAACAATTTTATGATAACATTATTTTTTATTCTTTTCTTTAATAATAAACATCATCATAATAACTTTCTTCCCTTCCTCACTAAACTAATACAGTATCATCCTTCATCTCTTTCACTTCTTTTATTAATCATATTAAAACTTTTCTTTTAACATTATATTCCATCTTTTTATATTATATCATCTTTTACTAATCGATTACTTCAATAATTCATATCATCTTCATCATACCTTTTAATAATACATATTATCTTTTTTATTATCATCATAATATAGCTTTTAACAACATACATCATCAATTCATATCATCATATATTTTATAATTTCATATTATCAGCATATATCTCAATAACACAAATTATCTTTTTATATTAACACAAATCATCATTATTTCAATCTATAATTGCATAATATTTTCTTCAATATTTTATATTTCTAACACATTAATTCATAATTCACACCACTACTCTAACCTAACATACATGAACTTTTCTTTTCTTTTTTTATTTACTCATGGTACAGAAAATTTATTGAATAATATATTTCCCCCCGATTCAATATATTTTAATTCATACGTGTCATTTAAAATGGCTGTGCACCAGAAAAAGTCCAATATATTGAAAAAGAAATTTTGCACATATCTTTTGGGATCTATTCGAAACTCGATTGCTCTTCACAATCACCTTTTGACCAATTTCAATGTTTATCTTTCCTTTGATTTTCTTTTCTTGTTTCATTTGATATTTTGCCATTGAATTTTGTAATCTTTTCTTAATTTGTTCAAATTGTTCTTCAAATCTTTCCTCCCTTCCATCTTCAATTAACCACGGTTCTCTCTGTGGATTTTCTTTTTATTAGATACTCAAAATTTTCGCCCCTAGCTACATTTGGTACTTGATTGATTACCTCATATATTTTCTTCACATATTTTGTCCAATTCATATGTCTTTGATTTGTTTTCACCATTTGTAAGAATTTTATACATTCTTTAAATTTCTTTCTCCTCATATATTTATAATTTCTTAGTTTTTCTCTTAATCCAGATTTTAAATTCAATACATATTCTGTAATCGTGTTGTTCTGTCTTTCCATCTTTATCGTATATTTTTTATCTTCCTTGAACTTCTTGTATTTTGTTCCCTTAATTTTCTTTTTTGATTTATTTTTACATTTCCTTTTAGATTTTATCCCTTCCCGTAATTTATTTCCCATTATCATCCCATTTATTAGCTTTTCTTCTATTCTTCTTAGTTTATTCTGCCATTTCATAGCATATTTTTCTATTCCTTTAAGATTCCTATAATTCTTTTGATAAATTTTTCTTTCTTGATAATTATTTCTTATTTTATTCTTATTATGTACATTTCTTATTTGTAAATCTCATTCTCTTTCTCCCCAAATTCTTCTTTTCCCATTTTATCTTTTATATCTACATTTCTTATTAATGACTCGTTTCTTTCATCTTGTATTTTACCTGTTGTGCTTTTAATAATCTTATTCTCTTCACACTCATATTCTTCAAATCTTTTATCTTGTTGTTGTACTCTTTTTTCTTGGTTATTATTTAGTTCTTCAAATTCTTCAACCTTTCGTTGAACTTCTTCGAATCTATTAACACTATCATGTTGTAATCGTGATTGTTTTATCTTTATTTCTACATCACCCATTTTTCTTTCTACCTTTTCCATTTTATTATTATTTCTCTGTACCATTTCTTGCATAATTATTCGAGTTTCTACTTGCTCATTATAAAATTTTGTACAATTTTTATCTAGTTCATTGAACATTTCTTTGGTTTCTTTTTTTATTTCTTCTTTCATTTCTTCCATTTTTTTATTCAGATTTACACTTGTTTTCATCATATTCTTATGGCATTCATCTAACTTTTTATTTAGAATTGTATTTGTTTCCATTAGATTTTCATTTATATTCATCTTTGTTTCATTTATATCCCTATGGAAGTCATGCATTTTTTTAATTTAAATTTGCATTCATTTCTACCAACATCTGCATTAAAGTTTGATATTTCATCTCTTCTTGATTTTCTTTTATCCTTATGTTTGTTTCATTGGACAAAACATTTCTTATTTCTATCCCACTTTCAACTTCTTCTACATCACTTGCTTCTTTCATATTAGTATTCCCTTCCATTACCTGTTCTTGCTCTTCATCCCCTTGTTCATCTTCATCTTTCCTGATCTGGTAACTGACATTCCCTTCATTCCTTTTGATTTTATTTAATAGTATAATTCTATTTCTGTTACTCGAGCCCCACGTTGGGCGCCAATTCTGTTATAGTATAGAGAGCTCTTTATCTCTTGGGTCCTTATTTTTGGTTCGTGTAGTTCTAAATGATAAAAAAATCTCTATTTTCTGACAATAATAATTTATTCGTTCTTCAGTCATTACATCACTCAAAAATAATACTACACTACTCCCTTTTTTTTTTATAATTTCCAAATATCACCACAAAATATTGATCTTTCCTTATTTCCTATTAATTGCTGATCGCAACACTGTAGCCTTATAAAGTCCAACCTAACACCTTTGGTGTTATTAAATTACTTGTTGTGAAATGCCATGAAATGCAATTGGACTTGGTATAATTCATGAAATTCCCGTTTTTACATCTTGAGGATAGTTTTGGTCCTCACTATTTGGAACTGATAACTGAGATTTTAATCATGGGACTTCCTTAGAAAATAATCAAAACCAGAATTTCTTTTATGTTTCTTTTTTGTAAGCAATTTTCTCACTATTAACCAAATCAGAAGATCCATAAAGAAATCGAGTACATATTCAATTTCAACTGCACAGTTGACAGCAGAAAATGAGAAAACCAGTCCTTGTGGACAGATTGTTCTTAATATCATAATTAAGAAGTAACAAAGTATTTCATTTAAAAGAATTGTGGAAATTACATTATACTTACATTATCCGGGTATCAAAATTTCTTGTTTTTAATGCAAGAGCGACAAATACAAAAATTAATTAGTTTTCCAGTGGTATAGCATATTCTTTTTTCAGAAGTGTGACTGCCACTCCGTAAACCTCCGCCCATGGTTAAGAAGACCAGTAGTAAAATATGATAGAAAGATAGATCTTCTGTAATAACCACCATGTATAAAATTGCATGCAAATACCTCATGTGATCATGGAGATATTAAAAAAAATTATTTTTGTATAACTTGGACACCCCGGATCTTGAAAACTAAGCGTTTTTCGATATAAATTTATCTGATAAACTGCACATATTTTTTGATGTTCTATCACCTCCCAAAGTTATCAAGATTCAATCTGAAAGATTAAATTACATTTAACACTCTTTCATGAAAACCTTATGTAAAAAATAATTTTAGAACCTGCAGATGTAAAACTTTCCCTACCACTATTTCTTGGTGTATTTACATATAATGATGCTATCTTCCAACAGACCGTTAAAACACCCTGTATATAACAAAAGTGAAAATAGGGAATCTATGAATACTCAAAGCAGAAATATCTGACAAATCAAAAAGGGCAGGAAAATAAATTTTCTCTCAAATACACCTCTGAAGTGTGCCAACAGAATTTAGGGACACTCGATATAGTATACAATAGAATGAAATAAAAAATAAAAACAATAAATTAAAATGGAATCGTTGGTCTCTATTTAACTTCTCACCATACGTTAATGCAAAGTAGGAATGTTATTATACTGAAGCACTTTGGACATCCTTAAAGATGCAACTATAAGGTTTCCTCTTAGGTCAACTTTCTAATTGTACCTTTTAAACTTGAACTAACACGAACAAAGCCTAATCTTACAATTTTGTTTCAGGAATCCTGCAGCTCTTGCACAGAAGAATCAGAAGCTGTAGAAACATCTCAAAATATAGAAAATTTCCAAAAAACAAATTTAAAGAAAGCAACTCAAGAATTTGATCATTTATCTGTAGTACCAGAAGAAAATTCAACAGAGAATTCTGAAAAAACCTCGAATTCAAATCAAGTACAATCAGCTGATAACTGGAATTCGACAACATTAGAAAAAGATGTAATAAAACCAGATCAGAGTTATCCGATACATAAGTCAAGCACGTTGCCTATACAGGAAAAGATGCCCAAACATTTCTTTTCACCAATTAAAACAAACAAAATAAATGATGATTACGTAAATAATGAATTCTTAGGACCTGAAATGCCTTATATGGGCCAAATATACTCGCAGCCAATTCATAACGGTGCAGGTTTTGTTCCACATTCGAATTATTATCCTGGTTTAACATTGCCACCTTTAAATAAAACTACAACTGATGTTATTGTTAAAACAGACAATCAGAATTTTAATACTTTAAAAAGCCAGAGTTCTTTTAGTAATGGTGGTAATTTAGAAGAACTATTAAATGATATAGAAACAATCTCACATGACATTCTAAACATGACTAATCCTCAACAACAATATTCATTGAGTGGTCCATCACAGAACTTTTGTTCTCCATTTGCTAGTTTTCCAACAGAGAGTTTTCCTGAAAATAAAAGCAACACTATTCCACAATTACATAGTTATCCATCTGCTGGTCAGATTGATAATTATGCACCAACAAACAGATCACCAACAGATGAGAGAATTCCACCAGATAGACCATATAAAAGTGAACTTAATGTGGTTTTAATGCCTTCACCTATGCAATTGATAGGTGTTGAAAAATATAAAAACATACAAAAAAGTTGTGAAAGTTTAAACGCTAGATCAATAGAAAATTTATCGACTTCTTGTCAAAATTTGAAAATAATTCCAGAAGCCACACCACCAAACGTTATAATTTCTCCAGATACCTTCTATGGTTCTACAAGTCAACAGGATATCTTTCAACCATTCGTCCCAGTTCCACCACTTTGCCCCAGTCCTAAGATTCTACCAGAAAGCTCACAGCAACAAAATCTATTCAATGAACAAACAAATCCATTTTTCTTCGGAGGTGTAAGACATCAAGCAGAAAGCTCGGAATATTTTACTGCCCGCTACGTACCTGAAACTTCTGCAGTTAAAGATGAAGATAAGAATAAATGGAGAGTGGAGTCCACAAAACAACGAAAGGATAACGAAATGTATAGCTCGAAAACTAATCTTATAGATACAGCACATTCATCAGATCATGTATCCAGTGAAAACGAAGAAAATTTAAAATTTAAAACTTCAAGAGATAAAACCGCCGATAGTAAAGTAAAAGATAAAATTCCGGAGAGTAAAAAGAATGAAGACACAAAATCACCAAAAATGGGTATACGTGGTAAGGTTTCAATACATTTTAAAGGTAAAAAAGACAAATCTAATAAAACCAAAGAAGCAAAAAATCTGGAAAAGCCAAAACAAGACGAGAAACCAAAATCTCCTATACAAGATAAAAAACATTCATTTTTCGATATAAAATTTTCATCAGATTCGAAAGATAAGAAAGTTCTAAGAAAAACTCCAAGCATAGAATCAAAGATTTCAAATGTTGCCATTGAGCCGAAGACAACAACCAGTGGAGAATCAAAAACCTCAACCTCCGATAACAAGAATTACAAGACAGATTCGAAAAATTTTGAATCGAGTTCAAATTCAATATCTGATCAAAAACCAAGATCGCATTATGATGGAAAAATGCCCGATTCAAAAGCTTTAGATAGAAAAAATAGAAAAAGCAGTTCGGCTAGTCCAGAACGAAAACATGGTCACAAAGAAGGTAAAAAGTGCAACAGAAAAAATAAGAAGGGGGAAAGAAATAAAATTCGCAGAAGCTCATTCAGCGCTGATCGTTTTCATCGCGAGCGTAGTTACTCCATTTGTACAGATAGATCAAATATTTTAGATCACAGATTAGGACTTTACATGTATGATGATTTTACCACTTCAGATAGGGAACGAACAAATAGTTTAAGTAGTTGTGATACTATAAAAGGAAGAAAGCTATCAAATGTTTCACATTTTCCAGCAACAGGAAAAATTCCATGGTGTGCATGTTGGGGCAATGGATGTTTATGACAATATTAATACATTTTTATTTGAAAGAGAAAAAGACTTCAGTATTATAAGAATGAATTTGTATTTAACTAATATTAATTATGTTATTTTATTTGAATTTTTATTTAATAAAATGTTTCTTGTATTTTTACTTCGTTAATAATAAAAAGTTCTAAATAGCAGATATGTCGTCGATGGTATTATTTAATTTCCATACTCTTAGGTTCATATATTTTTTAACTGTAAAGACTTATTTGCACAATTACCAATCTATTTTGATGTAGTCACATATTGCAATCCTTTATATCTAGTATTTTTCTGAATAAACAGGACCGAAGGTATAACATTAGATAAATATTAATGTTTTAGTGTGTTCTCAGGAAAGATGTAATTTCAATATTACATGTCAAGTTGCCGGCTATAGATTTACCTAAATTTGGTGGTATGCATAATAAATGATTTGATATTGAAGATAGCATTTAAACTTTCAGAGCAACATCGATAAGTAACTAATAAACATATTTTCATTCATAATTGAACACTTCCATTAGCATACAATATTTCTTGTAAGTGTATCTAGCAATTTTTGGTCAAGACAACTACGTAATCTTGGAATATAAATTGTGGAGGCCATAAGTAATTGTCAATAGACGTGCGACTAACAGTAACCCAAATTAAATAGGTGAGAGTTGACATTAATAATGACTGTTATTCAAGTTCTTTTTTGAATGTGTTCTGGAAGTTGAAAAACGGAAAGCATCCAAAACTTAATATTTTCAAATGCATCTTTATTTACAGTAGAGTAGAAAGTTTTATTTTATGCCATTTTATATGCATAAAAACGGGATAAGAGACACATGCTAATAGAATGCGGGCGGCGGCATTCTGTTGATTCTGTATTGGTGTCAAGCACTTATAGCGGACCTGCCAAAATTCGGCTTCCGGGATCCCGTTCCCTTTTCATCATTAATGAATCATCAGTGATTAGTACTACTAGTACTAGAAAATTTTGTATGGACTACTTCAAATAGAAAGTTGACATTTTTGCAAAATTGCTAAGTAGGCTATGAATTGCTTTCTGAGTAGCAACAATTGCAACTTATTTGTGTGTTTGTTGACTTATAATTCTGTGCAAGAAATTTGCACGAGCAATTAACATATAATAGGAAATTACATTGATAAAGACAAAAAAGAAATTTTAAATGTATTAATCTTAATATACAAAAAAAGGCTAAAGTCCAAATTTCAATAAATTTGACATTTTTTGTAATTACCAAATGTTTTTCTAACATTGTGTGCATAAAGAACTAAATTATGACTGCATGGAAGCAGCACAGCGCCTATCAACTACAATTGTTTTACTGCTGAATATAAATCGCGTTCTCCAAGAAATTAACAGAAACACATTCCATTTTCCAATTGTTTTGATGCATATTTTGGATCTAGAATAGATGAATATAAACTTTTTTTATTGAATAATGTCAATTAAAAAATTACTTATTTTTTGTTATTCTTGTTGACTGTTTTAAGATCCTAGTAACAGTTCAACTTACATCACTCAATTACATTTGTCTAACTTCATTCGTTTTGTATCTGAAATACATATAAAAACAATTGAAATGTGTTTATTTACTTAAATAACGCGATTTCAATGCAGTACTAAAGCGAGATCTTTTGCATTATAACTCTGGACCAAGTGGACTGATTTGAATTTTGTTTCCACTAAGAAATTGCAGTTATTATTTCCTTTCCACTAACCAAGGAGCATGGCCCAGTAAACTTGTCCGTTTACTCGACTACAGGTGCATATAAACACGTTGCGCTCATCAACTATCCTTGATTGGACAATCATACATATGCAATTTTCGTAAGATAATGACGTCATTCATGCGAAACAGCTGATTAATCAGCGGTTCGAGACCTGTCGAAGTTCTTTACCTGTGTGCGTACCTTGCACCGTTGATGCAATCACGTCACCATGACGCATGAATTAATCTCTGACGCTGTTTGCCAATGACATAGCGCATGTGTGGGGTTGCTATTTAGGATATTTCAGTCGAGAGTATGGGTGATACCAACTGTAGTTTCCGCATGTATACCTTAATACCTTTTTTTTTTAATTCCAGACATACAGCCACTGCAACTTTTTAGATTGATACACTATGTTACTCTTAAGAAGGATATACAGAATGGCCCAAGGAAAACCCAACTTCCACGATAATAATAATTTTTCGAAAAGACGCAAAAACACGTCGATTTGTATTGGGAGGGAGGCAGGAAGGGAAGGGGGTTAACCTCTCAAAAGTTTCTAATGAGAAAAGGTTCAAAAAGCACATCATTAGAAAGGTCTTTCAATCCATACTGCCCCGTTTGAATTTTTAAATTCGGTTGATTCGTCTAGAAGATACATAGTGTAAGATCTAAAACATAAATGGCTTCATGATCTTCAGATTTTTACATTTGGTATTTGTTCTCATTTAATTTTACAATCTTGTATCCACTCTAGACAAGTCTGTCACATTTATTCTTTATTTTCCTAGTGTGGCCGGCACGTGAATTTTATAAGAATATTTCATGATGTCCATACCCAACGACCAGAAAAGTTAAATGTTTGGGCAGACATTTTTTGTCTTTTTTTGTAGCTGGCGATTTGATTGCCGATATCTATTTGACATTGCTGCAGGATCTCATTGATCCTAACTGAAAGCATAGAAAATGACGAGCATTACCTGGAGGATCAATTGATATTCCAGCAAGACGAAGCTGCTCTGCATTTTAGATTTTATTTGAATCGAACTTTTCCAGGTCGTTGGATTGAAAGAATGTCCTCCTCCCAATACAAATCCACGTGTTTTTGCGTTTTTTCTAAAAATTATTTTCGTGGGAGTTATTAAGTCTGTTTCGTTTTCGTTGGGCCACCATGTATGCTACTTGAAGAAGATATGGAAAACTTGTACTAATATGACCAAGTTTTAATTATTTTTCTTTTCTTTCTTTTTTATTACAAAGTAAAGAACCCACAATTTCATTGTTTGAGGGGAAGCAAGCGAGAGACGAAAACTTGCGGACTTTTTGGGAAATACTCCTTCTAATGCGATCCAAACATATGCCAAAACTCAGTTTTCCCCTAATTAGCTGATGGCCAAAGCTGGGCTACTGGAGAAATTTGGAGGTCTGGCACCTTAGCTCAACTTTAGATGGTCATTTCTGGGAGAAGTACGAATCTGACAAAAACTATGTGCGGAACTTTTTTTGTAGCTTTAATCGGCTTTAATTTTATACATACAGCTATTTTGCTATAAAGTTGAAAACAAGCCAAGAAAAAAAACTGATTTCTGTCCCATTCCCCACTCCAGATGGGGGAAACGCCAACTTTGTTGGAGGGGGTAAGCTTCAGGGTTTCATAATGATACCTTAAAGAACCACTACTTGAAAATAAATTTCTAGACATGGTATTACCTGTATTACAGCTGGCAAAATCTATTTCATTGGTGATTGACGTCATACAAAGAATTATCCTTCTAGTTTTAAAGGGTGGTTTATGGCTGCTTCTAAACAAAGACAATATTTGATGAATCATAAGTCAGTGAAATTGTCTGTATCTGAATGTAAGCAAACATCTGGTTTCTCATATAAAGTGTGTTTAATCTATATTGCTTAAATAAGTACTTTACCGGAGTTTTGGGATGGCATCACAATTTAGAAAACAAAACAAAAAAAAGACACATTTATTAAGATGACATGATATTCTTAGATTATTCCACAGACCTACAAAGAGGGTAGACTAATGAATCATATGGACCACTTTGAAAAAGTTGTAGCCATGTTAAGTCTTTTCTAGATATTTTTTGATGTTAATGAATAAATTCCTGGGCAGAAATCATTAAATTGGTTTGATCCAATCTAAAGCATACATATGTAAAATTACTAGATAATGATGTCATCCAAAAAGGGTAAAAATTAGACTTTATGTGCACCCACACCTTTTTATAGCTATGTTGGCTGTTGAGTTAAGTTGGTTTGTTTTGGGACCCTAGAACAATTTTAATGTTCTAATGTTTTTTTTTTATATATAATCGCCCTATTATATTACCTATGGAAAAAAAAGAATATTCTGAGAAACCAGCAATGCTATATCTGTAGCTGTCTATTTATAATAAGAAATTCATCATTTTCTTTTATGCGTCAACATGATAGGGAATCTTTACTGAGACTCCAGAAGAAATGCAATAGCTCAGAATGAAAATTCTGTTTTTGCTCTTCATGAGAATCACAAAATGATTTAATTTCTAACAACTAAGTTAAAGATAACCATGCAAGAGCCACAAATGTCAGCATATTATTGTTATTAGAAACACTTCTGTAGGCACTGGTGTGAGTAATAAATTTTAATCGTCAATGTCCTTCTTTGACACAACGACAAATTCTTTGAAAGACATAGGAAACACTTGATAAAAACTATTCCTTCTTTGATAAGAAATGAATAAATTATAATAAATTATACATCTAAATGTATCAATGAAATAAGTTCTGACTGATAACAGAACAGTAATTTACAGTAGTTTAATGATAACAAGGTCACAGATTCATTTGAAGAGCAATTAAAAAGATCAATCAATCAAAATTAAAAAACATAAATTTAAAAAATAACTTAACCTAGTAAAGAATCCGAATTAAACTATATTTTGCCGTTAATAAGCTACATATTTTATAACCATGTAAACATAAGTAAAGTCTTTCTTAAACATTTTTTTTGATAAATATTTTTATTCTTATTGGTCTTATTCATCCCAAAACTCAAGATTTACTTCTTTTAACTAAACTGAAGAAAAGAGTATTGACCTAACGTAAACATAAATTGTACACGTTACAATATACTTTAATTTTTCAATAATAAGATAATCACAAATAAGAGCTATTTATCTTGAATGATAAGTCTAGAAAACTATTAGATTAAGGAGACACCTACTTATATTTAAATTTAAATGTTGCGACTAGTTAAACTACAACTGCTGTTTACTATTATCCCTCTATTTTGTTTATCAACAGAGCTATTACTCACCCATATAGCATAATAAAATTCCATACAAGATCCCTTTATGTAAGAAAACCATTTTTTATTGGCACATTTTTTATTTAAAATACACTACAAAAAAGGCTAGTTCTCTTATTTTTTGGAATAATTATTTTTATATTATGTTGTCATTTTATAACTCCCTTATTATCCTGAAAATGTACTATTTTGTTTTATTGAAAAGTTCTTATTTTTATTATCCTTTTATATTTTTTATTTATATAGTATTTTTTTAATTTACAGTTTTATAATAAAATTAGGTTGGGTCATGTCAAAAGTTCATTCTACCGGTAAAAGCTGCTTTCTTTTTATTCTGTAACACAATCATAAATTACGAAATAGGCTTTTGCGATAAATTAAACTTGCTTTATAATTATTTAATAAATTTAATATATTCACTACCAGTTTTAAAGTTTTTCTCAATTTATTTAATTACAAACACAAAGAGCACATCCCATGACAGTTTATGTTGACAATTGTGAATGATTACATGCTGCCAACAGTATCAACATAAATTTCCCTTCTCAAATGACGATCTACTACAAAATCTTCATAAAAATGAAAAGAATTATTCTAATTTCATAAATAATTTATTACTTTTTTTGTGTCATATAAATTTCTACATGTAGAGAAACTACCTATAATTACAGATATTCTATAAAATACTTTCAAGTAGAAGCTACATAAAATTCAACAACATATACATAAAATAAATTGACAAAATATATAACAAAAAAAGATTTTAATAAAACTTTTATTTGAAATGCTGCGCTACCCCTTCAAAACAATAAGGAAAAACTTATATATTAAATATGTATTCGATTCACAGTAGTACGTATTTGCTACATGCAGACATAGTTGGAACTTCTTTTAAGTAATAACAGTGGGCTCTTCACGACCAGTAAATTGCTTCAGTTGTGATATTTCAAGGGCAATGTTGACCAATGGTTTTAACATTATCTAATATAACAATATTCAAAATTAATATAATTTTACATAATAGTTTTTCAATTTACCTGTGCGTCGGCAGTTGTGTCACTCTTTTCATAACTATCAATGTATACTCTTATAGTAGCACCACTACTTCCCGTTCCAGATAATCTAAAAACAAGTCTAGAACCATCTTCAAAAAGAATTCTTATACCCTAAAAAACACACATATTATTTATCTTCTTATATACAAGATATTTAAATTTATTACTTGGTTTTTAGCAACACTGTTATCAATAGGATCTACATATGAGAAATTATCAACTTTCTGAATAACATATGTCTTTCCACCACTAGAGTAGCTTTTACCAACAACGCCATCATTCGATATGAACTTTTCTAGATGTTCCATCATTTTATTTGCAGATTCACAATCACACTCTTCATAATCATATCTGCATTAATGAAAAATTATTAATACAGCAAATTTAATTCATAAACAACAATTTACCTAGTAAAGTAATTTCTACCATAGGTTCGCCAATGTTCTTTTAAGATTTCTTCAATGCTCATTTTTTTATGTTCAATAATTGATAACCATGCTAAAACAGCCCAAACACCATCCTTTTCACGGATGTGATCTGATCCAGTACTGAAATACGCACAGTATAAAAGAAATAGAAATAAAAGTTACCAACACGATTTACCCAAAGCTTTCTTCACCACAAAGTGATAAACGACCAGCGTCCATAAGATTTCCAAAATATTTCCAACCAGTTGGAACTTCAAACATTTCTTTATTCAATTTCTGTGCAACTCTAAAACAGAATTTTTAAATAAAAATTAATGTAATATTTGAAACTATGTACCTGTCAACAGCTGCAGCAGTAGGCATAGAACGGGCAAATCCATGCACTCCATTCTTTTGGAAATAAGGTATGCAATTCAAATTGTTAGCTATAACAGCTAAACTATCACTAGGTGTAACAAAGAATGCATTTTTACCAATTATCATATTACGATCCTAAAGTTTACGGTTTAATAAATTTTTCTACCCTTTCAATAAAATATGTATACCTACCCCATCTCCATCAAAAGCAGCTCCCAAATCATATCTAAGATCTTCCTTAACTTTATCCACTAAATCTTTAGCATAAGTTAGATTAGGATCAGGATGAATTTCACCGAAATTATCTAATGGAATAATACGAGCAACACTATCTTGATCACTTCCCAATTCTTCCAAAAATATTCTTTTTACATAAACACCAGTAACTAAAATAAATAGATAGATCTTCAATAATTAAAAGTAAAATAAGTGACATTGCAATACCTCCATTCATAGAGTCAATTAAAACATTAAATGATGGCTGAGTTTCAGTTCCATTTAGTAGACTTCTCAACTTTTTAAAATCAAAAATAGACTTCATTAAAGTTACGTAATCATTAACAGGATCTATTACTTCAACTACAAATTGTCGACCATCAACCTAGAATTGGTACATAAAAGTTACATAAACAAAAACTAAACTAAACCTTTCTATGCTAATTACCTCAAAAGTTTGAACTCCAGGTTGTTGAAAATCACAGTCTAACTCAGGAGTGAATTTATATTGGGTTATTTTTTGGGTTAATTCATAGATTTCATTTGTTAACTGATCAGGAGCTGGTCCTCCATTTTCTATATTGTACTTGATTCCAAAGTCGTTTCTTATGCCTCCAGGGTTATGAGACGCAGTCAGAACAATACCACCTAAATAATACATTTGATTTTAATAATTTTGATATACAGTTCACCAACTGCAATAAAAGCAACATCAATACAACAGTATGGAAATATTGTTTCTGTAATAATCAGTGGTGGTTTGTGCTCTAACTTTAGGGTAAGCCAGGACCACTTGATGATTAATTTCTTTAAGTTTGACAATTCTGACAATTGAAATCAATGACATAGTCCCGGCCTACCCTGAAGTTAGGTCATGGACCATCGCTGTTAATACTACATACTATTCAATGATTGAGTTTCAACTTGATTTAAATAGGAAGGGCATTTAAGCAAGATGAATATGAAGCCAGAAAGAAGATTTCAAGTTTGGAAGCAAGATCACCACCATTTCACACTTTGTACTTAATACTAGCGCATGGTGGTAATTTATCAATTATTTCTTTCTAGATGCATACACTTTCTTCTCTCTTGTATTAATTCATAATAAAACTGATCTCAGTAAACAAACTGTATGTTGAATGCAGGTTTCATTAATTGAAAACTCATAAAAATATACTAAAAATCTATATACATACAAGATATCCCACTTGAAGCAAATGCTTTCATAAGTCTCAATTCTCAAGATATTCCCAAACAAGGGAAAATTGTCTACAAAGCCCCATTCACACTGCTTTTCTTGCAGATAACTTGCCAATTTGAGGGAATCCTCCCTTTATTTAAGAATATCAGAAGAATTGCATGTCATTATTCTATTTGTTCAGTACAACAAGTATAAATGTTCTATCAACTAATTTTATTTTCCCTATACGGAGTGTTATGTGTAGGCAGAATAAAATGTTACTTTCTTATTTTAAATGCAGTGCTATTAATATTCTCACATATTTGGATTTCTCATGAAATTTGCTTCTTCTCAACATAACAATGTGCTTCAAAAAGTTTGCACTATATGGAAAACTTTTTTTACTGTTGATTTCTCAAACAAGCTTATTCTTAATGCTTGTGTTGAGGAACTTATACACTGCCAACAGCTGTGATTATGCACTGTTATGACTTGTTCCTGGACGACTATACTTTAAATGGCGTATAATATGTACACCACGTTATTCTATATCACAAACTGAGAAAGAAATTTTAATATCATTTCAACGAGAACTTCTTCATTACAAAGTTATTAATGTTCCTAATCTTTATTTTAATTTCTTTGTTTTTAATAATTAAGACAAAATAGTTACAATTATTTGTAGTTTAAGTAATAAAAAGAAACATTCGGTCATATTTTTTGTTTTATTTCTTAATAGTTTATGCAATATTTTAAATACACTCTGTATATTGATAACTATATTCCCGTTTTTAATGTTGCATCCATCATAGATTTGAAAACAATGTACTTTTAGATTTGTTCGTTTGTTGTAATAAGTTGAGATATCGCAAGTTGGCTGTTCTCTGACTTTAAAGTTCAGGTTCCGAACACATTCAATCTGTACCATCTTTTGAGTAAGTACAAGTTGTACTGGAGAATTTGACCTTCAACTAGCCTTGCAGAAAATGTAAACGTTTACAGATACCTAACCTAAAAATTTTTATGAGGTAATTGAGACGGGGCATGTTTTGGGAATTAAGTAAAAAATAAAAACAATTATTATATTTTATTAAGATGGAAACAACTAGTTATTGATTTATTATTGATTGATCGAAATTTGAAACTTAGGTTATGTCAGATGAAAACTACAAATCTATCAAAACAGGTTAAAACTGTGCCAACATGTGGTGAAAGCGTTCGTTGCAAATATGTTCTTTGTTTGTCTCAACTTGTTCTTGTGACGTCACTAACTTGAACTAAGTACAACTTATCACAAGCCAGACGAACAAACCTTTTCTCTACATAAACATCAATTCTGAAGCTATAACTTATACCTAACCTCAAATACAAATGGCAGCAGAATACAACAAAAGCACTTTTTAAGATGCTGCATAAAATGCCAGTAACAAAACAAATCACTGATGGTTGCTGTCAACTGATCCAGGAGCCTTATGATGATGTTGACAAGTAATGCTTGTGTTCAGGAGCAGTGATCAGTCTTATGCACTGCCAGCACCAAAGAAGGAGCTTTCAAAAATGTAACCTTTGCCTTTATAGAATTTAATGTTTGCTGCCGATTGCCCAAAAACCTACTTGCTCCTGAACACAAGGAATGATTGGTTTTGTGTGTATGTGTATGTGCTTGTCATAATATGCAGTTTTTTTGGAATGTACTCTCAACTCTAAACTCTGATGTATTAATATTTGATAAAAAAAACAGAAATTTCTTATTTCTACTTATTTGGCATTAGTGGACTACAATAGACTATTTAGGCTACAGCATTTGCGGTTTGTGCACCTAATGTCATGCCAACGACTATCAACATACACCAACAAAGTGTCATTCACCTTCTATCTTAATTATTTCCAAAAAATTGCCTATTGATTAGTACAAGGTGATGCTTACTATTAGGGTTGCAACCTTCCCTGTGTAAAGGATTTTATTATTTTAGTACCATAATGATTCACATTTACTGTCAAATGCACTTTTAAAAGCTGTCAACCCTGTGACACTCGAGATTTCTCTACGTTCTCCATCTAGCTTTAAGACAATTTCGCTGGTACCATAACCATTTACATACCATATACATTTAAAAAGTATGAATGTGTATTTATTTTAATATTTGTATCTCGATGTGACATGGAAAAAGAACCAACCAGCTAAGTTGAATCATTTATGTCAATTGTATTCCATGCAACAATTAACCTTACTTGTTATATACGGCTATGATCACTTTGAGAGGTAATTCTGGTGATATAAAAACTAACAATAATATTAATAATTGAGATATCCTAAAGCTTCATTAAATTTGGTTTACACAGTGCTGATTTGTAAATTACACACATGGTTTTGTCATTCTATTGTGAATTAACACGCAATTGATTAACAGGCAATTATATATTTACTCACCCAACACTTTATGTGAACGAATTAAGCTGGATACAGCTGGAGTTGATAAAAGTCCTCTTCTTCCTATTATTAATTTACTAACCTACGGTTGTAAATGATTAAAAACAATACTTATAAAATATTAGTTAGCTTTGTAAGCCATAAAATCAAGAGTTTTGTTTGCAGTTATAGACAATCACAAACTTTGATGCCGTTACTGGCTGTTTTGCCATCATCAGTAGGTCATAGCAATCTTCCACAATTGCAAACAAAAGTGATGTATGCTACTATAAGATGGAGTATTTTGCATTAATGAAATTTTTGAACTAGTTGAATAGAAGAAAGATTAGTATACTTTAATCTAAAATAGCATATTGCGTACATTGAGCAATAATAATTGCATTATATTGTTTACATTACTGATATACACACCTCATTTGCAGCAGCAATTCGAATGATAATATTGATGGCTTGCGTTGTAAAATATCTACCATCACCACCGACAACCAAAGTACAACCTTTGATTTTTTCTTTTTGAGCATCAAGGATGCATTGAATAAAATTTTCAGTGTAGTGTTTTTCCATAAACACTTTTACTTTTTTTCTTAAGCCACTGGTGCCTGGTTTTTGGCCTTCGAATGGAGTCGTAGGAATAATAACACTTGTTAAAGACATCTTCAGAGTGAGGAGTTCTGATAAAATGTTGTGTAACTGTTAGTATCACTAGGAAATATATAACATACTACGTCTTAGATAGAATCATACTTTATTTACAAAATCGAGATTGATTGATTAGAAAAGAATTAGATAAATGTAAAAACCGATATTAATATATTACATTCGAAGGTTAGATTACATTTTTAAATGTAATTAAGGAAAATGCGCTTACAAGAAATATTTCTTAAGTGGATACATACCCAATGATTGTTCCACTAACAGAAACTGATAATAGAATGATAAAGTTTTATAACTTTAATATATAATTGTACACTTTTTTATAATTTCGATATTTGAACTTTCAATGACAAAAAGGACACGTAGAGCGCATACTCCAAACCATAAATTTATAGGAGTGAAATGTGGCGAGTTTTAAATTGTCTGGGATTGCCCGACGGAGAACAAAATATATGGTACCGTAAAATAATATTGCTAGAAAGAACTGTTAATAGGATAATAAATACTATTGTAGTAAAACTGATAGTCACAAATTAACCTATTGTAAGGTTGTACAATATTTCTCCAATAAGAATTTAATTACTTTTTAATTTTAATTTTATTGCATTTGTGTGTTATATAGTAGAAGTTCTTTTATTGTTTTGGCTTTAATAGGTATACATATTATCATATTCAACGAGCTCCGAAAGGGGTCATTACTGAATTTGCAAAGTCTGCCTGTCTGTCCGCATTTTTTTTAATTTTGAAATTTTGATTTCAAATTTGGATTATTACATCAAAAACTAAAGAACACGTGCTGTCTTTGTTTTTCGTTGATTTCAGATTGGTATTCTACATCAAAAACTAATGAACACTTGATGTCTTCGTTTTTTGATATCCCTTCGGGAACATGGTCAAAATGGCAGTCGAAATTTGAAAGATTTTCAAAAATGTTGTTTTCACTTTAGAGTCGTATTCTACCTCAAAAAATAAGAGATACGTATACTTTTAGTTTTTTGATATCACCTTGGGAACATGGTCAAAATGATCGTCGAAAGAACCAAATGGAATTTATTGTGGTTATGTTTTGCATTCCCAGATGTTTATTATTATTTTTTTTTTGTTGTTGTATTATAAAGGGTTTTCCAATAAGAGGTGTTATTTTGAATAGCCCGCTATTTCGGTAGATGTCACTTTTGAAGCTATCATTTTTTGACATTTGACAAGTAGAAACTACGCCATTAATAAATATGGAACGATACACGCTTCAACAACGCATTGAAATTATTAAAATTCACTATAAAAATGGTGAAAATTTGGCAGAGACGGTTCGTAAAACTCGAACATTTTTGGGTCACCGTGAAGCACCTTGTCGGACCGCAATACAGAAATTGGTGAAAAAATTCGAGCTCTTGGGACAAGTTAGTGATGTGAAGAATAAAACCCGTGCACGTCGCTCAAGAACAGCCGAGAATATTGCTGTTGTAGCCGAAAGTGTTAAAGAAAACCCAGGTTTGTCCATTCCTCGTCGTTCTTTGGAATTAGCCATTCCACAAACGTCATTACACCGTATTTTGCATAAAGATTTGGGTCTTAAGGCTTATAAAGTCCAGTTAACACAAGAACTCAAGCCGGCCGATCATCAACAACGTCGTGTCTTTGCTGATTGGGTCGTTGAAATGCATGAAAATGATCCAGAATTCCATCGAAAAATCATCTTGAGTGATGAGGCCCATTTCCACCTCGGTGGCTTGGTCAACAAGCAAAATTGTCGGATCTGGGGCTCAGAAAATCCAAGAGTTATTGTTGAAAAGTCTCTCTATCCTCAACGTGTGACTGTTTGGTGCGGTTTATGGTCCGGCGGAGTCATTGGACCTTACTTTTTCGAAAATGAGGCTGGAGCAACAGTTACGGTGACTGGATTGCGCTATCGAGAGATGATTAACGATTTTTTATGGCCGGAATTGGATGGTATTGATCTGGACAACGTTTACTTTCAACAAGACGGCGCTACGTGCCACACAAGCAACGAAACCATTGATCTTTTACGGAAAAAGTTTCCGGACCGTGTTATCTCTCGAAGAGGTGATCACAATTGGCCACCGAGATCTTGTGATTTAACACCTTGCGACTTCTTTCTTTGGGGCCACGTGAAAGAGAAGGTCTACGCCAACAGCCCAGCGTCGATTCAAGACCTCAAAGATGGAATTCGTGAGGCTATCGAGGACATAGGGCAGCCACTTTGCGATTTGGTTATGGAAAATTTCATGAAAAGGATATTGTCCTGTAAGCGTGGTCGTGGTGGTCATTTGCCTGATGTTATTTTCCACTATTAACGGCATACCTTCCTCTTTATAATGAAATAAACATCCGATCATTTATATTAAAAAATGGCACTTTTCTTTGAATATCAAAATAACACCTCTTATTGGAAAACCCTTTAGTATAGCAACAAAGTAGCTTTAACAGTACTCTATTTTGGAATTAAAATTGGAGACAAACCAGAAAAACATCTAATGTTAAGTACTATATAAACATGAGTTACCGACGGCTAAAAGAAACTATTAGCTATTAGATACATTATTCAAAGTTTACCTTTTATGCTGTTCTTCATATACGACTCCAACTACATCCGTTTGTTTTTACATAATCTTATTAACATTCTCGATCTTTCTCCCTAATCTATTTTAGTTCATTTTTATTTTACATCATATTTTTCGAGAAGTTTTGGTCACATAGGTGATTTTACTAAGTATCTTTGCGTGATCGTATCGAAAACCTCCCGGACTTCGGTCTTTAAGAGATTTTAGACTTACCTATTTACATTTGCCTTCTCCTTTGAAGTAACTTCCATTATGACTGGATACTGCGATTCTAAATCTTTTCTTATGCTCAAACGCTCTCTTGAAACTTGCTGTAGCGCATCAAAAACTGTCTATAACTCGACCTATACCTTCCAGCCTGGAAATATTACTCCTTGAATTCAAGTGTATTTTTAAACTAGGGAGACAAAAGCGGCGATCGTCATAGGGCAAGCATTCGTAGTCACCAAGAGACCAAGACTAAAAAAGTGAGGAACGCGACAAAAAATTATTTTAATTATTTCTTTCTAAATATCAACGAGATTATGCACCAGAAATTCAGTGCCATCTTAATTATTTGAGCGCCACAAGAACTATATTATATTTTGATATATAATCTTTCAACAATTTTCCTTATTTGTCCTGCAATTAATGTCCGTGAGCGCTCATGGGGTGGAGGGAAGGGGCTCGGATTCTAAAGAATTTATATTCGCTAGAGCGACTTCAGGAGCGTTGACGGTAAGGTGACCCTGCAGAAGTTATTCTACCCAACCAGAAAGTCAATTCGAATTTAAGCTGCAATGTTTTAAAGAAGCTGATGAGAAAGGTCAATAACGTTTGTCGCAAAAGACCATCATATTGGCTTTATTATTTCTATGAAAGAACGCTTTGAGAAAATACTGTGTACAAACGCAAGATGTTTGGGTCTCAGTTGGAATAAACCAACTTCGTACTGTTGTTACCTCCTATGTTAAATACGCACTAAACGTGCACCGTGTACAAATCCTAGTTATACTCCCATTACTACTCGTCTGCTACAGTAAAAAACTCCTGTGCACTAGGTTCGTTCGTTCGTTCGAGAGAGAGAGAATCAACGCGAATGCCACCGTAGGTGGCTGCCATTTAGAAAACTTAATTCCTCTATGGCTGAAGATGAAGACGGCGATGATGGTCTGGTGGCGACGGTGGAGCAGGCCGGAAGCAGGGTCCTCCAGAATCCCCGTCGATGTCGATAACCCATGTTCAGGTGGAATGCCCAAGGACAGCCAGCGAGCCGTCACACAGTGACGACGATTGTGGTAACACGATGCGGCGGTTCTTTTCAGAACGGTGTTGGTATTGTGTAGTGAGGGGTGTGAGAGTGTGTATATGTTACAGTGGTGATGTGTGGGTGTCTAGGTGTGTATAGTGTGCCGTGGACTGGTGCAGAAACTGTTCCGGCATTTGCCTTCACCACTAGGGAAACCACGGAATGCGGCGTGGTGGAGTTGGGATGGGTGTGGTGTGCCGGGAATTATGGCGGGAAGTGTAGCGGATAGGCGACGAATTTCCGGGCGCAGTGGCATTGGTACCTTGAGGAGCCTCGGGCTCAAGGGTTTGGGTGGGAAAGGAATTGGGTTGGTCGCGGCCCGGCAGCTACCTCAAGTCGCCCCGTTGGCGGTAGAAATGGGCCAGGCCTGTGCCCCCCCCCAATACACAGACTCTGGAGGGTGGGATGGCGGCAGCCCCCGACTACCGCGCTGTTGGTTGAGCACGTACTATTCGTCGCCGATGCACTACACTCGCGCTGGAGACCGGGTCGACTGCCTCACTTCGCACTCGAGGCCGGACTAATTATCTTAAAAGGCGGTAAAAATACTTATACTGTGTTTTAAGTTTTTATGACGTTTCTAGAACGTAGCCTTTTGAGCTGCATTCTTAATTTTGGGTATTACAGAAAATAGTCTCAAAAGGCTAAATCTGACAAGAACGAGGATTTTTGAATTACCATACCAACATATGTTGTGTGCTAAAGAACTGTTACGTTTTCAGAGCGGCGCGACGTGAGCAATGAAGGATTCGGTTGTGTTGTGCCATACATACACTTTCCGGATTTGTTTAATTCATTCGGGAAAAACAGCAGATCTGAGATCCCTCAAAAGAAAAGTAAGACGAATACCTTCAAGAAAAAAAGTCAAGTAATTAACCATTTCGCTTTTGCATTGCCGCTGAATTATTTTTTATGAACTAGTAGTGTAATAAAATTTAAGTTATTGTGAACGCCGTTCAAATGCTTATATTTTTCCTAATCTAGGAATAATATTTCTGTTTTTCAATCTAAATGGTATGATATTTTACATCAAGCGGGCAGTAGCTATACTACACATCAGTTAGGAAGTTTCAGACTTTAAAGTTCTTAAAGTAGCGATATATTGATCAAATTATATATGTGAGATTCTGCAGGTTATCGTTATCATGCTCACTGCCGATTACTGGACGTGCTTTTCTTAACAAAAATGCGTTTGCGTAAGTTCCCACCACTTATTATAAACACTTTAAAGATAAGATTGTTTTTAAAAAAGGGAATAAAAAGTATACACAAAAACCTTGGTTCGAAAACCTAAATTCATGTGATATTTATTCTTGTTAAGTCATTCTACTATCAAAATTAATCTTATTAACATGTTACACCTTTTGACAAGCGCTCAGGACCGCGTAGCATAGAACACATATTCGCATAGTGTGAACTCTTTACCAAACATATCTGTCAAAGGTTTGAACTTTTTCAATTATATAATCCTGTACGCTCAATACAAATATGCTCCCAGAGGATGGTCAAGAAGTTGCATATTTGATTTTAAACCCAAAAATCGTAGAATCAATTGCTGGAGGTTTAAACTCCTTCAGCAGCTATTCAGATAGCTGTGGCCACATTTCAAGCATGTTCATAATTGACGGATTTCGCTTTGAAAACACTTCTGGATTAGATCTTTTTGTATCTCTTGGTCACAATAAATAAATAATAAAGTAATAATGATGATCTGTTGGTTTTGCATTAGTATTTACACCTGTATTACCCTCGTAGCAGTACCAGATCGGTTGTTGTAACGATAATTTTCTTCTCAGTTGTATGTACCTACAATGCGAAAATACCTAATTTTGTCATTCTAATTTGTTTGCAACAATTTAGAAATAGGATTGACAAATACGATGTGTAATAAGATAAGTATACCTAATATCAAGAAAATTCTGATTGTACGCATCTTTTGTTAGTAGATGTATTTAGCTCAACAGTGTGGTCAATATCTATTGTATCTCAATTACTAGATCACCACAGAAAAGTAGAGACAGATTTTAATTTTCAATTATAGCTATATTCAATTATTCAAATTTAATTCTTTGTTGTTATGAAATTACATGGCTGCCCAGCTTAAGGCACTACAAATAGGCAGGCAACACACTTTACATATCGTGGATATCTTTGTGACTATAGAATATAGTTTCTATGGAGCTATATCAATTTTTAAAAAGGATAGCTATGGAAAACAAAAAATTCGAAAATTATTAGTCTGCATTGTTTGTAATTTTTAAAAAAATTAATTCACATTAGTAAATATCTAACCTTACATTACATGTAATGACATGTCATCTTTGTCGACAGATATTCCTTTTGTGAGACTTTCCTAAATTAAATGTTGCTGATTGGCATGCAAAAAAATTGATCAAAAAGGGTTAAATTATACATAAAAATAACAGTTATAAATATGTTATGACAATTTATGACACTTTTTCCCATTTTATGACTTTCTGTAAATTCATGACAAGTGGAGACCTGTTATTATATTTATTTCTTTATCAATTTTATAGTATCTCTTTAAAAATTTAACTAATAAACCTATGTCTGGCATCAAATTACTGATGGACTGGTTAAGCGTTATAATTGCATCTATGGAAACTATTTCGTTGCTAAAATCAATAGTTTCAATTCCAGTGGTGAAGACTTTAGCAGTAGCTTTTTTGTACTGAGCACTGATTCTAAGAGTATTGTTTAAATACAATTTATTTACGTTTTTAAAGTTATAATTTGTATCACTAAACCTATGAGCCTTACAAAAATATGAAAAAATATTTTTAAATTCTTCTGGAAGATGTAAGGCACCATTTATTTGTTTTGCAGTTGTACCTTTAGCACCAACACTTAAAAAAGCAAAAATAATTTGTATAGATAATGGGTAGACTACTATTCTAATTATTGCCTACTTGGAACAGCATTTCGCAACCTAAGGGTTGTGAACATTTTAAAAAGTTGTATGGCTCTGACTATTTTTCACACTTTCATAGAACACTCAGCTTGTATGTTTTGTTGAAGTCTCTCAAAGATTAAAAAGAAGAGAAGAATCTGGAGGAGGAGAAAAAGCTAATTACGGTTCTAATGTCTTGATTGGAGGTTTTCAGAACTTTCAGAACAGTGTTGTTTGTTTGCACATAGAGACATTCTATTCTGTTCACAACCTAATCCTAGACATCTTTGACTTTTTTAGATGGTTGTTGTTATTATTGTTTATACATTTTATTTTAAGGTTTTGACCCTTACGCTCTGAGATCTTTTGCAGTTTCTTAGAAATAACCCTTTGTTTATAAGTACACTTTTGGATTGGTTTAGCATAAGAAATAATATTTATTTTAAAGATACAGCTTAGAATTGCACCCACAAGAACAGTTGCATAATCAATCAAATTAATCATACGATTAACCAATCAGACGTAGTAAAATTCAAATAAAAATTCAGAATTATCCAATCAGATTAGCTAATCCTGTAATTAATTTTATCATTTGATCAACTATTTATATTTTCCCAAAGTTTATTTTGAATATCATTCACATCCGAGAGTTTGATCCACTAAGATAAGAAATTGTACCTATAGGAACCTAATAGATAAAATAAGGTATTTGCAAATATATTAAAGTAGTAGCTAGTTCATGAGTCCTTAACATTAATTCTTCAAATAATTAAAACATTTACCAGAGAATGTATTTGATTTAAAGAGTTCAATAAAACATTAGTGATTATAAAGAATCTACAAATCAATGATAGAAATGAATTATTTTGCAATACAGAAAACATTTAGGTTTATTTAAATTGGTGTTTCACAATAACAATAATGTATACTTTTACAATTACAATGTATTTAAAAAAAATCTTTAACTTTTGTCTATTAATTATCGGTATGAATTTTTGCATGCCTGTTTAAGGCACTTTTATTACTAAATTGTTTATGACATGTATCACATTTACAAGGTTTTTCTCCAGAATGAATGCGCATATGTATTTGAAGTGTACCTTTTTGAGAAAACTTTAAATTGCATATTTCACACATATAAGGTTTTTCACCAGAATGAACCCGCATGTGAATTTGCAAACCACTCTTTTGAGCACACTTAAAGTCACATTTCTCACATGCAAAAGGCTTCTCTCCGGAATGAGTTCGTTGATGTATTTGTAACGTATACTTTCTCGAACACTTAAAATTACAAATATCGCACTCAAAAGGCTTTTCACCAGAGTGAGTTCGAATATGCATTTGTAAAGTATTTCTCAAAGAACATTGAAAATCACACATTCCACATTTATAAGGTTTCTCTCCCGAATGAATTCGACTATGCTTATTTAGAGTATCTTTTCGAGAACATTTAAAATTACAAATTGCGCATTCAAAAGGCTTTTCACCAGTATGAGTTCTCATATGTCTCCTTAAAACATTTCTTTCACGATATTTAGCACTACATATTTGGCATTCATAACGTTTTTCACCCGTATGGTTTTTCATATGTTTTAACAGTCCACTTTTTTCTGTACTTCTGTAACAACAAACGGTGCATTGAAAAGGCTTCTCACCAGTATGAACCCTCATGTGGTAAGTTAAACGTGTTTTGTTTGACGCACTATAAGAACAAAAATCACACTTAAACCGCTTGTCTTTCAAATGCTCATTGTCAGTCTTGGTATCTTCATGTTCTACATTAAATTCTTCTACTGAAACTGCTTTTAATAACTGAACATCAACATAGTGAATTTTAGAGGAAATTGAAACTTCATCTGCTAATTCATTTTTAACTACAGTGGAAAAGTCATCAGTGTCTGTAAAAAAGAATAGTTTAGATGGAAGCTTATACAGCATCACACTATCTAATTACCACGTGTTTTGGAAAATGATTTTTCTTGATCATTGTGTGTAAATTCCAAATCGTTTTCCTTGCCGAGTATTGCAATATTAGCATCCATTTTTACTAATTGCACATTTGTGAATTTAGAGCAAACATTGTTGAAACTACTTATTATATAAAATAATACTATATTGTTATTTACAGCTGTAATATGTAAATAGTACAAATAATAATCCAAAAAAAACTATTATTAACCAGATATAACCTGCACTTAACTCAAAATTAATAAACATATAACCTCACAAAAAGCCCAAAACATTTTAGCAGTAATGATAATAACAATAATAATGAATGACTAATAATTTGTCAACAATTATATTGCCAACAATAGTTAACAACAGTCAGAAATCCACAAAACATCAGCAATCGAGTCATTGAGCCTTCAGTACATCTTCGGAATCACCAACTTTCTTCCATCAGTTCGAATGTTCGATCAGTTCAATGTTGTAAGTTACTAATACCATCGTTACCAGCAGGGGGATGCAATTACGTGCAAAATAATGGGGGACAAAAACTGACAGGAAGACCAGTAGCGAAACAGTTGAAGCGCTTCATAAAAATGGAACTAACGACACCGTAGCGGGGAATTTAAATTCCTATATATATATTTATAACATTAAATCTTCTAAACATAGAAAAATATTTTTTAAAAGACTTATTGTTTAGATGAATAGGAAGTATCTACATTGAAATGGTTGATATCTTAAAACATTAACAAAGAATTCCTCAAAAGTATAAAAGATTTTGATTTAAGTGCAATCTTAGTGATATTTTCAAGTCTTTTACATTGTTTATCATTTTAACTAATGCAGGAAGTTTGTTAATTCAACCTGTGAATGCAAAGAAACCAAAAGTAATACAAATTTTGACAATCAGTAATTTAATATCTCTTGTAATTAATGCCATGCACTGCGAATATTTGACAAATGTAGAAAATGTAGATAAACGTGGAACCTAGAAAAGAGAATCATTTATTCTGATGCATAGTAGAGTTTTGTACATATAAATACCTAACTGGAATACAGGCAAGTTTTGGAACTCGGAAGAATTTGTGACATAAAATTTATTATTTGTTCTGTGAGCACGGAACTTGAAGCTAAAATGAAAATTCATTATTTAATTTTCAAACAGAAAATGGTTTTTATACATACCTGGCTGGTAATAGATGTAATGTAACACATTAAAGATCAATGGCAACTCGTAGAAGACAAAAGAATTTATAACCTAAAAAAGATATATTGGATTTAATATAGGTACTGGTACAAGACATGGATCAGCAATTAGAAGAAATGGTCGTTCATGCATATACAACACTTTCAGTTTCCTACAATAGTTCAGCAAAATTTATTTTAGACTACGATTCAACATTCCGATTCTAATTCAGAACAATGTAACTTAACAATCTGAATCATTAAGCAGCTTCACCTACAAAATGCTACTGTGTTCCTACATATAGATTTCATTATGAGCACTGATAATCTATCAAGATTTATTAAAATCATAAGGAAAATTGTTTTTAAGACATCTCTCTAAGCAAACATTAATAATATTTTTATTATTAGTAACACATAAAATATAATCTTTCTCTTATAAACCTACCTGTTAAATCTCTGTTGCTGAATTATTATAGACAGGAATAATTAACTGCAGATCTTCTCTTTTCGTCTTAAATCTTTGAAGTTGAACAAAGTTGAACTTCCATATTGTTATTTATATTTACGTAATACGTCACACACGTCGCAGACGCACATTGCGCATATTTTAATGAGATTTTTAAATTCCGCCTAGATCACATGATCAAATTAGTTCCATCGATTTCGAGCCGCTTCAACTGCAGCGCTACTAGTTTATCCCCCTCTCTCGACCCCGTTTCCCCCTATCTTATTTCAGCCCCCTGGTTACCAGCCACCAACATTTTAGGAACAGACAACAGATGGACAAAAGTCTTCAAAAATTGCATTCCGTGGGCAAATGGGCAACCCGCGCACTCGAACCAACTCGAACAAAGCGGAGATTTGCATTCGGTGCACTACTGGTTGCCTATCACCGGCTTGAAGAGATACATAACTTAAAATGGCGTAATTAAGAATTTATAAAATATAAGAACACAGAAATAAACTTGAAGAAAAGGAAATATACGATACAGTTTAATGGTGAATTTTGGGTGTATTATTGTAACCCTCCTATACTATACAAGGTGTTTACTATAGGTATATTACATATTAAAGGGGAATACTGCAGGTGTTTGTATAAAAACATACCCCAACCAACATGCCAACAAACAAAGTAAGATGCAAGGAAAAGTGAATAAGAAAACGCGTACCATAAGGTTTGCGCGCATGCACTAAACTTTGTTAGAGACTAGTAGTCTCTACTCTAGGACCGTATTTTCCATCGCACTTTCATGCCAAGTACTTCCTTTTCTAACCCCGAAGTATTCCCCTCTAATAACACATGGGCTGAAAAGTCCCAGGCCTAACAAAGAAAACACGGTTTTTTTGTTCAAAATTAGCTTTATTCATCAACGTAATTTCCATCAAGAACAACGCAATCATTCCAGCGCCGCTCTAACATTTCAATACCACTTTTGTAGAACGATTTATCTTTTGCCTCAAAATAGGACTCAGTTTCAGCGATAACCTCTTCATTCGAGCGAAATTTCTTACCGGCAATTCGAAGTTCAATTCATGTAGTTTTGCCATTGTTTCGATTGACTTGTGACACGGTGCGTTGTCTTGATGAAACAAAATTTTTTTCTTTGCCATATGCGGTCGTTTCTTTGCAATTTTGGCCTTCAAACGCTCCAATAACGCTATATATATAATATTCACTGTTGATGGTATTTCCCTTCTCAAGATAGTCGATGAATATTACACCACGCACATCCCAAAATACCGAGGCCATAACCTTTCCAGCCAATTGTTGTGCTTTCGGTCGCTTTGGACGAGGTTCACCAGTTGCTGTCCACTCAGATGACGATCGTTTCGATTCCGGAGTGAAGTGATGGATCCATGTTTCATCCATTGTCACATATCGACGCAAAAATTCCGGTTTGTTACGTTTAAACATGGCCAAACACTGCTCAGAAACATCAACACGTTCTTGTTTTTGGTGAACAGTGAGCAAACGCGGCACCCACTTTGAGCAGAGCTTTCTCATAGTCAAATGCTCATGCAATATAAAGCCAACACGTTCTTTTGATATCTTTACGATGTCAGCTAACTCACGCAACTTCACTTTTCGATCATTCAAAACGATTTTGTGGATTTTTTTGATGTTTTCTGGTGTTACCGCCTCATTTGGACGTCTACTGCGTTCTGCATCATCGGTGTCTCTACGACCACGTTTGAAGTCAGCAAACCAACGTTTTATTGTTGTTTCTGATGGAGCGGAGTCCCCATAACACTTTTCAAGCCATTACTTCGCTTGAACGGTATTTTTTCCCATCAAGAAGCAGTGTAAAATTAAAACACGAAATTGTTTTTGATCCATTGTTTTGAAAATAACAAAAGTAGCGTCACTCTTAGCACAATAACTCACAAAATAATGAATAGAATATCATGAATCTTTAACAGCTGTCTTTTGAAGGTTAGTACTAACTGAAAAAGCGGTGAATGCAATAGAACTAGCGCCATCTATTTGTTAGGCCTGGGACTTTTCAGCCCATGTGTTATGTTTTTGATTATATGGGGCTTTCTTTTTATCATCGGAGTTACTCAGAGCTGTTCAGAAATCAAATGATTTGTGTTCTTTTTACGGGACCTTCGTGCTCCAAGTGGGTGCACACTGGATACAAAATCACCGCTTTGTTCATCCAGGTGAGGTGCCCTAGTTGACCAATACTGCAATTGACTACATGCACTTGACGTTATGACCTATGAGTTATGACTAGGTTGTTGTCATGGTTTTGTTTCCAAACGTGCTTAAAGAAATAGTGGGGATATGTCCTTATTATTCTTACGGCGATGAATTGAATATCAAAGCATAAGCATACTTTGGGCACAGATTAAATAAGAGTCAGGTATTTCACTCCCTCTACCACCAATGTTCCCACTTTTTGTCTCTGAGCATTTACATTTGCAGCTCTGAGAGTTAATTATTGTTATTTTTTCAGGTCCAGGCCGAATGTATTCGAATGTTACCGCTCAGCCAAATGCAGGCGCTGCAACTCAGTGGTAGCGATCGCTGTTCCAGCGCTGATGCAATGTGAACGCGCCCTTTGTTATATAAAGCTTAGGTTCAGAAGCAGTAATTAGGCTTACGCTCTGTCAGCATCGAAGAAAGCATTTTTAAAAGTGTTGCCTTTGTCTTTACCAAAATTGACGTTTGTTGCCGATTGTCCAGTAATCTTTCACCAACAGCGATGCTAATTGCTGCTTTCTTCCAAACACAAGAACGTTACATCTGGAAACGCTTTTAGTCTTTGAGATATATGGTGTTAAAGTTTTATTGGAAATTTCTTTTTCTCTACTGTTTCAAATAAAATATGCTTTATTGAGCTGAAACTTCCAGCATATTTTTTACTATATGAAATCCACCTTTCCACACTGCTTGTATCCAGTAACAGTCAGCAAGTAGTAGCACTGCCGTCATGAACTTTCTAGATAATCGGTAGCAGACACACTTTTGAAAGCGTTTTCTTTGCTGACGGTAGGATGTAATGATGGTTAACTCTTCCTAGGCACAGTTAGTTTTTGTGGTTGATGCCTTTATAGGCGGAAATATAGAATGAGTAATGCGCACAAATACTTACACCACTAAGAAACTGACAAGCTCTACTCTTTTAGTATTTTACCTAATTTGGATTCATTTTTTAGTTTGGATAAACAAGTGACTCTAATTTATCTGTTTTCTAAAATCTTTCAAAAACTCGTCACAGAAAGATATGAATCACAGAAAGAAATGAATCACAATTCAATAAGTATGGCGTTATTTAAAAGATTATGGAGAAAGGGTAGCCTTGTATTTTTCCGTAGAATGCATCATTTTCTAGTAAAATTGGATTTTCCAGAACCTCTTCAATTGATTGGCTTATATCTAAAGTTATTCATTTTTTTTTCTAAATATCTCAAAGACAGAATGCAATATTCGTATTGCATTCCTTGACAGAAATTAAGTGTACTTTGTCGCATAACCTTTTTCTCTAAAATGCACCGTTTCTGAAATAGGGGGTGTCAAACTACCCTACACCCGTTGAATTTGAGAGATTTAGAAAAATTCAATCTTATTAGAAAATGATGCAGTCTACAGAAAAGACGCAAGAGCAACTTCTTTTGCTAAATTGATTGTTAATTACGAAAATAGAGAACTTTTTTAATTTTCCGTATTTTAACAATTTTCTTTAAAGTAATTTAACTGAACTTTCTTTTATTTGACTAGTATTAGTATTATACGCCTTTAGAGTTTTCCACGCTATTCTTTAACACCATGTGTATGACGGAAACAGCCAAATTATATTCGTTACAACAAAAAATTAATATTTTCAAATGGATCTTTATATTTATAAACTAAAATTCCCAATGCTCCGTATGTTGTTTTATCTGTATAAAAATAGAACGAAAAACACATATGTGTAGAGTGTGTCCCAAATTCGTGGCTTACTATTGGGATCTCGAAAATTGTAAGAGATACGAAGTCGGTTAAATTAAAAAAAGTTGCCTAGTTTAGAGGTCAATTTACTTTTGCTTTTGTTTTTTAAAAAAATTTTACGGCCTACTAGATATTCGCTAAAAACGAAATTATCTGATTTCTTTTAAAGTGAAATATCTCCGGGACAAGCAAAGAAAAAAAAGAACAACAAAGAGGGTATTTTAGACAATTTACTCCGAAACACAAAAAAATCATTTTCGCGATCGTCTTTTGTTTAACTTCGGTAGTGAAACGTAAATTCAATTTTTTTTAATAGAACGCCTACTTAGTTTTTATATTACTGAATCACCTTAAATGCTTTTTAGTGATACATGTTTTGACATAGCTATTTCTTTGTTTTACCGCGTTACGAAGTGAAAATCATTCTTCATTGTAGTGTGTCATGACATTTAACACATAAAGTCGTGAATTTTTATCAAATAAATTCATTTGTTATGCGAAAATTGTTAAACCAAAATAAATACGCTTTTAAGATCTTTTACGGAGCATATTAGCTGCTTATTTGACACCATCTGTTAATACTCAGTAAAGTATCTTTTAAAAGCGTCTTTCTTTTGTTTTAGCAATTGTTACATAACAAATGTAATTTATCTGACAAAAATCAATGATTTCATATGTTTAATGTCATGGCACACTACGTGGGAAATTCACTAAAAAGCATTTTAAACAAGCTATTCAGCAATATGAAAATTAAGTTGGAGTTTCATTTAAAAATAATTGCGTTAACGTTTCGTCGCCAAAGTAAAACGATAGACGATCGTAAAGATTTACCGTTTTTTTTCTATCTTTGCTCGTTCCTGAGATATTTCATTTCAAAGAAAATCAGATAATTTTGTTTTTAGCAAATATCTAGTAAGCCGTAAACTTTTTTGAAAAAACAGAAACATCAGTGAATTGATCTCCAAAATAAGCAACATTTTTCTAATTTAATTGACTTCGTATCTCTTACGATCTTTGAGATCCCCATGGTGAGCCACGAATTTGGGATACACTGTATACTGATATTGGCGTAAGTGAATCCAGTCACTGGTTCAGAATGCGGTTACTGGTACCCGTATTATTAATAGAGACGTTAAACCTTCCTCTAACGTTAAAATAACGTTACTACCGTAAATTTAAATTTGTAAACAAAATGACATAACCTCTAAATTCTGTTTAGTGATTGTAGTTGATACACGTGCGATACACAATCTTATTAGTTACTAATGTCTTACTAGACAATTTTATGACAAACGCACGTGATCAACAAACAAATAATATACTTAACAATTCAAAAACCAATATAACGTTACCATAAACCCTTCCGCTATTTGTGGCGTAATACCGTCCTCCTATAAGAAAGTAACGTTCCGCTATTTTCTGCACAGGCGCACTATTATAAAAATAATAATAGTGGGAGACGTGCGATAACTCTCTAATGTCAAATTAGAGTTCCTCTGTACACAATGTGGGTAGTAGTCACTGAGTGGCAGTAGTTGAGCAGTCAGGATTGTTTTAATTGGTAGATCACTGTTATGATTTAGAATTGTTTAATTGATGAACCAAATTTTTGACTCACTAATTACAATTACCGTTAGTTGTGTTACAAGAGAAGAAAGTTATACTTTTTTTCCTACGTGCGTCATTTAATTCCCAGATAGCACAAATATATCTTTAAGATGTCTTATATACATCCCATTCAGATGTTCATGACATCTTAACAACGTCTATTTACGCCTGACAGACGTCTTTAAGACATATCTTGGACGTCTTATGTTAAAAATCTGGATGTCCTTAAGATGTCTTATAGACGTTGTAGAAGACATCTGGAAGACGTTTTAAAGACCTCTTTTCGGTACATTCACAATGCCTCATCTACCCAGGGACGCTTCAAAAACATCTTTAAGACGTCTTTTGGATATCTTATTTACAAGGCCATAGCCAGCTGGGGCTTAGTTGAATAAAACAGCCATAAATATGTTTTATTTATTTATTATTAATTAATTATTTTTATTAACAGAACTTGTTCTTCTATCACTGGCCCTATGTAGCCAGGTTTGTATAGAAGTTTCCGTTTCGTTTTGGTTCCTACTAAATTTGGTTTCTTCTGCAGCACCTTAAAAAAAGAAGCAACTGTAATTAACTTCAAAATATAATTACATATTTATAGAAACCAAAAATGAGTAGATTTACTAGAAAATTGATCATTATAGCTTGAGATGGTTCATGTGAATGACATTGAAACTCGCCTTGATCACTATCACTACCACTATGTGTATAAGTTGCATCTAAATTAAAGTAATTACTTTTATACCCATCCGATTCATTTTCAAACAAAGCATTTGAAATGTGCGTAGGCAATATACATGAGGGTTCATTATCCCTCACTGCAGTGTAAAGCCAATAGGCTCTTTTAGCACGCATATAGTATTTTTGTATTTCCTTAGACATCTTGGAACGAAAAATTAAACAGTAACTTACCTTTTTTTGAATTGCAATTCTTCTAAAGTGCACTGCAATCAGAAGCGTAAACCTCTCTTCGACCAGAAGATAAAACGATAGAAGTATAGCCAAATAACACAGGTCAACCTCACGATCACGTTGCCCATAAAAAGTGGATAACCTAACTTCTTGTGATTTCCGCGGGAATATAATGCTTTGCGCTGTTGCCACATTTTAGACAGATCTTTATCTTAAGGATATAAGAACGTTTACGGTTTATTTTTAATAATTTTAAAATTAAAACTTAGAAATAAACAATATCGGTGTACTTATTAGTTAATTTTATTAAGTTGCTACTGTATGTAATAATTCATTTTTGCTACAATAAATACATGGGAAATATAAGGAAATTGAGCAATGATAATAACTGACAACACAGCAACTTTAGGTGGTACATCGGCGTTACTGTGCATGACTAATTTAAATTTGAAACCGTAAAATACAGTTTTACATGGTTTTATCCTTTTATTCGCCTACGGAAATAAAAATAAAAAATGTTTACGTTCTCTAATCTGATTATAATCAATGTATTTCATTGTTCCAGCCGTGGTAGTAACTGTTGATATTTATCTTTTAGGTGAATATTCAACGGAAGTTTAATATATGCAGACACTAGATTTGGATAATAATCCTGTCATAAATAAACAAATGTTTTATAAACAGCAAAAGTTTAGTGTACGACTGAAAATATATGAAAATTTATATTCAAATTTCATCGTCATGTTGGATGTCTAATAGATGCCTTCAAAACGTTGAAATCAGACATCTTTAAGACATCTTCAATAAGAAATCTTTAAGATGTCTTCGTTATGTTGCAAGACGTTCAGACCTAAAAGTGACATTAAACGGACGTCTTAAAGATGTCATGTGCTATCTGGGTTCCCTTCGGTTCGTGAAATAAATGTCATGCGCGGGAAAAAGAAACACTTTCTTCCAGAGTATCACATATGATTTTTTTTCGTCGTCTTTAAAAAAATTATCAAAAATCTAAATAAAGGTTATTCTACATTCAGAATTTACTTTTGCAAGTAATTATAAGATAGCTTTGGTATTCATGGCATCTAAAACGTATCTAAGAAAAAAACGAAATAAAAATTAAAAACAGGGAGACAAAATTACTTTGCTCAGATACAATCATCAACTTTTGGCCACAAAATGAGGGTCGAAAAGCCTGCTTTCTAATAAGGTCGATGAAAAAGTTTTGTTATGTGTTACTATAGAAATTAGATTGAAAAATATGTATTTTGGATCCATATTAAGTATTGCTGCCGATACTGCGACTTTGCCCAACTATCTAGGAACTCTATGTCAAACATTTAGTTAGCGAAGTTGTCATAAATTGGTCTCTGCCATCAGCAAGTCTCTTTATAGATTTTCGGCCAAGAAAGGAGATGTTAAAAGAATAATAAAACTTTACTATATTTGCCGTACCAAATAGATAATCAGGTGTACGGCACCCCGTTCACACCACTTAATTTGTTTGTCGTACCAAGTTCATAGATTGTGGATATTTTCATGCAATTTCTATTGATTTTTTAAGTGCCTAATTTTTGGGTAAAAATTAAAAATATTGGCAAATAATGATTTCTTATGTGGTCTTTGGACATTTTCTTTCATCCACAAAAAACTAAACTAACGTATGTTCAATAATGGGCTTTATTTTCTTTTACCTATATCAGCGCTAAAACAACTAACACTAGAACGTACATTTGAAGAGATTAGAGAATAAGACCCCAATTACTATGGATCTAACTCTTTAACCTCTTCTAATTTCATATTTTGGTTCTATTTATTAGCTAGTAAAATATAGTATACCTTCTACTGTAAGTTATATTGGTGCTAATTATAGGTAAGAGAATAAGGCCAGGCCCAATATGATTAGAGAAATAGAAATTTTGTTGCTTTGTGAATTTGAATTTTTATATTGATGTCTCTTTGAATTGGTATGAACTTGACATCAATCTTATTTATTTTTTTGATTTTATGTTGTATTGGTTGTATTATAGATTTTTAAAATGCTTAAGGCATCTAATCGAAATTAGTGTTTTCTTTACAGCTTTCATCTGCTTACTATATCCAGTTTCAATGCTTGATAGTAATCTTCAGTAATTATATCTCACTAGTTTAATCGGTTAAAGTATACATAGATAACCTAAATAAAATGCAAAATGAAGGTTGTTTAAATAGAATTATTTATTCTAGAAGAAAACTAAATACATAATGATACAATTAAACCTTAAATCTATTGTCTTATGAAATTTTAAACTATTGTAAATTCATATTTATAAAACTCAATAATAGTTTATTACAAATATAAAATAAACTTATCTTTAGATTAGCGATAAGTAGTCAATAAATCTTCAAAAGTATTAGATGTCACATCTTCAACTTGAGTTTCTTCCTTACTATCATAATCGAGAACAGTGTGAAACGCTTCAGACGTTGCTATTAACGAGTTCGATTGTAATTTAAGACAAACATATGAAAAGTTTATTTGCAGTACATTATTGTACAGTTTTTTTAAATCTTCCAAATAAGTTTCTTTGTCTTTTTTTAGTTTTATGTAGAATTCGGCTACATTAGGGTACTTTTCACTCTTTTCACCGAATTCCATTAAATTTTGACTCATTTTCTTTTACTTCGTTTTTCTATAATTGTTAAAGGACGTTTACGATTAAAGGTTAACAATCAAAGACCATTAGAAATAACTAAAGCAGTTGTTTATGTTTTATTCACAGCTTGCTAAATTATAAAAGGTAATAAAAAATAATAATAAAAAAAAGATAGTAGTAATGCGTATTTAATACAGGGAGGCATTGGTTAAATTGGATATTGAGATTGTCCAGGTGTGTTATACGTGACCGTATTTGCCTTAATTTTTTTAACATACTAAAATAAGCAAAAAGGAAAAGACTTTTAGTATAGATTTAAACAATTAAATAATTCGAAGGCTAATTTCTTAAAAAAATCAATGATTACAACAAAAATTATTGTGTGGGATTTAAAAAGAAATTGCGTCTGCGCGTAACACGGCTTGTTGACGCAGCGTGTGAATTGATTTTCCATTTTAATCAAATCGGGTCCAACAAAATTTCTCAAGAGGTGTCTAAAAATGTTTTCGTACTTTATAGTTTAATTATTAACACATTGATTGCTTGATGCCTGCCAAAAACTATATAAGGATAGGTGGAAAATCGTTTTAAAAAAGGTAATATTTGTAAATGTCTCTTGCATGACATTTTAATTTCAAAGATAGTATTGCTGTACTAGTGGTTCATTTCAGCCTTCAAGATATGAATTAAAAGTTCATTCTTTATCATTTTCTTTTTCACATAGAACACTAAATCCCTTTTTTATCAAGTACATTAAGTACAGATTTGCTTTTGAATGAGTGCATGCATAAACAGCATAAAATTCACTTTTTGTGATGTATTTGTATGCTTCTAGCTCCGCCCAATCGAATGAGCAGATCTGTAAAAGCATCATTTTCTGACAACATTAAGTTAAGCATACGTTGGTACAGTAACATCTATTATTATCAGCATGATGTGTTACTTTGTTAAGACAAAATTTAAATAATTCGAAAACTTAAAGATTACATAAATGTTCTGCTTCATTTTGTAATTTGCATGTTATGAGCATGACTTTAAGCAGTAATTTATAAACTGCTGTTTATGTATGTATGAGCGTAACTTAGATATAGTACTAGTTATTTATGTTTAATACTGTTTTTCACGATTTATGGGTTTTTGAAAATTGTTGTCAGGAAAAGTTTGTGGAATACGGTCCTGTTCATTGAACTAGTTGCGCGCGACACTTGCCAGAAACCTCTGCCAGAATCCTCTAGCATACCACCAATAGAATAATTGCATTATTTAATTTGTATAATCCGCGAAGATAAGGGTGGGAAATAATAGTTGAAAATCGGCTTATACAACATTTTCGACAGATTCACAAAAAACTTGTATTTGGTGCTTTGTAAATAGCGCCTTTAGTGCATTCCCTGTAAATTTAACGTAAGTTGAACTATGATTTATGTTTTTTTAATAAGAAATTCTCATTATACTCGAGGGGTTTTTCATTATCTAACCTAGTTGATGGCCGAACTCTCGGAGACAACTGACAGGACAGATAATCAATTATAGATTTATATCGCATGTTGTTAACTTATAACAAGATGTTACGTATTGATAAAACTAGGGCATGGTTGTGCCAGTTTTATTTCATATTATGACAGAGCTGATTGCTCATGCTACTGTCCGAATTCGAGATTTAGGTGCTCATCAAATCAGGTCATACATCCAAATATCGACACAGATCTGTGTACACATTTATTTGGATTGCAGTTTAATACATCACGGTATTACTAACTCCCTCTTTCAGGTCTCATTCACACAAGGAAACCACAATGACGGATCGTAAAGCAGTTATTAAGAATGCTGATATGAGCGAAGACATGCAGCAAGATGCTGTTGACTGTGCCACACAAGCAATCGAAAAATATAATATTGAGAAGGTATGATTATCACTTACATGTTTTGATGCATATTTCAAAACATAAGGTCATTATATTTTGCATTGCTAATCAATCTTACGTTTTCTGTATGGATTTATGCAAATCAATAGAAGTGTGGGTAGTAAACATAAGGCCAAATTATTTTTACTGCGTATTCTTGCATAAATCTCTAGATTTTAATTGAGTAATCACTTTAATGTATTAAGTAAGCCCACCTAAATCATTAACAATATAGATTTTGTTATTGTTGATTTTATCTGTAAATTTCAAGTTATTGTTCGTAAAAGCTTTTAAAAGTGATATTTTGTTAAATAGAAATCCTATTAGATTGTCTTGGCCCGCATGATTTAATATAATATTGCAGAACAAAGCTTAAAAGGTCTGGAAATGACATTAGCAGTTAACTGTCTTTGATGTATGCATGGGATCCTTTCAAATTTTGGGAATGTCAGAGAAAATTCAATTTTGTTGGGTATTTTGCTTCTTAATATCAATTCTGTAAATTCTAACATTTGATAAGAATAATTTTATTGAATTTTGATTTAAATTGAAACATTTGAAAGTAAGTTTTTTTGAATTCTACGTTTTATTTTTATAAGGAATACTATGGATTTTATTTTTTTGGCAGAATACCAAAAGTCTTCCTTATAAGATCTTAATCTAACACAGTGTTTGACATTATCAAAGTTGTCTTATTATAAGATGAATAATTAGTATAAAGTAAGCTGAAACTTTATTCTTATCATTAACCAATAAATAAGCATACAACGTAATTTAAGAAGAGTCATAATTATGAGAACGTCACAGATGATGAGTCTTATGTTTATAAAGTTTTAAAAGGATTAAATGTACTTCATTGTTTTATGGCATGTGATTTACTAATATTTATCTAGGGTATCACGTAAAATTCAACTGTAATAATTGAGATAGTTAATATAATAGATAAATGCTTTGATTTTTTAACCTTATGCTTAATATTGTTTATTGGATTGACGTGAAATTTGGGGTGTAACACATCGTTCAATAAGTCCCGAGACTAACAACGAAAACAACATTTTTTTTTTCAAAAATCATTTTTATTCATCAATATAATCTCCTTTTAGAGTGATACAATCTTTCCAACGCCTTTCCAACATTTCTATACCATGTTTATAGAAGGATTTATCCTTTGCTTCAAAATAGGCTTCAGTTTCGGCAATGACCTCCTCATTCGAGCCAAATTTTTTTCCCTGGAGCATTTTTTTGAGATCAGCAAAGAGCCAGTAGTCGCTGGGGGCTAAATCTGGCGAATACGGGGGGTGGGGAAGCAAATCAAAGCCCAACTCGTAGATTTTTGCCATTGTTTTCATGGACTTGTGGCATGGTGCATTGTCTTGCTGAAAAAGGATTTTTTTCTTCTTCATGTGCGGTCGTTTTGCTGCGATCTCCTCCTTCAAACGTACCAACAAGTCAATATAATAATCACTGTTGATCGATTTACCTTTTTCCAGGTAGTCAATGAAAATGACGCCATGTGTATCCCAAAAAACAGACTCCATGACTTTGCCAGCAGATTGCTGCTGCGTTTTTGGACGCTTTGGGCGGCTTTCGCCAGCCATGCGCCACTCAGATGATTGCCGATTCGACTCCGGAGTGAAATGATGTATCCATGGTTCATCCATGGTCACGTATCGACGCAGGAAATCCTTTTTATTGCGAGTAAATAGCGATAAACAGCTCTCTGAATCGTCGATTCGTTGCTGTTTTTTGTTCCATTGAAAGCAATCGCGGCACCCACTTGGAAAAAACCTTTTTTCATGCTCAATCTTTCATGAAGGATTGTAAATACGCTTCCAGATGATATCTGTGTCATTTCTGCAATCTCACGGACCTTTACTTTGCGATTTTTCATTACGATTTTGAATACTTTACTCACATTTTCCGGTGTAACGGCTTCCAATGGCCTACCCGAACGTTCCGCATCGTTTGTGTCCGTACGACCACGTTTAAACTCAGCATACCAGCGACAAATCGTTGATTTGGATGGAGAGGAGTCCGGGTAACGTTTCTCAAGCCATTGCTGGGCTTCTACGGTGTTTTTACCCATTAAAAAACAATGTTTTATCAACACGCGAAACTCGCTTTGTTCCATTTTTCAAACAAATTACAAAATGACTTTACTCTAACCTCGATAACTCTGCTGTTTGTGGTCCAATCGACGTGAAATTTTTACACGTTTCATGTGAAGGTTCGCACTCTAGGGAAACGTGGCTAGTTTGGTACCACTAGCACCATCTCTGGGTTAGTCTCGGGACTTATTGAACGATGTGTTATATTGAAGTTGTTAAAATCTATTATTGCAATTTGTTTTCTACAGTTTATTTTGATTAGCTTTTGAGGTATGACATCAACTTAGTTTTTTTTTTAAATGGTTAAATTTGACCTAATTGGAAAGCTCATTTTTTTCTGAGTACAATAATCAAGGAGCAGTATTCATTAGTTGATGGCGCAGTAAAATTGTCAGTATACTCGATCGCAGGTGCATATTAACATGTTGCGCTTATCGATACTACTTGGCTGGATAATCATACACATGCAATTTTCATAACTTAGTGATGTTGTTTATCAGTGACTCGACGGATCTAGATATCCTTTATGTTAGTAACATTGCACCGCTGATGCAATTACGTCACCATGACATATCAAACTAATCTCTACTACTCCTTGGCAATGATATATCTCTTCATGTTATTTTTATTAAAAATGAAATCAAAATAAAAGTCGTAATAAACACTAGTTTGTTTAAGTCATGTAAAAGTCAATCAAAAAATAAAATTATTTGTCATACTGGCATTTGATTACTTAGTTTTTACAAAAGTTTCAGTATGAAATCCTTTCCTTAGATGTATGCATGCATGCGTAGAAAGTGAAGGAAAAATTTCTGAACATTGCAGTGATTTTTTGTTGTTTTGTGGATATTTTTTTTAGATCTCTTTATATTGTAATTGCAAATTACTAAGTGTTCTTTTTTAATAGAACTCGTTAAGACACTTTAATAGCTGATAGCATATGCATTCCTAGGAGTTTTTACAGATATTTCAGTCAGAAACACCCTCTATATAACTATAATTATATCAGAGAGTAATGAGCTATTAATTTAACATTTTAACGAATTCTTTGCATAAAATATTTTTTATTTTCCAAGATAATAATAAGATAGACAGTCAGTTGAACTATTATGGTATTAAGGTAACAAAAAACAAATTTGATTTACTTTTTTTATGGTTGAAATCTACAGTTCTAAACTCAGAAGACAAAGCACCATTTTTTTTGTCTTTTTTTCATAAAAGAAATCATTGGGCACATTGAAAGTGATGCAACAGCTAGATGTTATCATCACGTGACTGCTAGACTACTGATTTACAGCAGATAGCCAGTATAGTATGTTTTTTCCTTTTCTATAATACTTGTCAGCATAGTTGAAAGTTGGCAGAAATGCAATTGCTTGGTTATTCTTATTGTCGTTTTCTAAAAAAAGCAAATTTTATATTAGCCAAAATAAAGTAGGAAATTTCAACATTGACGGGTATTATAGAAGAAAAAAAAACAAGCTGTTTGATCTGTCATTTTGACTTTGATTTGTTTTTCAAATAAAACAAAATATTTATCGCATAAATAAAAATGTATTTTCAATACAAATATGTTTGTCTTTGATTGATTTGAATATTTAATTACCAAAATAATCGTTAAAATTTGACATTTGAAAATAAATTATTTCATTTTTGTTTATCTTCATCATGGTATTCTCCCAAGAGCACAAAATGTTTATAATCAAATCTTACTTTTGAAATGACATTTACATAAATGGGTGCATACTGATGAATTTTGCGACCAGTTTCTCAGCATTGCATTTTTGTAGGCAGATTTTTTTAATATGATAGGAAATTGTGTCCAGTTGTTTTGGGAAACCAACTGTTCGTAACACCAACAACTTCATTAAGAAGACTGTCTTAGGAAGTTAGATCGTCTTACAGAACCTGCAGAACAATAGTGAAAAACGATTGTGACCTATTTCCATATAAAATCTTGAATTATTGCCTATAGATTTTAATACACAAATTTTATATCGTAACAAACATATGACAAATAACAGTGATCTTTTGGACCTGACTTTTTTTTCTGACAAGGTCTGTTTTCACTTGTCAACAGAGCTTAATTCCCTGATGATGAGATTGCAGAATTCAGATAATCCACATATCTTTCTAAAGATTCCGCTACCTCTGTTAAAATTTAGAGTATGGATTGCTGTATCGTGATTAGCCCCATATTCTTTTAATGAATGAAGAGATCGTATTGCCCTTATTATATTGGTAATGCTCCAGAATGCATTTAAAAATATGAGGTGGAGAGTTAACTTGTGTTTGCAAGAAAATGGCACACATTTTTAACTTTTTTGTTTATAATTTGCAATTATAAAATAAATTAACTCGCATAATCTGGTTTGTCTGAAATCTGACAGTTTAATTTTACCTTAGTTCTAACTCAGGCAAACATATTCAGATTGAAAATACTTCCATAGCCACCCCTTATCTAAAATATTTTCATTTCATTGTATGAAGTGAGTACAGTCTAGTAATATTGGTCTTATAGGACTTTTAAGCTTTGTTCTGTTTTGAGATTTTAATTTAATTGTAAATTTTGTTAACATCGTATCGATATTAATTTTTACTTTTTTCAAATACAGGATATTGCTGCATATATAAAAAAGGAATTTGATAAAAAATACAATCCAACATGGCATTGCATCGTAGGACGTAATTTTGGTTCCTACGTGACCCATGAGACGCGCCACTTCATCTATTTCTATCTTGGACAGGTGGCTATATTATTGTTCAAGAGCGGCTAAACAAATTCAGTGTCATTCCTTCAGTATTCCAACTCGGTAATGATGAATCTTGGGCACTTGATTAAATGTAACTTTATTACCGGACTTTATTTTAAATATCTTACTCATTTTCAAATTATCCTTGGTAAAAGTGTGAATCATAATGAAATGGTAAAATTACGTTGACGAGATGTATATCTTTTTTATTATGGGATAATTTTGAAAATGTATTTACAAAATTAACAGCTTTTATTATTCATTATAATAGTTTTGGAATAAATTATTTTTTGTTATTTTTAATTTGATCTTTCTTTATTTCTGTGTTTTTACTTATATGTATATATGGAAACAAATGCGAATATTGATAAAAGTGATAATTTATATTTGAATTTATTATGTCTAATAGCAAAAAAAAATGTCATATCCAATAATAAATGGTATTAAAAATAGTGTACACTTTTATTTAAAATAGTTTTCAGCTACCGGCAGATTATTTTTAGTGGATATTGTGTAGGTGATAAACTACTGCCATCAAAATATTAAACACTTCATTCAACATTTAGACTGTGATGGATGATTAATAGTTTTTTGCAACTCAGGAGTTGAATACATTTTGTGCTATAAATAGCGTTGTGTAATTTTAGTAAATGCTCAGAATCGAATAGCTTGCAAGTATTTGCTGCTGATAGCCATTGATTTTCTGTGATAATTGTAATAAAAGTTTTAATCAGAAAACAGATTTATTGCAATTTTATTTTCTTATGAACGAATGTTAAACGAATAAATAGTTGACTTACTTTGTAAGTTAATAAGAAATAGAAATAATGTTAAATGATATTTTTATGTTAGGAAATGTGCAAATCTAGAATTTATCATTTTATATTAACGCATTATCTCCACCGACGATGAGAAATATTAATTGTGAAGATGGAAGTTTCTCTTAACTATGTGAAATTTGCGAGTTGTTGTGTCTATTAACATGTTAATGAATTCTTAAAGTAGCGTTTAAAGGTAATATTCAAATACTAAAATAAATTTTTGTAACAAATAATTAACAATTCAAAGAGTTTATTAACCTTTTAATTTAAAATGATACTTAAACAAATGTTTATTGTGTCTACTTTAAATCAGTTTTAAAAGAAACGCACAAATATGTATGTAGGAGTACAGAGAAGATGATGATTGAACTTGATTCTTGGGTAAATTGGGAATATACATAATCTCCAAAATGGGCATTAAATGCAAATTAAATTTAAATATCCAAGTTTATGTTTTTGTTTTGTTATGGGTTTATGATTAAAGTAGTGAAGTAAGTGAATAAAGTGATATCGTGCTTTTCTATTAGTGTACGAAAACCAGAATACTTCTATAGATTTCACTTCAATCAATCTTCCTTGTAGTAGCCATTTTTATACTTCTAAATTTCCATCAATATTCGTCTTTGTTTCCAGTTTTCTTTAATGTAAGAGTAAGATATACTTGTCCTTTTTTAGCGTAACAAGATAAAATTTATGTAGATGTTTAATCTTATTGTTATTCCTAAGAATTCTTAAAAAAATTTTGTAAACCTTGTTGATATAGATATCTCTTCCTTTTATTGATTCTTATGGAGAGTGTGTTACAATCTTTTTATTTATAGTTACATGATAATAATTCTCAAAAAAAAGAAACTTTCCTATACTACTTTGGAATATAATAATAATTATTAATCGTTAAAGTATTTAGCAAAAACAAAATATATAACATCTATTGTGATGCTTGTATGTTACAAGGTAATCAATTGCATCACCGTATATGTTTTTATGTTAGGCAAAGATGTTATGAATTAACCGTATTTAATGTCACTGGGAGATTTTGTGAGTAGCTAATATTTGCCAGAAAAAATATTTATTGCTTGTAGTGGCAGGTTTGGTAATATTTCTCTGCCAATGCACGCAAACAAGCTCCTTTTAGTGACATATATGGCCAATCAATAACAAATAATTTAGTTCTTCTAAAATGAATGACTAAATTAGTCAATATAGGAGAAAAAAAAGAAATCAATGCTGCCTTTTACTGTTAGCAGTTTAGAAGGACTAAAATTTTATATCACGCTGAACAGCAGTAATAAACAAAAAGACCCAGGTTAGAATAATTAATCTCATTTTGGTTGTGGATATAGAGGTACCTACTTGTTCTCTGCACACTTTTTAATATCTTGATTAAAAACTTTCATTTATTATTAACTTTTTGCTACTATTATTATTATGCTTGGTAAGTGGTATGTATATTATTGGTTTTATGGGTTTTCTTTGATATTTTCTTATATACTATAAAAAATATCTGTTTCTAATAAGACATGGTTTTGAAACAAATACTAGTTTTTTTTAAGAGTAAAGAAACCAGTATTTGTTTTGAATTCACTTTTGCCATCTTCAATACGTCCATAATTTTTTATTAGTCTTTATTATAATAATATGTGTCTTATCTTTGTATTTATGTTCAAAAACTTTACCAGCACTAAAATAAAAATTTCTTTCCATGTTTATATTAACTATTCTCTTAATACATGAATATACAATAATGTGTTTTTATCTGTCTTTCATTACGTTAACCTAATTACTAACATTCTTTCTGTTTAGTGATCTATTGAATATAATCTTTGTATAATATTGTTTGAATTGAATAATCTGCATAACCTTATATTAGCCTATTAGTCAGTTATTACATTTAATAATCTCATTGTATCTGTGGCATAATGGAATTTTCTGTGAGTCCTTCCCCTTGCAAGGTTTAACACAGTATGTTCATTTGAAAAAGTTCTAACCCTTAATATCTTGTAAACAGATGAAGATATTGAAATAAGAAAAAACACATTAATAATAATTTATGTTTGGACAGGGGCATTAGAATACATATTTATCACAATCATAGAGGTCGCTGTGTTCTCCCCAGCATCAAAGTCAGTTGATTGTGATACAAAGTATCAACACCAAACAAAAACTGATCGCGAATTGAGCTCAATAACGATTTTCTCTCCGCTAGAGGCGCTGTTGATCTACATTAAATTTGACAAGTTTAAACGTCAGTTTATAAGTTTGAGATTATTAAAACTTAAATCTTAGAAAAAAGTATTAAAAATGCGTTTTCGGAAACTTAACTCATATTTCTGATTTGATCATACAAATTACATAATACAGTTATTTGGGTTAACTTGATTTATTCAGAAACTGTTGCGCAACTCTACAGAATCTGTTTTACACCAATTTATAAAAAAATAATTGTGAAAGTGATGAAGATGACGACAAGGTAATAGAAAATATACTCTTTCTCATACAAACTTTGCAAAGAATAAATAATACACAACAAGGCATTAATAATTACTTTTTTCTAAAATTTAAATTTTAATAACCTCAAACTTATAAACTGACGTTTAAACTTATCAAATTTGATATGGAACAGCAACGCCTCTGGCATAGAGAAAATCATTATTGAGCTCAATTTGCAATCGTTTTATTTGGTGTTGGTACTTTGTATCACAATTAACTGGCTTTGTCCAGCATACCAAACCTCAAGATCTTAAATGGAACCCCCCCCCCCTACTTGTGACAGAAATGGAATAACAATGGCAATCTTTTGCAGAAAACAAAATTCAAATCAGTACTTGATCAAAGATTATAGCACAAAATGTCTATCTTTAGTGATGAATTTAAAATTGTGTCAGCCATTTCAACTGATTTAGTGCTTATTCTGGATACAAAGCAGATGAACGTAAACATTTTGAATTGTAATTGTAGCACGGTAAGTTTTAAAAGATTTAAATAGAAATATTCCCACTTTAAAAATTTTTCAGCCAATGTTTTTCTAACATCTTTTATTTGCTAGTCCAAAGTTTAAAAACATTCTTAGGGTGGTTTTTTTTATTTTCAAAAAAATGTGTTTTTTTACCCAAAAGAAATAGATAATTGTTTTTTCGCTTAATATTGTCTCTTAGACCGAATTTGTTTTGGAATGTTATGCAGTGAGATACATATTATACTTCAACCTCACTCCAGAATTTTAAATGGCACTACCCCATGTGTGATATATCATTTTAAAGGGTATAAAATTCTCAATCTTTTACATCAAAAAAAAATTAAAATCAATTTGTGAACTAGAGACAGAAATGTATTTAATTCAATCAAAACGTTTCTGTCTCTAGTTCACGAACGGCTCGGCCTTACCTCATCTGTTATGGGACACACTGTATTTTTTCAATATCTTTGTAAGCAGGGAAAAAGATTAATGTTTTAGTTATAGTGCAGTTGTACATGGTTTGTGAGAAAATAAGAAGACCCTAGTGAGTAAAATAATGTTTTTTGTACTTTTGTAGTTTGACAAAGAATGTTAGTTGCATCTGTGCTTAAGTTTTTCAAAACCAAAGGGATGCTGCACTCTTATGTGTTCTTTAACAGCCTATCAAAATTGCTTTGTTAAGTGTATGCGGGCTGTAATTGGCCACGGAAACAATACTCTGATATATGAAGCCATAAAATAAGTAATATTCCTAACCTGTGTTTGTTATTCCCTGTTATTTGTTAAGACTCACTGTTAAAAACCTGTTTATTTTGTCATTCTTCAATCTCCGATGTCTTGAAACTGGGACCTGTTTTTGCGAATTTGTGGAAATAACTACTTTCATGCACTCACCCCGGTAACGTGTCCCGTGGACTAGTGGAGATGATACAAGGTGCAATTTGTGTGAACCAGTGGCTACACTTTTTGTTCTCACTTCCCAGATAGAACCCCCGTCATTTTTTTTAAATTTATTTTTTAATTTAAATTTTTCTAAATTTTTTGTTTTGATTTTAATTCTTGTGTTAATATACTTTTATTTTATATTTTTATATATGCAATGCTATTATGTTATTGGACATGTTTGCAAAAACTTTTTTTAGCCGTTAAATATTTTTAAACCTATGAAGTCGAATTATTATAATTTATGCCATTTTAAGAACTTGGAATATGTATATTTGGTTTCTTAAAATAGTGTTATTTGCAGAGGGGTATGCTTTATTTATAAATTGCTTAGGTGACTGAGATTTATGCGTATCCACAGTTTTGATGATAATTTGATAAACTCAAAATGTTAAAAATTCTTAACATCAAGGGTGAGAATGGGGTTGCGAAACACTGGTATTATAAAATTTATCTGAGGATAATCTACTAAGAATATCTTTCAAACAATATGTTTGAGATGTTCCAAGGAGGCCCAAATTATGACCTTGTCAAATAATCCCCCTTTGTAGTAATGCAGTAAAGAAATGAATCAAGTTAATAAGTAACAACTTGTAGGCTTTGTGGTTTTCCATACATAGGTATAATATAGTAATTTATAATTTTTAAACTACGAATACAAATTACAGTGAAGATCTTATCCTTATATGTTGTAAGTTGTAATGTAGGCAACACACATTGCACAAACTTATTTTTCATAGTTATGCATGTTTTCAAAAAGATATTTTGATTTTACAAATTAGATTACGTAGTTGTGTTTCTTGTTAACCTGAAATCTAATCATGGACAACATTGTGCGTTCAGCATGAATTTTTACAACGCTTCATAATTTTAGAATTATCAGTATTTATTATATATTTGTGTGCATTTATTAAACAATAATTATACAGTGTAAATGCCGGTTGTGGAACGCTTTAAATAAAAATTCTTTGTGCATCTTTTGATCAGCCACAGATTCCATTACAACGGCTAATAACTAGACAATACAAAAGTTATTAGAGAGTTTTAGCAACTTTCCCAAATAAATACGGTAACGTTAAACCACAGAGTAGATAAAGGTTTCACCAGAGGCGACACTTCACTGTTTTTCTTTGTTATTTTAACCACTTGGTTTCTTAACCTTGGACATTTAAATCGGCGGAAAAACGGCGCCAAATTTAAAATTCGTAAGGGTAATAAAGAAATGAGGTTTGTTTGAAAAAGAAATCGCAAGTAGGCAATCAACAAAACAACTATTACTTAATACTTAAATATATTTTAATCAGGCAAAATTTACAATTAAAAATTACATTATACTTATTTATAGATTCATCAGTATCTGTAATTTTCTATTTTTCTTTTCTGCGGATTTAAATGATCTATTACTAAATTTTAAACAATAAAATATCCTAAACCTAATATATAATTTAATTAAGTATGTTTTTGGAAAGCTCCCACAGGGTGAACAAAATCTACATTTTGTAATTTTGCAAATAGTTTATTGCCAACTTCTTTGGTTACTATTACATCCTCAATCCAGACTTATCACTAGTAACTTTTTCTTTCATAGGCTGTCCTACATCTGACTCTAGTAGTTGCTTATCTGCAATAATTTACAAATTAGATTCATTCGAGAAAGGTATTGCTCTACATATCATAAATCTTTACTTACTCAAAGCATTAATCTCTATCTGAGAATCTGATGTTGCAGGTTGTTGTGACTCGGATGATCTGATTTCAGTATCTACAAATAATGCAAATATAATTAGATTAAAATACACATTAGTAGTTTGTTTTTATTTCTCAATGCTAACCATCTCTAGTTTCACTAGCAAATTTTCTTGGTACAGCAGATTGCAAGAGTTTATGCTTTGTGTTTATATTCACAAAATCCTCATTTATAAAATGATTGCTACATATTCTGTAACTAGCATGAACATTGACCTTATCCTGTAAATCAAGTCGGCCAGCATTTTCTATCCATTTCGTAGAACTACAACAGTAATGATTACACCATCATGTTTGTCATTATTAATATTTTACTTACATGTCAGGATTTCTTGGAAATCTAAGAAAACTTAACATCACTGGGGCAATTGTAACCTTTATTTACACAGCCTCTATAGGCACAAACATTATTATTTTTTCGTTTTTCAGACATATCTTTAAAAAACCGAATATAACCTCGAAATTTACACGTGCTACTCTTGCAAGCAGGACCTTTAAATTGGAGGAAAGTGCTATCTTTGTTTGCACGTATACTTTTCTCTCTCTAGTGTCGCCTCTGGTGAAACCTTTATCTACTCTGTGGTTAAACGCCAAATAAATAACTTGTGCGCGTGCGTGTGACGCTATTCGAATGTGTTTATCGTTTGCTTTACCGTTTGGTGAATCTAGGGAAATTTGTGTAACATATATTGGTTGCTATGAGAAAACTACGGTTGGTAGCAGTAACGTGCATGCTGTATGTTTGTTCTGTGTGTTTGTCAGTGGCACAGAACACTACAATGGTCAGTGGTTTGACAGAATTGACGTTGTCTGTTTAACAAACTTTGTCTAGGTCTGAAGTTTAACAGAATGGCTAGTTCATGTTCTCTAAGTAAAATTAAGACTACTGAGCGTAGTACGTTCAATATACGTGACGATTTGTAAAATGTCAAATGCGTGTGGATGGTATAAAATACGGTATGGCTAAATGTTTAAAACCTTACCTCCCGCTACTTTGTATACCGTATTAAATCACGTGACCTTAACGTTTACCGTAACTTGCTAAAACCCTATTAATAAAGCGACAATTTCTTAGACAACATAATTACCTCTCTCATATCACGTTCCTAGTTACGCCACTGACATAATTGTATGCTTGCCATGTGCAGAATTTTTAAGAGAATCAATCTGTAAGAATGGTTGCCATTAAAAAAAAGGTGATGACATCTTCGGGAGTAAGGGTGGGGGTAAAGAAAAAATGAAAATCATTCGAATAGACGTCTCATTGGGAAATAAGGTTGACATATCCGAGGATTTTAGGCTTAGATGCACAGAGAAGTTTTTATTTAAAGCGTTCCACGGCTGGCGTTGGTACTGTATAATGGAAGAAAATTGTTTTATGAGATTGCATCAGCTGCTTGAAAGCGTATCTATCAATACATTGGAATAGAAAACACAAGAAAGCTTTTTAAATTGTGAGGGGATTGTTTGGTCTGGATATCAATACGAGGATCATGCTCTTTTCTTCACTGTTAGAAAATATGTTTAAGTAACAAATGTAAACCATAAGAAAATGCAGTTGTAACAATTTTCTGCATTATGATATTGGCAACTATCATCGATAGCAGAAAGGTGGCATCTATTCAATGCACTCTGAACCATGTTTATCTAACCTTAAGTCCAATTCGCACTACGCGTGCAATTATTGCATGCAATCCAGTTGCATGCGTTTCCACCATTCACACCATGCTTCTCGTCAATGGGTTAGCACCCCGCGTGCTGACGCACGAAATTAGAACTTATTTGATTTTTTTTCCTGCATTTCTAGTGGAAAACTTGGTGCTTTTATTCATACCAATCTAAAATAACAATGTTGATATCGCTGTGGAAAAAAAACTGCAAAAGTTGAATAGGTTCGTTAGGTTAGAATGTTTAAAACTGTGGTTTAAAGCTTGGTTTAAAGTCTTTTCATTTTCATTTTAACGTTTGCAGTAGCATTTAACATGTGGTGTTCTTGAATTGTGTAGTTTTTTTTTTGTACAGCGTAATTAATTATAGACTCATATCAACTGATATTAATATATTATTTAAAAAAATGATTCACAGGATCGCGCCTTTTTCAAAATAAAAAAACGCATGTGACTTTTTTATTTTTATTCTGCTAAATATTGCCAACATATTAAAACCTTATTAAACCATAAAATCCTAAAAAAGCTAGCAGCATGCGCAGTGTGAATAAGTCCACGCTTCTTCACGCAGCTTCAACGAAATGCAGAAGAACCGCACGCAATAGTTGCATGCGTGAGCATGCAGGTGGCACCATACATTATATAGGGATATATGGGAAACTAAATTGACGACCTTGAACATATATATTTTAGTTACAGATCAGTTCTAAGAGGGCGCTGTATCAGTTATTACTTTCCAAGGTTGGTGAAACTGATATTTGTATTTCCCGCTATTTCCGCTTCTATCTTTAAACAAAATTACTTTTGAAAGTTGGACGTGAGCGCGTGAGCACGTGAGTTTGATTTTGAAGCAAATTTGAAGTGTTGCACGCGGTTGCTTTTAAGTGATTTTCTTCATAGATAAAGCATTAAGATCAGATAGATTTTAATCATGAGTTTAATGTCTGAAATAAAGACTAAAAAGTGTAGTGTTCGTGGTTGTGTAGACAATGTGAGCCGTAGGCATCGGTTTCCCAATCCCCGGAAAATCTCAGAAACTATCATAGAAGCATGGAGAGAGAACACCAACAACCCTAGTTTAGCAAACTTGTCACACGACCAATTACATAAATCGTTTTATGTATGTGATAGGCATTTCGCTTCAAGTGACATCGTTTGTGGACTCCGAGGTTTAAAAGTTTAAAAGAATTTCTACATAAAGGTAAAACTAATAATCAATTACAGTACAATTAATATAATATTATGTGGGCAATTATTTATGTATACTGCATATACTTATTTATTTGCATTGAAAAGTTGAACTGTAGAGAAACTTGGTATTTATTTATGGTATGTTTTTGTATTGTAGATGATGATGGGTCCAATGATTTGGAAGCAAGTATCCATATACCTCCAAAGAAAATGCGTATGACTTTATTAGATAAATATACAGCTGAATATATAGGTAAATGGGATCTTCTCAGTAATATGGAATTAACAACCATTAGAAATATATAAAATGTTTCTGATCGTTTTATAAAAATATAATTATTGTGATTGTTATTGGCAGGCAAGTGGTATTTTACTGAAGTATTTTTTAACAGAGCATTGCAGATAGTACATACACAAAGCACCTGTTCGACCATTATCTAATTTTTTATGTAAAAAGTCTAAACTTCCGTAATAATTTTGGGCTTTCCGACCCCGACCAAATTCATTTTCAGAATTGTTTAATTCATAGTTAAAGCATATACTAATAAACAAGAATATTGTATGTGGTTGATGCCTTTAGTAGTATTAGCTCAAGCTGTTAGGTTATGTTTATTTTATTTTTGCTTGCTTTTAAATATCGGTGAAATCGAAATTTAACCAATCACATAATTTATTATGCCAATTTGTAATTCACTACACTTACTACATTCATTTGCGACAATTTTAATTTATAACTTAGTATATGTAGTAACATAGTAATATCTAATTTTCTGTACATTCCCATCCCTGCATACTGTCGATTGGTTTTACCAGTGGTTGTAAATTTAAAATTCTCTTCCACAACAACCATATTATGGTCCATATTTATATTTTTTTAAATAGGTTTGAAAGAAAATGACATAAGATATTGTTATTAAAAGGATCATTCACAGAGAGGTGTTTTTTAACTTAATTATCATATCTTTACTTATAATTAAATAGATTAAGGCTGTACTGCAGTTTATTAGCAAATTTGTATTGTATAACATTTAGTGCTTAGGTGCATCCTAGTTGATAAGTTACCTCAGTGGTAAAGTGCTATTTGTGTTTGCTTTCTAACTTTTTAACACTAATTTTAAAATTAACAACAAACTTCTTACATCCAAAATATAGGGGTAATAGTTTAAACAATGAACAATATATACAGGCTGAAGATTTTCTAATAAGTGAATTAGATGCAGGCCTTAATGCTTTAGAACAATTTAAAAACAATAAAGGAATTTTTTCATCCTTTACATTCAAAAAATGTGTCTTCCCCAGTAACATTTTGGAATATGGTTATCAAGGAACATTTTAGGCTAAAAGCCAGCTTGCTTTGAAATTGTTAAATTATTTATTATATTAAATGTTTTCTAATTGGTCATATGTGCATTTGGATGTGCGCAATCGATTAACTTTTGACAAATCTAGGAAACTATTGTTTAGCATATTATACTTTAAAAAGTTTGGTTTCGAACAAACCAGAAGAATACTAATATTGTTTCATAATGATAGTGTAAACCATTCTGTTACGTTGTATGTAACATTTTTTATCATTTTTGTTTTTAGTATAAGGATTTGCTGTTTTATAAAGTAATAAATACACTTTTATAAATGTTAGTTTTTCTACTGTAAAAAATGTAAAAAAACAAGCACATATTTTACATTATATTTAAGTGTAAAATAAATATATTTTACCTGAAGTATTTTACTGACTCAACCCTGCCTGTGAGTACTAAAATTTTTTGTTAATTTAACAGTAAATGTTTTAATGTGCAATATCAATACTGTATTGTGTTAGATTTTATATGTCTGTAACATTCGGTATAATCTAATAAAATCTGAAGTATGAAAATTACTGTTGTTTTGTTTCTGTGATTGGCCATGGTAACCCATTGCGGATGAAATGGCTATACAATATACTCTCATCTTAAACAAATCCAAGAACACGAATGCAAGAAATGAAATGTTTCCACCATGAGGACTTTAGTAACCTATTTGTTATAATTTGACTACAGTTTTATTAAATATCAAGGTATCATGGTTCATATATCTTTAAAATCGTAAATAAAAAATTCATATTTGATTTGCACTTCCAGTGTTGTTGGTTATGATGATAATATTAAATTGTCCTCTCAAAGAACTATTATATGTTCAAAATATCCAATATTGTTTGTTTTTGTATCTTATGTATGATATACAGAGGATATCACACCTAATGATATCAGATATTTTGAACATAAGCATAGTTCTGCTCTCAAGGATATTTTATAAAATATTTGAAAGCCCCGCGTTGTTTACAGATACTGCTGCCATCTACTGAGAATATACTAAACTATTCGCAGAAGCCTGTTTTATGCTTTTATTTCTCGGATCAGATATTAGAGGGCACTAAGATTTCAGTTTTCCTCAATTACTTGGCAGATACCATTATATTCTAAGTGTTATGTGGGTGGCACGCGTGATGTGAATTGGGCTTTATTATGACAAAATCTGTGATATTCTATCATTGAAAAAAGTACAAGTGTTAGTATGTGCGTTGCGTATTTCGTGTGACACCTGAGAGCCTTGTGGCTGAACGGTGAATAATATCCTTTAGCTATACAGAGACATCGAATATGATTACAACCCACGTGACCACGAAATTTATTGTTGGTTAGACAACACATCTTGCACTATTGGCAGCTCTGTTGTAATAAAAATAATGTAGTTTTCCAGTGGTATAGTATTGGAAATAACGGGTGGCCCAAAAGTCTGGAAACGGCTAAGTATTTCGAGAAATACATTTCAGATTAGAAAGTTACGAAATACGTGTTCTTTTATTTTTAAAGATCCATTTACACATGACACGTGAAAACCACCCCCACCCCCACTTGGGGGTGGAGTGAGGGGTAGTTCTGAAAATTTAAATGGGAACCCCTAATTTTTTTGTATTTTTTTGATTCTTTATTGAAAATTGTTCATGGACACGTGAAAACCACGCAGATAAATTAAAAAGCAATTTATAGGCAATCAAAACCACGTGCTCATTCATAAACATCATAACCTCAACTTACTTCTGTTACGTCTTATTTGAATTTGTAGTGCACTGTACTGTACTGATTTAATTTTAATTACATTATTTACTCACTACCTTTATAGTCGAAACACTTTTTAGTAGTTAAAAATCAGTATATCTTAAAATTAAACATTGAAAGTCGTCTTATGGGATTTCACCATGTAATTCACTTTTGTTTGGAATCAGCAGATATATGCGTTCTGTGCAGCAGATGATTAACAGGCGTACTAACGGATCAGATGACGTCACAACTAAAAGCGTCTATTATTAGACACTTGCTTTTTTCAAAAACGTATGTTGGGTTGCCTAAAACCGCATTAAAGGTTAGCGCGCGACAAACGAGAAATAACTAGTTTCATGAACACACTCCGGTAAGGTGCCCCGTGGACTAGTGGAGATGATACAAGGTGCAGTTCGTTTGAACCAGGTTCTACACTTTTGTTCCCACTTCCCGTCATTTTTTTTAAAATTTATTTTTTAATTTAAATTTTACTAGATAAATTTTTTATTTTGATTTTAATTTTTGTGTTAATATACCTTTTTTATCTTTATATACGAAATGCTATTATGTTATTGGACGTGTTTGCAAAAACTGTTTTTAGTCGTTAAACGTTTTTAGACCTATGAAGTCGATTTATTATAATTACTCTATTGCTTTGTATATATTTTTAAATAATGGATGCGTTTGCCATCGCGCTCGGAGATTAGATATGACAGATAAGGATATCGATCACGTGACCGGTTTCACATTAAACGATGCCAAACGCATTTGGAGAAGTCTCCGATCAGCTGATCATAGTACAGTTAAAATAAGCAGTAAACAAACCAGTGTAGAGCTTGTGGTAGAGCTTAACCTCACTTTTTTGTTTTCGTGATTGTGGTTGTTCAAAAAGAAGCAGAGCATGAATAATAATCAAATTACGCATGCTCTGAACTGATGAACAGCTGATGACTGTGGCATTGCTCATGCCTGATTCACAATGCTCATGGCTGCCCGTTGCCGTACTTCGAGCACATCGAGAATGCTCGATTTTATCTGATCTGCGACAATCGGCGATTGCAAACGCTACAGATACTTGTCCGAGCACGATGGCAAACGCTTTCGGTGTACACAATATGCTCCAAGCGCGATGTCAAACGTATCCAATGCATGGAATAATTCCTTACTAACGTAATAGTATATTATTCAATAATGCCCATTATGTGCGAGTCGAATACGACGTTTTATCTACAATTCTAACACTTCTGAGGAAGATCTGGAGGTGGATTCCCCTGAGGGAAGCGATGTCCAAATTCTTGAATATGTAAAAGTCAATGAAAGTAAACAGTCTTCACAAAGAGAGTTTTAGACCTGGAATACAAGGATCCTTTGAAGACGATATCCAAATTTTTTTCTAACAATAAATAGTTTGAGATTATAACAATTTCTATTTTGCTTATATCTATAAATAGGCAACCAACAAAACACCGCCAGTGAATAAAATCCATATAATTTGCTGGTGTTTTATGAGTATGTTTATATCCCTATGGTTACGCGTATAACGACTATATTATTGAAGAGTCGTAGATAAATGTATTATTTCTCAATGTAGCTTTGTAATAAAAAAAACTTTTGTAATCCACACAAAAATCTTACTCAAGAGAGTTGGCATCAAACACTTCAATCTCCTATGAGAATTTACTATTGTAAAAGATTTTAAAAATTAAATATTTTTAAACTTTTGAGTATACCTGATCCAGAGATATTAAAAGTTTAACTTTAGATTAGATGCCGTTCTTCTGTTCATTTAAGGCTGAAATGTTCATTGTTATCGCTCACCCAACAAAACAATCTTCAAAAATGGGAAATATGAATGTCACTAATAATTGGTAAAAGTAAGGAAGTGGCTAAAGTAAATAAACAAATAGAAAGCATTTTTTTGCAATTTTATATAATATAAAAAAATAAAACACTTTTATAACGCCTACATGATAAATATTCACTACAAAGCTATTCTCGATAATTAAATAGTTAATACAAATAAAGTTGCTCTCTATTACTAGTTGTAAACGGTTCTTTATTGAGCCCACGGTGTTTTGACACATGTTGCCATTTCTCAGTCTTTCCCAGACCCTGTTGCAATGTCCGTAGAGATTTTCAACATTTTTATTAAATCCGTTTTCTGGGAGCTCGGCTTGTCACTGCTGAACTATTAGTCCCCAGACTTTCTTTATAGGATTTGAGTCCGGGGATTTAGCCGGTCAAGGTAAGATTTCTATTTCTTCTCGGTGGGCTTCCAACAGTTGGACAACAGTTATCGGTCTTAGATGAGCATACCTACCTAATATACCAGGGAGCAAAATATCATTTTAAATTCGGACGTATTGTGCTCCATTCATTCGTCTGCCAGTTTGGATAAATTCTCCTGGTCCGTCACTTGATATCCAGCCCAGAACTCGTACAGATATTCTACCGCTTCTTTGTATTTCTAGAATATAATTCGGTTTATATCTGGTATTATCCAACCTCCGCAAAGGCAGTTTAGTGTCTTGGGAACTTAAAAAGGTTTTTGCATCCAGAAATATCACTCTAGACCAGTCTCGATTGAGATTTTGCTGTGCGAAATTTACATGAGCAACCCGATGGTTTTCGTTTAGCATAATTTTTTTTGCGGGCTTTCGGTGTGTAATATACCCTTTTTGCAGTCGCCTTATACTATTTATGCTGCAATCTAACTGCAGATTGTTTTTTATACTGAATGGCCTCTGGATCACATAATTGTGGATTTTCTGGACTTATTCTGCTGCCAAGACTTTCTTTCTTCCACAATTATTTCATTTTGAAACCAGTCCATCATTTTCTAGGCGATATCTTGATATAATTTTGTATATCTGGCTTATCTAAAAATATTTCTTTATATTAGATTTAATCAATTTAGAACAACACAGATGAATAGTCTTTGCATTCTTGGTTTGTCTGATCTTTTAAAAGAAAATACTATGGGTATTTGTCAGAAGGATCACAAATTTACAAAGGATTAGCTATACCGACATAGTAAATAACGTATTCAAACTAAAGAAATAAAACTTTTGTAAATATTAGCAAGATTATTTTGTAAAACATTGAATTTTTAAAAAATATTTATTTAGTATACTATACATACGAGGGCGGTTCAATAAGTACCCGTGTTAGAAATGAAGACAAAATCTTTTTCAAAAATTTTTTTTTTATTTTTCAACATAGTCTCCTTTTAGAAATATACACTTCTCCCAACGTTCCTGCCATTTTCTTAACCCCTCCAAAAAATAGGATTTGTCGAACTCTCCAAAATACGCTTCTATCTCGGCGATGACTTCCTCGTTTGAGCTAAATTTTTTTCCCGCGAGCCATTTCTTCATGTTAGGAAACAAGAAAAAGTCGCAGGGAGCCAGATCGGGTGAATACGGGGGGTGCGGCAGCAATTCATAACGCAATTCATGCAGTTTGGCGGCGACAACTCCGGATGAATGTGCTGGTGCGTTATCGTGGTGAAACAGCACCTTCTTTTTCGCCAAATGCGGCCGTGTCTCCTTCAATTTTTTGTCGAAGCTGTCTAATAACTCACTGTAGTATTGTCCAGTGATCGTTCTTCCTTTTTCTAAAAAATCCATGAGGATGACGCCGTTCGCATCCCAAAAAATCGTCGCCATGACCTTTCCGGCCGATGGAACCATCTTCGCCTTCTTTGGAGCAGATTCACCGGGAGAAATCCATTGTTTTGATTGTTGCTTAGTTTCTGGTGTGTAATGATGAATCCAGGTTTCATCAACGGTGACAACTCGACGCATCCGCTTGTTGTCCACCGTTAGCAATCGCGGCACCCATCGCGCCGACAATTTTTTCATCGCCAACTTATCATGTAAAATATTAATTGCCGTTCCGGTCGACACACCTACGGCCTCTGCTACTTCACGCACTTTCGTTCGTCGATCAGCGAGAATCATGTCGTGGACTTTTTGAATGATTTCCTCGGTAACCACGTCTGCCGGGCGTCCTGGTCGCTCCTCATCAAAAACGGATGTTCGCCCACGTTTAAATTCGTTGAACCAGTATCTAACTGTGGTCATAGATGGCGAAGTGTCCCCATAAACAGCATCCAACTTTGCTTTTATCTCCTCGCATTTTTTCCCATCCAAAAACAGAAAGCGAATTACCGAACGATACTGCTCTTTTTCCATCTTAGCTAAAATCACGAAACACGTCTTACTCAAATGGCTGTCAAATCCAAACTAACCTATCAATCAGTCTGCAATTTGTTATACCGTCGTTTGATAGATGGCAGCACACGATAATAACACCAACTTCCCTCAGGAACGCCTTCTGTCGTCAAACACGGGTACTTACTGAACCGTCCTCGTACGTCCTCGTTTTTTAACTGTAGGTACGCTTTGAGTATATAGCTTAAATAGGATTGATATTGTTAACCTTTTTTAATAATATCAGACAAACTGAAGATTAAAAAAGTATAGTAATTAGAATTACAATAAAGCATTACTCAAAGTACGTGACTACTATGTTTTACCGTATACTTTCAGCACATTACTTTTACTTATCAACTCGAAACTTTACATGCACCAAGTAATTAAAACACTAAGAATTTAATTTTTAAATCAGTTGCTTTCTTTTATGATATTTCTTTTGCTGTCTACCATTAAAATAAAGGATTAGATAATTTAACAATTATTTTTATTTAATTTTAAGTTGGTTTTGTAGTCGTAGCGTTTGTTCAGTACAACACTCTTACAGAGCGAACGATTTCAATCCCGAACATGTGGAATTATATATCCATGGGATATAATAATAAGTATGTAGGGGTCTGTATGTTTGAAAAAAAAACAAAATTTTAAACAAGATATATTTCAACAATGAATTATCAAGCATGTCCATTACTCGTTAGACAAGACAGAAAAATGCATAAGTAAACAATTACTTCAAAAATTGTTTAATTATTGGTAAAGGTTTAACACATTAAATAATTACCGAGAGATCAATTTCCAGATATATTTGACAAACTGACATTCCTTGTTCCCATAAGGTAATTAATTTATCTTTTTAATCTACAATGATATCCTTTTGATTTAACGTCGGCATCGTCTCATTATTTGCAACAGTAACTAAATACTAATAACAAAATAACAATAACAAGAAAAAAATATCAAATTAATAACAACAACGAAAGGAAAAAAACACGAAAAATATGATGCACACACTTCAAAATCTGCTTTAATTTTAAAAATTACAGCTGTCTTTTCAACCGATCAAAAGAAAGCGTAGGTATAATATAGAAGGGTTTTAAAATTTTTAGTTTGTTCTAAAACCCCCATTTTATAATATCTTTGAAGTAAACATCTTAAATTCTGAAACAATTTAAATCCTTCCTATACCTTGTTTAAAGATTTTACATTGATTTCATTTTCACTGTATTTTGTTGTTGAATAAAACACGCAAAGAACGGCTTATAATTTATTATTTATTTTAGTACAGAAATATAACTTAAATTAATATACTAATATAAACGCACACATTTTGTTATTTCAAAGTCTTTAGTTCTACTAACTATTATCATTGATTGACAATCAACGCTATTACGACACGATGCAATATGCACCCCTTTATAATAACCTTTACAACATGCTTAAGTGATCCATACCGCTTGTTCTTAGACAGTTTATGTTGCTAGAAAGAACATTATTTAAAGACTGATTCCTGAAATATGCACTTTAAAAGTTACTACAAAAGTTATTTGTAATGTAAACTAAAGAATATTTGTTATAACTTCTTAAAACGGCAACTTCCTTAAAGGGTTACTCTTTTATATTATACACAAAAGCAAAGAATGTTTTCTATTTAGCAAAATCAAAATTAAAAAATAAATTTAAAAAAAATTACGGAGTTCGTAAGAGAGCAAAAAGTGTAGAAACGTAGTCATTTCCTCAAATAAATAAGTTTCCTTGTTTGTCACACGCTAACTTTTAATGCGTTTTTAGGCAACCCAACGTACGTTTACCGACCTAATATATTCAATTTTTTTTTTGAAAAAAGCTTACAATTAAAAATTTATATTCACAGTCGTAATCAAAAATTATAATATGTATTGAGATCTGTTTGAGGGATATTTTTCTGAATTCGTTTTTGGTCAAAAATCAAACCTGCAAACATATTTTTACTAGAATAATATAATATGAACAACTACAATATTATATAACATATTACTTTAATGAAACTCGACCAAAAATCCGAATATAAAAGTTTTATCCAGTTGCGGATATTATGTTAATTAGAATTGTATTATTTCTCATTTCTGTTATTGTTTATCAAGTATATGATAGTTATTTTTGTATTAAGTGCGCGAAATAAGTGTTTTTTTTTTGTAACGCATGAGAATGGCACAAAAGTCATTTTCTACAACCTTTAAACATTATTATTGATTTCTTGAAGTAAATTATAGAAAACAAGTTGAGAATGAAGAGCATTATCGTATCGCATTTTTAAGAATATAATGTTGATTTATTAAAAATAAATAAACAATTGATAATATTTTGAAGATGATGATGACAATATAACATTTTGAATAAAATACTGTCTTATTTACGTGCGTGAATTTTTGTTTCTATTTTTACGTCAACATTATTGTTTCACGTGCGTAAAATTTTTTTTGTCATGTTAAAAAAGGTAAAGGTATATCCTTAACGATGTTTAAATCTAACCTTTTTTTGACAGTTGTAGAAAAATTTATTAGTTGATCAGAATGTTCTAAATACTTATAGTCACTTGATTTTACTTCAGCTAACACGTAACATATTAATCACAGTTAATTGCATCACAAAAGTTTTACAAAATTGCAGATACATTTATTTTAAGATAAACCGGAATTTTAGATGAATTAACCATTGCCATGTTGCCCTTCAAAAGGCAGCTAGCATTAAATAAAAGCTAGATGCTACCCAATGACGAGCCTCATTGCAAACAGTTGAAATCGTTGAAATCAAAACACCGAAGATAATGTCGCAGTAACTCCACTTGCAATAAAATCTGAAAAACAATGTTAAGATTAGAATAAATAAACAAGTTATTAAAATGGATTAAAATTCCTAACGTTTCACAAAAATATTGGATTTTTCACAATACACAACAATGGGAAAACAAAATGAAGTATTTCAAATGATTATTACAACTTTTATATGTTTCCTTTATTGGGTGGGGCAAAACTTCCTGCAAATGTGGACAATGGAGATAATAAAACAACTGTAACCACACTTTATCGTTTGTTTAGTTGGTTGACCATTACTTATCGACGAAAGCTAATTCTGAAGAAAATTGTTCACTAATTTTAATTTAATTAAATTAAGTGTTTTGTTTAAAACAAAAAAAAATGAATAACAATGAATTGCTACTTATTTGTAATTGTCTTTGTTTTCTTGTCCACATTAATGCAATATTTTTCTAAGAATAGGTACGCAAATAGTAATGTAAATAAGCGTAATGTCAAATTGCAGAATGATGATGCATGTAAATGTGAAATATTCATATGGTTATTCGGAGAAATTTTCTTGTTACACTACTTGCAATGAGGATAGAAAGATGTACTGACGTAAAATCTACATATAAGAATTTTAAATCGTTTGTTAGACAATCTCAATGCATATATTATCTGCGTTTTATTTAATACTAATTAACATTCATTCAAAAAGGTGATGTTAATTAAACAAGTGAAGTTAAACGCTATTCAAGAAAATATTACAAAACCAACGTGATAAGCATAAACAGCTAATTTTTATATCCCTGACACTCCTGACACAAACAGTTTCAATACTAGCTGTAATTAAGGAACAATATAAAATAAAAGTACCAGAAAATATACAATACGTAAGTAGAAATCAATTCCAGGACAATTCCCAGGACTTGAGAACATTCACAATCGTGTGCCTAGGGAGTCAAGAAAGAAAGTAACAATTGTGAAATATTGATGTTTAATCAAAATGTATGTACAATATTACAAACTATTAACAAGAGTTACTTTTTATGAAAGATTATAAAACAATTGCTGTTCTTATATAAGCACAAATAAACGTTGCATTTAGTACATCGCACTCGCGAACGACTTTCACAACCATTTGCTCTGCACCTCACAGGATTTTCCAAATCATCATCTGTTGGCCAATGATCAAAACCATCATAACGTTTATCAGCACAGGGCTTTGGAGCTTGGGACTTTTTCTTTTTTACTGGCTGATTTTCTACGTCTTCCTCATCTTCTATTAAATCTTGCAAAATGCGTTTTTTGGTTCCGCAGATTAAATATTCTCCTAGATTCAAACGAAAGTCTAGGAAATCAATTAATTTTGCTTTTGTATCTTTTCCCTGGACATCTGTCTTGTACTCCATCTAGCTGTTGACAATAGCTAAATTAAGCAGGTGTAATATAACTTTAAAAGTCCATTTCCTTGTTTTGAAGAAAAATCTATAGTATTCCATCATCTGGTCACAGGCATCTACACCTTCCATTTTTTTTGTCGTAAGTATAATTATGTCCAGAAAGTAAGTTCATTTTCTATTTTCCGCCGTTGCAGCGATGCGATCGCAGTTCCGTGCATGCGCGGCAATGACCTTGTATCGTTACTAAGCGATTGACGCCATTTTGAGTTAGTTATCTGCTGTTATCGTGTCACAGTGCTTGTTTATAATGGCGAAGGTAATTGAAAATTCCGCCGATTGCGAGATTAGATCAGTGATTCGGTTTCTCAATGCGAAAAATTTGAAACCAGTGGACATTCATCAACAGCTCTCTGAGATGTATGGACAGAATGTAATGAGTTATTCTATGGTTGAGAGATGGGTAAAAAAAATTCAACAATGGCCGTGTAAACGTGCACGATGAAGGAAGAAGTGGACGTCCATCATTGGTTAATGATGAACTTGTTCATGCAGTGAATGAAAAAATTAGAGGAAACCGTAAGTTTACGATTTCTCTTCTTTCTATGGAATTTCCCCTAATTTCACGATCCCTTCTTCATGAAATTGTTCATGACAAACTGGAATATCGAAAGCTTTGCGCACGCTTGGTACCGAAAACTCTTACCGAGGATCACAAGAAAAAACGCCTAGGTGCTGCTCTTAAATTTTTGACTCGTTATCATAATAACGGGGACCATTTCCTTAACAGTATAGTGACTGGGGACGAGACTTGGGTAGCCTATGAGACACATGAGACAAAACGGCAATCGATGGAATGGAGGCACACATCGTCACCAGCAAAGACAACATCGAAGCCGAATTTGACAACCCGGAAAATCATGTGCACAGTGTTTTGGGACAGATGTGGTGTTCTTTTAGTGGACTTTCTACCACGGGGCGAAACAATTACCGCTATTGCTTACTGTGATACGCTAAGGAAACTGCGTCGTGCAATTCAGAATAAGCGCCGTGGAAAGCTCACTAGCGGCATTTTGTTGATTCATGACAATGCTTGCCCCCACACTGCAAACCTTACACAGCAACTTTTGACTCAATTTGGATGGGAACAATTTGACCACCCACCGTATAGTCCGGACCTTGCTCCCAGTGACTTCTTCCTGTTTTTAAGCCTAAAATCAAACCTCGCTGGCAAGAAATTCAATGACGACGATGAGATTAAAGAACATGTTGCAACTTGGTTACAGTCACAGGCGTCAACGTTTTATGACGAAGGAATACAAAAATTAGTGCCGCGCTACGATAAATGCTTACAAAATGGTGGTAGCTATGTTGACTAATAGTTTTAAGTCTACAGATTCTTTTGCAATAAATTATTTTTCCTAATATACATTTGTTTTATTTTACCAGCAAAAATGAACTTACTTTCTGGACATAGTGATATTAACTACCTTTGGACACTTCACGTCAACTCGTTCTTGTCTCTTTTTGTCCTAACGGCGTACAGTAACTTCAGGTTGAACGCCAAAAGCTGTTGACATCATTAAGACAGAGTTATTATCCATCGATTGTGATGCAAATCTTTTTATCGCTTCTTACAAACTCGTCGGAATCTCCTCTCGACATGCTTTTATCGCTTTTGAAATCAGTTTGCTGCAGATAGAAACTGCAGTAAATTCTGTTCCCATTTAAGAAAAATCGTCGTTCAAATAACGTCTAAAATACTTCCAGGGAGTAAGAATTGTATTTTGACTTGTATTGGTATCATCCCGATCTTCTTTGCTAACAAAAGCTTCCCTCTTCCAGAATAATGTTTGAAAAGTACTCAATGGCAAATCATCTTCACTGCTGTACGAACTTTCTGTATTAGTGTTTAATTCCTCATTGCAATTGATATTATCAAAAACGCTTTCTGTTTCAGATTCCAAATCATTATTTAATTGTATACATGTGCACAGTTTTCCCATTCTTCAGCCTCGTCAACATCGAAATTCGATCCTATTTCGTCTAGCAAATCGTACAACGCATCAGGATTTATAACTTTCCCTGTGGAAGAAAAAAAATCGTAAAATTGAAAAAAATTAGTTTTAAGATTAGCGCCAAAAATGTTTTTGTGCTTATAGCGTAGCATACGTATATTCCTATTACTCACAATTGTGAACACTGAACAGAAACGTAACCTACAAATTTTGTTTTGTTTGATGAACAGAATATTATATTTAGCTATGTAATTTAATCTATGTATATTGCCCTAAACGTATTAGACAATAAATAGGATTCCTAATTTGTAAATAATGTACTACTTACTCCCTGATGCCATGTATTGAAAAACACGTTCAACATAAAGAAGTCTTTTATTACAATAAAAAGGAAATTGATACGATTTGAGTGCATTTGAGATGTTTTAGATTTTTTTAAGAATTGCTAAAGCGAACTTAATTAAGTTTAAAGTGAATTTCATTGAGATCTCCGTATGACACTTAGATCAGAATTCTGGGCGAATCTCAACTTAAGATCACATTTTAGTTTTCGAATAATATTGTGCTTGTTGATGGATGATGTATACAAAAACTCTAGCTTGCTGAGAAATACAAAATATTATTTTCTCAAACAGATCTCTTTAGATAAAATGACCAGATCAGTCAAAGATCGCTCAAGTCATAATGTAAGCATCCACTCGACATTTCTAGAAAAGTTTAGGTTTTTGTCAGAGTTGTGCCAATACTATTGGTTACCAGCATAATCATGTAAACTCCACAAAAGATTTCTGAACTCCGAGATTGAGCAAAAGGTCTCTAATAGACTAGTTACGATCAACTTAAATATTGGCCATTGATTCATAAAAAGGAACCGCCTTTTTGGGGAAAGGGAATGTCACACAGATCTTCAATTCAATTTCTGTTTTGGATCAAATATTCTTTGTTTGTCTGTTTATTCTTCGTTATATTACTTTAACATCCATGTTTAACTGGATCTACAAAAAGATAAGTGTAGGAAGTATTCTACAAAGAATATCCATTTTGATTTTATTAAATAAGATTTGATAATAATTAGGGTGGAGGCTAAACTAGAACCTTAACAGTTACCAAATATCAGTTTTTGTATTCTTCACAGTGAGAAGTTTTTTAGTCTGCTTACGCTTTCCATATAACCCAGAACGCAGCACGCCGTCGGGAAAACCAAACACTATCAGAAGGTGCATTTTTATGTTAAAATTACGTTTCCTTATTGAAAGGCTATTTTTTCTTATTTTTTAAGCTTCTCTTTCTACCTCTATTATCAAAAGAAGACCAACACAATGTTTTTGTTTAAAAACCAAATGGCTCAGAAAAATTATACTAACCTTCAGCCCCAGTCTTCTTCCTTTTCTATAAGCTACTTCCTCTTTTGTTTGTTCCAACAAATATTTTCCATATTTTACTTGGTAAAAACCAGAAAACTAATATGACAATAATTTCACTTTTTTAGACTAAAAAGGAATTCTAACTCAATAATAGCCACCGTTTCCTTCGAGTTTACTTGGCATTATCAGTCAGTTATACTTTGTTTAATATTGTATTTCTTCAATTCTGATTTACTTTAATCTATTTTGGGTTAGATCTAACTATATTTTTACAACTGCTGTAAGTATTTACTTGAAACACCAAGCAAATAAGAAAATCAAGAAAACTATTCCACGACTTGGATTAGCAGGTCGTTATCTCCATGAGAGTTGTTTGATCACATAACTTTTAGGTGATGGTAATAAAAACAAAACAAAACAAAAAAATATAGAATGGCCTAACACCAATCATTTCTTGCAGGAAATGCTCTCCATCAGAAATAACAGATTTTCTAGATACCAAAAGCTATAGATTCAGATTTTCATTTTACGAATAATTTTTCAACTTTACTTGTTCCAAAGAGTGTTTCAACTTTTATAAAGCAGGACAATAGTGGTTAAGTTGTAAAGGATTACTTTTTTGTCACATCCTTTACGAGAGGAGTTGGATTCTCCGTACTACACGGAAGTGTTTAAATAAGTCATATTCTTCTTTTCTAATTTGAAATGCTTCTTATACTTAATACTTTAAGAAGTTCCCATGGAATAATTCGAAATATCTCATCTCTAGTATTTCCAGAAGCTGTTGTTTCTATTTAGTCTTTCAATCGTCCCTGACTGATAACGTCTGCAGTGCCATAGATTGGTTCTGGCCCTATCATTACAGTTGATTCTCCTCTTCTGCAAGGATTATTGCATCTTGTTATCTTGCTCAGTTGCTCATAAGAGATTTACATTGTTGAATTCACCTAAGATATAAGGTTTGTTAAAGCATTCCAGTTCAGTGTTTGCTTTTATTTTGCTTTTATTTATCGCTTCCAGAAACTATCCAGATTCTTTTGTTTTTGTAACCTTTTTTTTGTCACAAGGCAAGGACTTTCATATAATTATTATTGCTTGGGTTGTCTTCGATAGTAGCGATAGATCAAAATTTGTGTCCTCAGTTAGCCATGAACGAGAAAGATAGATATTTCAGTATCACTTTGAAAACTTAAAAAGTCATGGTTTTTGATAAATATGACCTTCATTCAAGAAGAGAAAACTTTTATAATCAAAAGCTACTTTAGGAATAGTAGAGATGGGAACTGGAAATATTTTGTTCTGGATGCCTTTCCTGAATTTCATTAAGCCATTTTGTACATCGCCAACCGAGGGCACAAATTTTATAAATTAGCTATTAGGTTGTAATCGATTATTTTAGGTTGATTTAAGTCGATTCGTAATTTTAAACATAAGTACGTTTTTGTGTTATGAAATTGCCATAATGTTTTTCTAACAGTATACTTTGAAGTTTAACTAAAAGTTACTAAATAAATATTTATAGGTTAAAGGTCTAATTTTTTTTAAATAAACATAAATTACCAATACTTGCAGTGATTTTGGTTTTTAGATTGTAAACCTCAATTTGCTGTTTGTTTGTTGTGCATTGCAAAAATGTGATAAAATCAAAGCCTATTCTGAACAGCTATACTTGAGATTTGATTCATGTTTATCTAAGGAGAGCGTAGAATGATTGTTATTACACAAGCATATCATCCCTAAAAGGCTTTTGCCATACAGATTACCATTATCGCTGCTATTATTAGAATTCACTTTCTAGTAAAATCATAAAATACAATCAAGACACAATTTAGTAAACCATTTGCTGTCTTGGTATTTAATGAAAGAGAAAATAAACCTAATGAGAAATGTAAGGGAGGTGTCGCAAAATTCCAGTTTACTCAAAAGCAACGCATCCTACAACATAGAATGATACAAAAGGAACTTTCTGGGCTAAATTAAGCGTAGTTCTCAGAAATAACATAATTAACCATTTTCTTTTAGTTTCTCCATTTTTCTTCCAAGTATCTGTTTGATCCAAACCTAACATAAGTCACTGGAGGTGATAATCAGTACAGAAATCCATACAATAGTAATAATAACCGTGTAGAAGACCGCATTTCAATATCACAAGTTAAGAAAAAGTAAAACTTCGGAATGAAACTTTGACTTCTTGCACTTCAGAAAAGAGTTAAAAAAAGGAAAGTCGGTATAGTTTATTGATCTCGTTAGAGGAGAACTACTTTAGCAGCTTGGAGGCCTTTCTTTATAGCCAAGAATAAAAAATTATATAGGATGAAGGTAAGAAATATTCTTCGGTTAATTCAAGAACACCATGTATAATTTCTACAAATCGTTTGCGCCTAACACTAATGTATATTCGTGAACTTATATTGTCAGTTCAGAGTATGGAGTTAAAATGAAGTTAATGTCGCATTTTCAAAAAAAAAAACTTGAGTGTGCAATTTCAAGCGTCTGTTCTACATTTTAATTTACTGGTAGTACAAACTGTTTTAGTCCATATTTCCTCATCTTAGAGAGGGCTGATTAAAACTTGTTTGTTCAATGAAGTTTGAAGCCATCCAAATGAAAACAAAATTACATATGTAAGATCTGATTCATAAGCTGAGTGATAAAAACACAGAATTTCTGATTCGGATTCTTTCGAGTTTTGTACTACCACATTACGCTAATTAATAGTAATTAGTTGGTGCTTTTTTTTAAATATTCAAACTGCCAATTTATAGTGAAAATGCAGTTGGATTAGTTTGTGAACTATCGAAACACTGAAAATTGAAATTCTATGATTTTTTAAGTGCGTTAAAACATTTTCATTGCATGCGTAACAGTGAGAGTCATAGCTATTTCTCTGATAGATTCAGTGTTACCTTGTTAATCGGGAAATTTGAATTATCTCATGCACTCATATTTTCTATTGACAATCCAAAAAGACTCGAATAAAAGGTATTAGCTATAGTTGCAATTCACATAATAGAATTTCTACTATTTCTATAATAAAACCTTTTTAAAAAATTCAAACCTATCAAACAAATGATATAAAACTTACTTCAGTTGCACAGGGAATGTTCTAGGAAATTTCCAAATGTATATCAATGTTTATCAGCATAGATAACTCAATTTATAGGAAGCATTTTTATTATCCTGAAGTTTTAATATCTCTTACAAAACCATTTTTCTAACATGTTTTAAAAAAAAAATTTAATATCAAAAACTTAATATTTTTCTTTTTGGCAACCCATCGTATAGTAGAAACTAGTTTGAGAAAACATTATTAGAATATAAAATACACTATACTACTAACATTGCATGCCAAATTTTAAGTGCAAAATTGATTAAAGTAGTTTTAGAATTATTTAAAATACTTTGCTAGACCTAAATTAGAACTCGTATATTTGGACTAACGACTGTTATACTGAAGTCCTGATAAAAATTAAAAAGTTTAAAACAAAAGAAATAATAAAGTTATTTAGATGTAGTAAAAATCTGGGCATTTACTTACTATGCATTTCCTTCTTTATAATCTAAAAGTGTTCGTTGTGGTGTACAGCACTTCCTCTCTTATGTTATCACTACAACCAGATTTCCTGTTGCGGTATAGCAGATTGCTTTGCAATTATACATTTTGTTTTCTTGTTTTAAATATAATTTTTTCTGTATTTTTATAGAACTACTAATTTAGTTCTGAACTTTTTATCTGATATATTATGTAATAATAATAATAATAATAATAATAGTTTAACATTTAAAGATAACAATAGAAATAGTTTACGAACAAATAATAAGGCTTGCCAATATATTCCTTCTTAGTAGGAAAAGCATAATAAAATTTCGGATAAACAGTTTTAGGAAAGAGTTTCAGAAAATGGATTTTTTTCATTGGGGAATTTTTGTGAAATGCAAATACCGATTAAAATGCATTTTTATAGATGTATCTAAAAGTTACTTCTTCTAAATGGCTATCTTTAAAACCACTTTTAATAGCATAACGAACACGAGCGATCAACTTGTTCAATGTTAACTTCAGTTTACTCATGTTTAGTACAGAGTATTATCGAAAGTGATTACAAATCACGTGACCACGAGATTTACTATTGGTTAGGCAACACATCTTGCACTATTGGCAGTTCTGTTGTAATAAAAATAATGTAATTTTCCAGTGGCGTGGTATTGGATATATGATACAACTACTTAAAAACTTATATATTTTAAATTTATCATCACACTTTGAATGCGTCAAATCTAACTTGTCTCAATTAATTCACAAAAAACAGATTTAGTTTTGAAAAAGACTGATCTTTGAACAACAAAATAAACTGAAAGAAAAGCAAAACAAGGAGACAACAAGAAATTACGAAACGCACACACGCCGATGTAATTTTAAGTTAGAAATGTACTCGGGTGGGCGTTCGCGCTACTTTTAAATTAGTGGTCACGTGGCTTGTAATCATTTGCGATGTCTCTGTAAAGTGCATAGAAAATAAAAAATAGTAATAACAATACTTTCAAGAATTTTAATCGTTACAGCAAATAATTATGTCATCAAATCACAAAAGTATGAAAGGATAATAATAATTATGGTTTTTTATTAAGGTTGTAGATACTCCAGTTGATTGTATTTTTACAAGATTATAACAACATTCTCTTTCTATAGATTTTCGTTTTTTTCAGTCGTTTACTTACTTTTAGATATATTGAAGATTCATTTGGTAAAATCTCTTGGAAAATTACTATAGTTAAAAAAAAAGAAAGCAAAAAGTTTCTTTTTAAGCATATCCTTCATCAACAAAAAATTAAGTTAATTAGATTAACAAAAAATCTTGCTGTAATGGAAAATTTCTCCCAACTCTAATAACATGGTTTTTCTTTTGGTCTTGTAATCTTTGTTACAGTGGTTCTAAGAGAATTGGATTTTTCGAATTTGCTTTTTCAAAGCCATGTACACTTTTGCGCAGTATCCTAACTGAACTCAGTCAGGACATTGGGGCAGACACCTTATTTTGTAACCTTTTCTGTCAATGTCACCAATAATCTTTAAAAATAATAATGTAAAATGTATTGGAGATCCATAGCTTAAGGTTCTTCATCTGATGATGTGCATAGCCACGAAACCGGTTGAGAAAAGTAAATAAATAAAAAATAAAATTTAAGGAAGTACCTTAATTTAAATAATCCAAAATAATGTAAAACTTTGTGTAGCGATAGGCATTCACTGTGACACTGTCTCTATATTCCCATCATGATCTTTAAAGAAATGAGGTGCAGTTAATGGAGGACGATGACAAAGCACGTCAGACAGTTAACTTCGGACTATCTTACAAGAATTTTCAACTGATAAGTTAGCTGTCATTTTGCACAGGAAAAAAAGTGTTGCGTTAACAAATAAATCTTTGAATCAAGAGCTATGTCAGTTTGTTTTAACAAAAACTGAATATTAGAGAAGACAATTATTTTTAAAAACAAGTAGTATTGATTCAAGATAAGATTTCTTTTTAAGTAAACATTTCCTTTGTTGGTTCAAAACCAAATATACAGTGTGTTCAGCGAGGAATGGGAAAGCGCGATATCTCGCGAACGAATGCAGATTTTAAAATTCTGAAAACTTTGTTATAAATGTAAGGTAGGGTCACATACTTTGCAATAAAAAGTTTTTAAATTAAATGCGTCACCGCCAGGTGGCGCTACCTAACTTAATTTTTTAAATGGCATACCCTACTTTTTATTTGATGTTTGGAATTTGCAACATATTTGTGATAACTTTTCATATAAGTGCTATCAACCTATTTGCTTTACTTTTCGGGAAAGTAATAATTTTTATAAATTTAACACAACGATGGAAAAGATTGTATTCTGTAGAGATAATAAGCAAGTTCTTCTACATTTCTGGAAGGTGTATCGTATGCTATACTTTTTAAATGTCCCCATAGAAAGTAGTCTAAAGGAGTTAAATCCGGAGAACGAACTGGTCATCTTATAGAACGCAGGAGCACCGTCTTGCTCAAAATACATCACCTGCCTCAAATTTAAATTAAGATTATCAAGCAAAAGAGGTAGCTGATGTATTAGAGTATTTCCGAAAGGATGGAGAAGTAACAAAGGTTCTATAAGATGGCCAGCTTCAGAAATGTAGAAGAATTTGGTTATTATCTCTACAGAATACAATCTTTTACATATTTGTGTTAAGTTTATAAAAATTATTATTTTCCCAGATAGGTTGGTAGCACTTATATGAAAAGTTATCACAAATATGTTGCAAATTCCAAAAATTGAATAAAAACTAGGGTATTCCATTTAAAAAAACTAAGTTAGGTGGCTTCACCTGGCGGTGACGCATTTAATTTAAAAACTTTTTATCACAAAATATGGGCCCCTACCTTACATTTATAACAAACTTTTTAGAATCTTAAAATCGGCATTCGTTCCCGAGATATCGCGCTGTCCCATTCCTCGCTGAACAACACTGTATATTGAAAAAAAAAGTTGAATCAAAAACTTTATTTTTCTCAGTATGCTCATTGACCGCACCATTCAGATGGAAATGTGCTATATTAGAAAAGTCCAAAATGCCAATTTCAGGATTCAGATTTAGCAACGCTGTACCGATTTTTCAACTCTGTTGTATTGATAATTCAGTGATTATTCTACTTGAATATTGTAGGAATGGAAATGTAGCTCGTTAAGTATCCATATAACATTTTGTCTTGCAAGATTCAAAACTCGAGCGTGAGCCTCTATAGGAACTTTGAGTGTCTATGTTTAATACTCTAGCGGTATCTTCCTCTGCACAAACAGATCTAATCTACCAGGAGATTTAGTGTCAACACAGAACCTTTTTCCCAAAATTTCGATACCCACGAAACACTAATGTCGTGAGATGGTATATCACGTTGACTGAACTGCCTATGAAACTCTTACTGAGTAACCGTTACAAAGTTTATTAGAATAAATAGATTTACGGTAGCAACACGGTTGTGCACAGGCCATTGCTCTATGGCCATTTTATTTATATTATTTGTTATTTATATTCTATTTCATCAGAGGTGACAAAGATATAAGCAAAAGATCTTCAGGGTGAAAAAGTGGATGCAATTAGGAATGAACATAAGTCTATGAGAGGCATAAAGTTGATATTAAAAAGTTCACTTAAGACTTTATTAATTGTATTAACTTAAAATCTAACGTCCTAAGATGTAACAAAACTAAACTCCAAGATGAAAGCAATGCAAGGAGTATCTCGATGTCTTTATTATCGTTTATAGTTAAGAAAGTGGCTTGGTTAACTTTTCCAAATATTTTTTTCTTTGTACTTACATTGAATCTGTTAGGCAGAGATAGCTATACGATAGGGCATAGGTTTCAAAGTGTTCCTCGCGCCCCTTAATGAGTGACGCTTTTAAACTATGTTTAGGCCGTCTTGAGCTGGACCTGATACAAAGTTTAGTTAAGAATCAGAAAAAAGTTTGCTCTATTAGACAAACAACTAAGGGTTTCAAAACAATTAGTGCTATGTATTTCTAACAGTTGTATTCATGGAGTTAAGCTACATGGTCGTTGTATTCGGTATGGTCATGCTGAGAAAATTGCCTAAAACCAATTACGTAAGAGGATATCTATTCTTCAGCCTATCTAGAGAACGCAATGGATATAATGAAATTATTTTAGTCAGAGTTCTTGGATGAAGTGGAAAAAATTAATATTGTTCTCTGTGTCATATAAGTACTCGGACTACCGAATAATGTGGTAGTATTGTAGAATGTAGACAATATTGTTATAAAACTGTTACGGAATCAAAACTGATAATTTCGAACACGAAATTAGGTTAATCAATTTTCCCAGATGTCTAATGAATTGGATAAACAATCAAATTCTGAAAATAAGAAATTAAATGTTAAATCAAGTTAGAAGAGTTAAAAAAAGCATAGACAATTTGTTATCTACAATTTTAAAGAGGTAGATGTCTCTAAAAAATGATAAATCTGGCTTTCGTATCCATATTATACAGAGTGTCACTAGAGTAAAAATCTTTCCTACACAGAACTTTGTGAAAAATAACAGAATTTCTAAATGTGATCTTAATGAAAGGTAACCTATCCACAAACAAGTGAAGTTTGATAATTAAAAATTAAATTTAGCACTGCTATTTAAACTTTTAAGAATTATACTGATTGCAAAATAAAAGCTACCAAAGTATGTGGTTTAATGGTTCACCATGTATGTATGCCGATTTCCTGTATAGAATGTTTTCAAAGAATTAGTTCATAAATCACACAAACGTTGGTGTAGGGGGCGTTTTTACCATACAATTGCAATATTTTAATCTAGCATAACTTGTTTATAAATTAATTTTAGATACATTAAACAGGAATATAGTTAGAATTGAGCAACAAGGCTTGGTATAATTTCAAAGTTACTTACTGCTTATGTTTGCACTTCCTAAGGAATATTATACTTGATCTGTTTTTAAAAACTAACATACATTTTACTTTTTAAGGTGATATTATAACATAAACTATCTATTTTTTATTTTTAACTACTTTCAATTCTACAAATAAAATTAGAATCAAATCACTTATTAACAAACATCTAAACACAACTGAATAAAATTTTAAAATTGCTGGCACTTGCTTGGTGTTGGGTAAGATTTCATACAAACTTAAAACAGACTATCATTATGTCCAAATGTTATAAGAATCAAAATCGAATAAATGATGGTTTCAGTTGCCACTACATCGTAATGTGAGAAGCATTAGATATACCCTACTATGTTGTATATTACATACATATTGCAAACAAAAACAATTTTAATACTAAAACCATATTAAATAAGGATATTCGATTTGGTAAAGTGCAAAATAAATAAAGTACACGTGTGAATACGTGAATTAAAATTATTTGATACATATAAAAAAGATAATATGAACACATGTTGTTCTAAAAAAATGCAACATATGCTCCACAAAAGTTAAAATAGTGACAGTTACTGTTCTGTTTTATTTTTAATTCGAAACGATTTAAGTACATTAACAGAACCTGCAATAAAGAATTTCATGCAAGCAATAATGTTCGTTTAGAAATTAAAACACACTAGTACCCGCTATGTATTTTAATTAGGTGCATAATTGAAATACGATATATGCAAGAATGAATGGACTGTTCAAGTTCAAGCATCAAGTTAGACTTGTATAATTTATAATTTAATTTCTTAGTGCAGTTTAAACGCGATTGTTTCATTTCACCAAATCTCTTCTGTGGTATGATTTGAGATTTTTGGCCAGTATAAGCATCATGATGACTGTAACTAATCTAATAATGTACATATTTTTACACAAATAAAAAATACTCATTCTCGCGTTAAAAAAGTTAATAATAATGTGATAATCTCAGAGATACTTTAAGACTTTATGTTTTCTGAGTGCGCCCATGCACCAATTCTTATTCTACCTGAGAAAGTACAACGTAGTTCATTATCAGGTTTTTGTAACAATGAATACCTAAAGATCAAATTCTGTCACTTCAAAGAATAGGTAGAGAGTTCTTTATCCACAAAGCGAGATTTGTTCTGCAATAAAAGACAATAGATAAGGCAGTCTGAATCGTGCTGGTTGTTTGAGTGTGAATCAGTTACTTTGTTTTATTCACTCAAAGCATAACAAATAGATTAATACAATAATTACAGAATGAATACTACAAATTCTGTAAGCTTGGTAACACAACCAAAAGAGTTAATTTGAAGACTAAAGATATTCAAATATTCTATTCCAAACACAATTACCTACTCTGTTCTTTTGTTACATCACATCAAGTTAATAGATTTTACTTTTAATTTGCTTTCTTGATGATTTGATATTTTTCAGCCCACATCCCTGAACAGCAACAAACAGCTGACCGGTATTTCGTAAATTACGTTTCTTAAGTTAATCTATAGTGTTTCGGTTAATTCGATGGAGGTTAAATCTCTTTTACCAATCATCAACCAACCAGTAGGAAAGTGAATAGTCAATTTTAAAATGATAAAACTTACACAAAATTCTTTGAGCGATACATCTCTGTTGAAAGAAATGTCTGATCATGCGATAATGGTTTTCTAAATTCACATCTAAAGTTATTTTTTCTAAATTCCGCTTTTCAATTAAAAAACAAGAGCTGTACAAATAGTGACATGCTATTGTATCGTAGTAAGAAAAACCAAATATTGTTAGTACCTATTCAATATGGGTCGAGTTATGGTATATCTACACGACTTACTTTATAATTATATGGTATGCCCAACTCTCCCATGCTTTACAAGTGGATGGGGAACAATTACTACAACTATAAATTACTCCTTACATATTTATGAGTTTCGTTAAAACACGCCCTTCAAACTCCGACATTTTATAAAATTTACTTATGTTGGTATTATCATCAAAGGGTTCCCGTACCTACATTATGAAATGGATCGTGTGGTGCTAACAAGAAGATGCCGATGCTGCAACATGCCAACAAGAGAGAGAATCAACGCGAATGCCACCGTAGGTGGCTGCCATTTAGGAAATTTAATTCCTCTATGGCTGGAGAATTTGGAAAAAGAGGGTAGTCGTCGACATCATGTCAGGCACCAAGCAGTCCGCACGCCCGTCAACGGCGATGGTGTTCTGGTGGCGACGGTGGAGTAGGCCGGAAGCAGGGTCCTCCAGGATCCCCGCCGATGCCGGTGACCCATTTTGGAGTGGAATGCCCGAGGACAGCCAGCGAGCCGTCACACAGTGACGACAAATTTGGAGCGCGATGCGGCGGTTCTTTTTAGAATGGTGTTGGTATTGTGTAGCGAGAGGTGTGAGAGTGTGTATATGTTAGAGTGGTGATGTGTGGGTGTCTAGGTGTGTATAGTGTGTCGTGGACTGGTGCAGAAGCTGTTCCGGCATTTGCCTTCACCACTAGGGAAACCACGGAAAACCCTAGTGAGAACAGTGTGGTGCCTGTGCTACCTGTAACAGAGGAAACAGAGAGCAGTATCTTGGTTATCAGATAGCGAAGGGTATGGAACACAGGGGGGGGGGTTGTTTGGCAGTTTAGGTTATCTGAGGGCGATTGGAGTGAAGTCGAGTAGGTCCTCCAGGACTGGAGTTAGAGAGGTGGCGTTGCCAAGGTAGATTGCGGGGGGAAACTTAAATTTGTAGGTGACATGTCAGGGCTGGTGGCCAGCAGGCGTGGCGAGGATTTCGAATTGGGGGAGCCGATTAAGGTCTATGGCACGATGAACATATCGACCCTGAAGGGACTCGAGTCGCGCGTCTGTAGGAGGAAGGCCGGCCAGATCGCAAACCTCCCCGGAGGGGTGGAAACGATCAAGACCAAGCATCCGCCGACAGAGGCGCCTCTCTTTATGAAGAAGGCGCAACATGCCAACAAAAGCATTAAAAGCGCGTTTTACATTATACTTCTTTTGTTTAGAATTATGCTAGATTTCTCGTTCGATTTCGATTCTATTTCCGTTCGATTTTCATCCTACAAATTTTTAAATAATCGTATGACATCGGATTCATTCGATTTGTTTCAAGCATGGCAGTGTGGCCACTAGACAAATAGAAAATTAGTATTCGACAAAAGCGGCGCAAAACATTTTAGTGATTTTAGTCTATAACCTTAATAACAACAACAAGCTACAAGTGAGATTAAAATATTTTTATAGGTTATAATAATGAATAATATGCACATGTTTGACCTCAACTTTGGCAAAGGTTGGCACTAAAATTGAATGACTTTCTGCTCATGGGTACTACAACATAGCATGAAACTCGAATAGAAAAATAGAACTCGGCGTATATTTCTATACTAGAAACTCGAACCAAAATCGAAAACCAGTTTCAGATTCACATTATACTAGAATTGGCTAGAAATTTCTCGAACGAAACTCGAAATAGAATCTAGACAAAAATAGTATAATGTGAAACGCGCTTTAGACATCTTATATGGTAGCGCGCACGGTAGAGGATTACAATAGCGTTCTTCACCAAATAAAAATGTGGGACAAAGAGAACCTGTAAAGGATGACATGCTCTACCCATAGGGATAGTTTATCTAGTGATTTGTAGGATATTTTCTAATTGTTATGTTGGCGATCTGAAAAATTAATCACGTGAAAGTGAAAGCTCTCTTCGTTTGGCGGAGAACGCTATTAGACCCAAGTAACCACATAACACTATATAATGTATGCAAGTAACGTTGGGTTGCCTACTGGATGGCACGTATCCCTCCTAAACATTATAGAATATTGTGGAATAATGAATTGATGAATATTGATCAAACCTAAAAATCTCCAGTATTAATCAAACCATGATGATAGTATAAATACTAGGTGAAAGCCGTCTAGCAGTTAATCTATAGTGAAGATTGTAGTAACGAGCAGTGAAAGATGTAAACAAACCAAGTATGTAAAGGTAAATAAATGTGTAATTAGTAATATAAATTTATCGAATAAAAATAAATTATACTGCATATATTAGTGCTGAAGCAAATATTAAAAATAAATAAATAAATGTGTATTAAAAACGTTGAATGTGAGAAATCCAAAATAATCAATAAAGAATAAAAACATGCGATGTGAAATAAAAGAAGACTTTAGAATGTAAAAGAAGAGATTTAAAGACGCGAAAGAAGAACTTAAAGAAATTAATGAATTACACCAAAAGTATAACGAATTACAACAGAAATCTGCTGCGTTAACCATGGGTAAAAATATAGTAGAAGCCAAATCAAGTCGAAGCACACGTAGGAAATATCTGAAGATGCACACCTCCCATCTGTTACACAATCGGTTTGAAGAATCCTTTGTAGTTATGGAAAGCGTGATAAACCTCCTACCTTTGGTGGAAAAACATCCTAGTCCACCTACGTAAAACAACTGTTGACAGATGAACAGAACAGAGAAAGCAATGACTTTGATAGTTGTGGGGATGCACTGGATATGTTACGTACTGTTCTGGACCATCTGCAAAGAGATTTCAAACAGCTGGCGTCACGCTTGGAGATGCCCTTAGCTTACGTTTAGCGGAAAACTAGAATACTGGAAAAAACTTGCAAGAACTAATAGCAGAAATAGCACATTGCATCGATATGCTGTTCATGATGTCAGAATCCAACAAGCTCTGAAACTTGCATGTCGTATTAAATTAAAAAACGCCCTTGCAGATGCGCTAGCATTTGAAGTGATGAAGAAACAATTCCATGGTCACGTTCGCGTGAATAATAAATAGATGAAAGATTTGCCAAAAACAGGAAAACCACGGTGCTGAAGATGTGGCAACTAAGAACACGTTAGAAGAGATTGTCAGAAAAGTGTTTTAGCCAGCAATGCTCAGAATCAAAGAAACTAAAAAAGGACGATGAGAAGCAACGAACTACATTACCATCTAAGTGGCTTCGTTACAGCATCAAACATTTGGAAAAACGTGGTCATTACTAATAGAGGTGAGACCAACAAAGACGATAATTAATTCGTCCTGATGCGATGTCGAAAATAAAGACCTATAGCCATTGAAGATTCGGTTGAAGACCGCAACGGATTAGCGTGCTGCTGTCCTTGAAAAACTGATAATGGGAAATCCGTGTTGGTTTTAAGAGCTGTAAGCATATGTAGCTGATATAGGCAGTGTTGGGAATTATCTAAATTGTTTAAATAATTTATCTAGATAAAAAATATTTATCTATTATTTTATTTAGATATTGTAACGCGCCACCCCTAGAATATACTAGAAAATGTCCCGAACAGTCGCGAACAAGCTGGTCGAATGCGCCGAAGAAGTCTCGAACTATCCAGAGTCGAATGTGCAGGAAAATGGCGGGAATCTTCTAGCCCCATCGAGAACTAACGCGGGAACGAATATAAGGCTGCGTTGATCGAACCGAAGGGCAGTTCTACAGTCAATCAGCTAGTAGTTACGAACGAAATAAATGTTAATTAGTCATAAATAAATTCTTCTGTACATAATTAAATAAATAATTTAGTGTAAATAAATTCTGGAAATAAATTGTAATTAACTAAGTAAAAATAAATATTATTAAATATAAATAAACGTTGTATATAAAAAGAACATTTATCTATATCTATAGGTAATAGATTATTTTTTTAACTTTTTCGTTTTGTAATTTTTGTATTCTTTCTTGTTTTTTTATACATTTTAGTACATAATTTTATTTCTTAAGTTTGGAAATATTTTTTCTTCACTTGTAACTAACTTCCTTATTAATAGTGGCATCGTTTTGTGATCAGTTGTTTCTGCAATTTATGCACTCGGTGCACTACCTATAATGATAAATTCAGGTCTTGGCGTGAGTAAGGGTATTTTTGATTTTTGAATTATCTACTTTTTATTTATCTATCGTGTGATCGAAGAAAACCGAAGTCAAAGCGGGCCATACTCGTACTATACGGCAGTGTTCTTCGCAACTTATTCGAAACCACTTTTTGGCGATGCAGCGTGTTCGTTTAATGGTTAAAAGCTGGTTTATTTGTGACGTCATAAAATTCGTTAGACGCGAGAATGAACCGTTTTGAATACGCTCTGATCAATCTCTGATCACTTAATAGGTTATGTTTGTTTATGCTAATAGCGTCAACTGACAGTTTATGCTTCGAGTAACATTTGCAGACGATGTGAGACAAAGTGAAAAAGTTTTCAGTGCTTGAATGGCTGGAAGCTCTAAAATCAAACACAGAACATTGAACGAGGAATCCTGATTGGAAAAGTTCTAGTCAATACTAAGGAATTAACAGTGTTGTAATGTATCTAGATACAACATCTAAATACTTTTGGTGTATCTGAGGGAGCGACTAATTACTTTTCCCAATTTAGTATTGGTATCTGTAACTAGTTACATTTTTTTGTATGTCTGGTAGAAGTATCTAGATATACACATCAATTACAATTATATTTTGTGATTTCATGGAATAGAAATCTAAAATGAGCAGCAATCTCTCAAATTTAGACAGCAGAGAGCAGAACTGTAAATATGATCCTATACCTACAGCACAAAAAGTTTCAGACGTGTTTCTGAAGTGTTTCAGTCTTTCTGATATCTTTATATAACATTTCAGGAACATGTCTGGAACTTTTGTGCTGTATGGGATGTCATAAACATAGAACAGTAAAATCAAATTAATCTTACGCTGGAAATTGTAAATAAGTTTTTCCCCTATAGATATAACGTTAACAACAACAATACATGTATCTTAGTGAGTATCTAGAAATATTTTTTTAGTAATTGTATTTATATCTAGTTACTCAACAAAGAAAGTATCTGTATCTGTATCTGTATCTAGATACAAACTGCACTCAGTATCTGTAACTAGATATTTAAAAAAATATATATATGTTACAACACTGGGAATTGATATCCATCCGATTAATGAGCGTCAATGCCTTAGCCTTTCATCATTGAGAACTTCTGCGAATATACAGACTATGATAGCAGCTTCATGCAAGAGTTCAACCTCGAGTCAGAAAGTTAAGGTGCAGAATTTGATTTGTCGTTACCAAGACATACTTGCTTCGGAAGAAAGACCAAGGAACAGAACTAAAGTGGTGACGCATAAAATCAATACTTGAGATGCCAGAAAAGTTACAAAGAGGAGGAGGAGGAGGAGGAACAGGAGGAGGATCAGGAAGAGGAACACGAGGAGGAACAGGAAGAGGAACACAAGGAGGAACGGGTGAAAGAACGGCAGGCGGAACGGGAGGAGGAACTGCAGGAGAAACGGGAGGAGGAACACTTTCAATAATATGTAACCAAATCTTCAAGTCTTAATATGCATTTTAAGCATATTTTTATGGTTTTCTAAAAATTTTGTGTGGAATTCGAGACTGCATTTTCGATAATCTGTATCAATGTTTTCCAAAGTTCCTCTATGTGGACTCCAAACCATCAAAACCACTATTTGGTTCCCCAGAAATAAATTTAAAAGATGGCGTAGTCCCACAAATCCCTCAAAAAAGTGAGTGTTACAGTTGCTCATTTTTGTGATTTATGTCAAATTGAATTTCTTAATATAGGTTAGGTTAAGAGAAATCAAATAAAACTACTTATTTGATCATAAATGAAATCTGAACATTAACTAGAACTGGCAACGACAGTGGTGTGGTGTGGAACCACAGTCAAATACAACACACCAAATAAAATATCATTAGCTGTTTTTAAAAGCCTTGCCTGCTTATATTAGTGCATTTCTGCTGTTCTTAAATCTTTATGTAGCACTGGTCTATCAAATTATACTATGTTTAGAAACCTTGTGCAGAATGAAAGTCAGCCTGCCTTGGCTAGGTAAGTGCAAGTAATGTGATTTAATATTTGTGAGGTTAGAACATTGTTTACAAGTTTCAAAGGTCGTGTTTTTTTAAGTGTACGAACAACTGTTCGGGTACTCGAACACGGAAAATAGTGTTTTTAAATGTGATCGGAACACGTTGATAGGTGTTTTAATACCAGCACAAACGTTCGAACAAGCTGTGCGAACACGATTTTCGTGCACCGTATAGAGAGGAGGTGCATGAGAACAGAACAGAAAACCTAACCTCATAAAATTACTTGCAATTATTATTATTGTTGCAGGTGTTGCAATCTTGTAACGCAGTGCAACCACATATCATAAAATGGATATTGTGGATTATAAATGTCATTATTGTAAAAATAATAAACTGTTATGGGAAGATATAGTAGATCATCCATTCTTTCAATCACAAATAGATAATAAAGATTAATAATGTAAAAATAAATCGTTTTACAGTGATTTCAGTAATGTCAAAAATGTTTTTTGTGTATCTAGTAATGTAGAAAGGATTAATAAATGAATTTTACAGCAATTATCAATCTCCATTATATTTTATTGCGCTGCTGAAATGTTTTAATTTACAAAATCCAATATCGAACACTAAAATAAAAATCTGTCAAGTGTCAACAGCCATTTGGTACTCTTAACTCGTTTTTTAATTTATTTGTTCGAACATTTGTTTAGAACATAATATTCAGTGTTCGGGATAATCTTGCTTGAACATACGGTGCAATTTAAAAACACGGCCAAAGAACATTGTGTAGGTAATTGTAAAGTTCGACACACTAGCTTGAATGACAGCTACACTAGTGCAATGCAGAGTTTCCAAAAACAACTATTTACACCTGTTTGGTAGCATTTGTTTATTAACTGCAAATTGTAAATTACATTTTATATTCTCAATTCATAATTATGTAAAAGTATAAAGTCTTATTAGCAAAAAGACAATCCTATTTAGCACACTTATAATTATTAAATAAAAAGTATTCAATGTTTTGAAAATCCATTAAATATATCCATAACAGAAACAGCAGTATGAAATTCTAACATTTCTCTTCTGTGTATATGGGGAAGTGGTAATCGGCCAACATAAGTACTTTCATCATTTGTAAAAACAAACACTTTTTCTGGACCTGTTTTGTAATTATTCGCAATCTTTGATATATTTCTAAGCATCTGCTTAGATACGTCAGTCAGGACAACAGATAAGAGTCTTAATTGTGGATTATTTGTAAGGAACTTGTGAAATGGTGCACTAGAGAATGATTCTATTGATGAGCCCTTTAATACCAACCTCTCTAGCTTTTGATTTGCTATATTACCAAGTGCTTCTATAATTCTATCCATCGAAGCATACAGAAATTCATACCTAGAATTTAAGAACAATTAAATAACTTTTATTCATTATCGTTAGTATTAGAAGAGTCATACTTAAAATCTTTTAGAGAAACTGTATGAGGTAATGCTAGACATACATTATTAAGGAAAGTGTTAGTTCCCAATGTTGATCTAATCCTAAGTGACATTAGATGTTTGCAAGACTTACAGACCTAAAAAATAAATTTTCTATTATTACTAAAAATAGTCTTGTAGTAATTCACTGAGAAAAAACCTTAATTCTTTGAATTAAATTGAACAGAAGGTAATTAGCTCGATAAACTTATGATCAATGATCGCATAAGTCTAGCATAAGAAAAACTTGATTACCTATTTAGTATTAAAAAATGTGAAGGTAAAATTAGATCTTAATTTCAAAAGTGGTAACAAAATTTAAGACTCCTAGCACTTTTAACTAAAGGTAACAAATTAAAATGAAGGATTATGCTTTGCTTATCTTATCCTAACCTATGCTAATTTAACTTCCTTTGGACTAACTTAACCTATACTGCACAATTTTGTTTTCATGGCAGAAAAAGTTTTTTCTTATGTAGTTTTTGTCTATCAACATGAGAAAAATAATTAGAAAAGTTAATTTTACATAATTTTGTTTTACTTCAAACAATATGCATGTATCAAATCTGCTTCATCATGCAGTAGTGGTATATGAATATAAGTATACTAATCGGTATAAAATTTGACAGAACAACTGTTTTTTTTTTTGTTCAGACAGAGGTGTAAGCTACATTTTGAATATTTTATAAAAGAAAATGATTTGCATCGCTGCTTTATTTCATCATGAATTGGTCAAGTGACTGAATGCATCCTGTGGTACATCTTTTGGTGGTATATAGGCTGTCGTTGCAGAGCTTTTTTTCTTTGCTTGAATTAATTTTTCTTGGTCATTTGGTCTTCCTCTTTTACTTGCAGATCAATTTCCTTGGTTGCATAAACAATATGCCAATTCTACACAAGATTTTGACAAGGGTAAGTATTCTTTTTTTCAACCCACTTTGATTTTTCTGTATAATAACCAAAAATTTATTACTGTCAAGTCGATTAGATGATAAAGTAATCACAGATACCATTTTCAGTATGCATTCTTATTTTGTAGTGCCCAATCAAACTGTCTAATAAATTGATACCACCCATATGTCTATTATATTATTTTACAAGATTGGGATATGTGATTTCAATAGTATTCTTCTCTTTTTTTTATCAAAGTGTTTGATTTGTAAAAAAAGAAATTCTCCAGTGAAAGAAGATAGAAAGTAGGACAATTTTATTGTCTTTCCATAATAACAGATGAGATTTATCAGCTACAAATTCTTGGGAAGTTCCACATTTCTCTTTTGCCATTTCTTTATCACTGAGCAGTTTGCAGTTGGGAATTTTCGGCCTTCTTACTGTCCCAAGACAGTGTATTCCACATTTGGCCAGGTGAACAGCTAACGGTATTGACATGTAAGAATTGTCGAAATATGTAATTCTGATTGTGAAGTACATTTCAACATAGACGTACGACTATTTTAGTACTTGATCCTGATTTTGTCAAAACCAAGTATGAAAGACCAGTAACTTCACATCAGGCATGTGCAGTAAAGACATATAGATACAAATACCAATATATTGGCTTATATCTTGTTCAGTTATATTGACAGGTCTGCTAGTTTTTTTCTATTGAATAAAAATTAGTCTGCTTTACTTGAAAATCTAGTGTCGTCATTGAGTTTCAAATTTTTTTCCCGCCAAATAATATTTCTATACTTTGCTTTCAATTCTTTCACCTCTTTCTTAGGGTTTCTCATAATCTGATTCACTAAATCCTCTTTCTTTGCTGATTGTTGACCCTTGTCCTCTACTCTTTGTTCTTCATTGACTTGATCCCTTCGACTATCATCTTCGGTATTTCTGACTTTATTGATATCATTTGGAAACACCAATCTGCCTTCAAAATCAACAGGCATATTCAGTATGGGATTTCTTCTTTCTTGATTTATCTCACTTTCTTTGTCATCACCTTCCTCGATGTCGAAATCATCTTCACTTTCTGATAAATGTGTAAGTATCTCTTCTGATTCCTTGCCTACTAGATACTTATTAGTTATTTCGGTATTATTTTGACTAGAATAAAAATAATCCACTCAGACACATTGTATCAGATATGAAATGTCTGATTCAAAGACAATTTCTTTCCAAAGAATATGATTAATGTTGTAAAATATTATTGAAATATTTTATACTAACCTTGTATTATAATTATTTTCACCACTGTTCTCCAATTCTTGCAATATAAACGGATTGTCAAAGCAATTTATGAGACTTGTTTATCAACACACAGCGTTTAACATAACATAACATTTAACATAACCTTGAAATCATCACAGATGGTAAACTACATGTGACAACCATATTTAGAGTGTACATAAACCTGTAGCAGAATCTCTACAATGCTCTCTAGATGCAATTTTTGCTTACCAAATATATTTGAAGTGTTTAAATGTAGTTGTATCAAATCGTCTACAATGCACAGTGTAGATCTTAACCTAACCTCGCTTATCTTAACCTAACCTGGAGTACCTCAATGATATATATATATATATATATATATGTGTGTATGTATAAAGTGAGGACATGCTTTAAAACAAAATCTAAATAAAGAGGAACAGAAGTCTTCATAAATAAATTTGCTGCACTACCTACTATCATTGATGCAATATTGAGATTATTTGTGAGATTGTCGATATAATTCCAGCAAATCTACATCTTTACATTTCTGGTTAGTATGGATTATTTTCTGTCACCACAGAATAAAAAATGTATACAGTAATATTTATTTGTGAACCTACACCTCTGTGTTCTGTTCCTTTATGTGTCATTAAAGACATTGAACCAGTTTAAATATACTCGAACTATGATGGCAACCAATTTTGTCTTTCTTCTTCTTATTAAGATCAGATAAAACTATGTTTGTTTGTTTTAAAAGAAGCTTCGTTGATGAGGAAAGGAGTGTAGAAACTGGTCCACTGTTTATTCCCACTGGAGTTACCCATTTTTAAACTTTAAAACTTACTGTGATTAAAAATTGACCATCTATGTGTTGTGGCAAACCATATAAAGTTAGCTTCCTTAAATAGTTCATACTTGCAATTGAGCTTAATGCTGCATTCGTTATTTTCGCATATTCTCCTTTAACATTTGGTCTAAAATTAAAATTTCCAATCTGCTTTATCACATTTTATTTTCCTTTACATAACATTCAGAAAATAGTAGAACATTTATAATATTACCTGCATTTCCAAAGCTCCAGTTCTTCAATAAAAGGTGAATTTTCTACTAATTTTTCTAATGTTGATTTATTTGGTAAAGAATTAGCAACACCTACTCGAGCTTTCTTAAATAATGGTTCTGTTTTAGTAGCTTCATTACCACTTTCTGAAAAGCATAATTTAGCAAGATATTTGCTATTACAATAAAGACATGAAATGCACATGCCTAACAGAAAGCATTTGTTAGTAAAGATGATGTTTTACTTCATAGCTACCGTTTTGATGGCTCAAGAGTCAAACAATTCATTCAAACAAATTCTTCAACTACCTACTTACGCTCAGCTAAACAAAAATTAATTCTTAATTTCTTCAATAACTGAGTATTTTCAGTGATTAAAATCGACCCTACAGTTGATTTAAAAAGAGTACTACACAAATCAGCACCATGAGCAATATTTAACTCTTCATATTTCATATCCTCAAGTGAACATTTTCCAAAGATTAGTTTCTAAAGAAATAACATGAGTACTATAAATGAGTTACTATTACATTCAGTTATGTACCTACTTTTGTATCTGTCCTACAAAAGGGCGGATCAATTTTCAATCGATTAATTAATACATCCCAAGAAGCATCTTTAAAATTCCAAGAGCTGTAAATATCATTTACAAAACCATCATCTCTTTCTACAAGAAAAATCTGTTATCATAAAAATTATTGAAACAAAATTATTTACTTGCCAAAACACATCAAAATAAAGTTGTTTTGAGAACTGTTAAAAGTTTTTTTCCCGTTAAAGTGTAAACTATTTATAAGGGCTAAATCAGTTGCTCTATGAAACAAAACAGTTAAGTTTTCTACTGTCTTCGGTATTGAACAGAGCATTCTCATCACAGTTATTTGCACTTTTGCAGGAGATAGATCTATTACCTACAATAATGTATATAGATTAAAAACTTCGAAAGTTTTAGAAAGAAATCTTTATTAACGTACCCATAATTCTCTTAAATTACTTAATCTGTGAAGCCTACAAGAGAGAGATGGGATTGTTTCATGCTTCGTTATATCCAAATGCAAAAACAGATTATTTAAACCTGAAGGGAATGTACCCAAGTCTCCATCAGAAACACTTATAGCTAGCGATTTTAACTAGAATTTTATATATAAAAAAACTAATAAGATTATAATTACTTACTTATTATACTTACATGTTTTAAAGAATGATAACCATCACAATCTTTAACAGTAAGACCAAGCTTAGTATCAACTGCATAAAGATGTTCCAACATAGTCATTTTATCAAAGCATTTACGTAGCTCAAATGCCGGAATCCAATAAATACAATTTATGTTTAATGAAGTGATTAATTCACTTCGTACTTTATTAAGTATAAAGCTATTCCAAATATCCAGCCCACAATGATATTCTTTATATAAACACATATCTCTAAACAAGTATTAGAATTTACAAAAACATGCTGTTTATACAAAGGTTTGTTAAACTTACTTTATTAAATTTGCATCGAATGATAAATATTCGAAAGAAGGAATTTTACTAAGTTGTATTATATCAAAAGTAGTTAAATAAGAAAATATTTCTAGTTTTAGTTCATCTGGAAGTCTTGTTAAATAGCTTTGATTTATTTCTTCCATTTTCAGTGTTTAAATGTTAGACATTATTGATATGTATATTAACAAAAACCTAATACTTCTTTCTTCATGTCGTTTGCTATTAATTTGACCGATTCTCTACTTTCTATACAAGTCTTTTATGTCTAAAATACATTTCTATATTTACTTGACAACCTGAGGGACCAAGAGCAAAAGTGAGGTTAGGCTAGGTTCATTTCATAGAAGTTCAGCTTAGATAGACAACCAACTTGACTTTGCTGCATTCGACTCATTCGACTGAACAATAGCACCCGTAGTAGGTATAATGCTTGCGTTCAGAACGTTCAAAAGCAAACAGAAACTAGCACTCCTGTCGGTGAACGACTTCTGGACGGTCGGCAGCCAACATCAATCTCGGTAAAGGCAAAGGCAACATTTTTAAAAGCGCTTACTTCAATGCTGGCGACGCGTAAGCGTGATTACTGCTCCTGAACACAAGAGAGTTGAATATTCTGATTGACTTTTATTTACTGATAGCCCCGACAGCCTCAGGGCCCTGCAATAATGGAAAGCCCCGAAAACTCCGGGCATGCATAAAATAGTACGTAGGTATAGGAACCCAAATAATTGTATTGCGAGAAGCCCACGGAATAATTATAATAATAATTTGATTTTGGAATTTTAGTTTATTGTAATTTCATAGAATGCAGTGAAAGAAAAAACTGCTTAAAAAAGTAAATAATAATTAATCCACCAATTATACGTACACAAAAAAAAATTTTCAGAATTAAATCAAGAAAAAAGTTATGTCAATCTTGGTAGAAATGAAGATTGAATAGAATTCAATTCAATTCAGAATATATTTTTATCGAAGGAATGATACAATAATTAAAAAACTACAACTAATCCTAATCTTTTGACAATTTAGATAATCGAAATTGCCAGAAATTAAAGGTGGCAATGCAGGAATGTTACATATCTTTTATTAAATAATAGGTCATGACATACTATGTTTTTAAAGTAGGTAAATACCTATGTACTAAATAATTTTTATTGGTTTTCATGATTTGAACTATGCCTGTAATCAATACAATATCATAATATTATGAATTTTTATTTTAAATAGACAACACATTTTGCTCTCTTGTTAACTCTGCTACATATATTTCTTTTCTTTTTGTTAAATGTTGTTTATGTTTTGAGATGGTGTAAAACCGACTTCAGTAAGAAGCCATCATGGAATGTTGTTGCTAGTGTCTACAAAATATGCATCAACAAACAGAAAATGGTTAGTTTATAAGTGATACATCTCTTTAATGTTTATGTAGTTATATTAATAGTGTTGTGTATAATTGTGTTTAAAAATTCCGTGTGATTTAATGCAATATTTTTTCTATAATTAATCGAAATGCGTGGGTGCTAAATGTCACACAAAATAAAATTATAGACTTTATGAATCTTATTGTTATCGTAAATAATTAAAAATTTCTTACTATCTGTTATAGTATACACCAAGAACTAATTTGTTTAGTTGATAGTAGCTTTGTATATAAGAAATTTAGAAACAGTGTTTAAAAGTATCATTCACACTGTAAAAGTTTTTGTATTTACAGATGAGTCGGAGCATTCGGACTCCGTGTGCGCTGGATGTTTAAATGTTCTAGATGATGAAGAGTTTATTTGTGCATTGGGACAAGAATGGCATCTGGAGTGTTTCAGGTAAGCTTCTGGGCAATAATTAATTGTTACAATTTTTAATTTTTACAAGAAATGCAAACTTATTTTAACTTCTAGAACCAGACATCTTAATTAAGGTAGAGAAATCAACACAGAATTGCTTCATATCAGATTGTTTTTATAAATACTCTTTGTTGAGATAACTTATAGTGCAACAATTTATCAACACTTGGTTTCGCTGGAATAATTCTTGCAAAATTAATCATAATCGAGGATTTTTGATGATATTTCAGTGATTTAATAAAGGAAATGAAAGTAAAAAATAATATAACCTTTATTTTGTAAACGATTTTTATAATTTATTGTAGTTAGTGTATTCTTTTTCTGTTTAATATTATGTTATCCCCTTTTCTAATATAATATGTCCAAAAAAAGTATTTTGTTAGGACATGATGTATTTTTTGAAACACTTTTAAGTTGCATACTAATTATATTGAAATCAGTTGTGTATTACAGTAAGATTATGTGCTTCACATGCAACAGTATAATCTAAAACTCTTCAAAAGCCTACTTAGCACTTCTTTTTCTGAACATGCTATATTTGTAAATTATTAATTTGCAGATGTTCAGCTTGCGATGCATCATTATCGAATTGGTATTTTGAAAAAGATGGCCTTTTATTTTGTAAAGATGATTATTGGGCTCGATATGGTGAATGTTGTCAGCAGTGCAGTCAGGTAAAGTTTTCAAATTATTTTGGTATCCAGTAATCAATTAAGAGTATTTTAACTGCAGGTAATAACAGGACCAGTCATGGTAGCAGGGGAGCATAAATTTCATCCCGAGTGTTTTTGTTGTGGATCGTGTGGTTTATTTATTGGAGATGGAGATTCATATGCTTTGGTAGAAAGATCAAAATTATACTGGTAAGAAATCTTTCCTTTCTGGAAGAGATGCAGAGTTGTATTAAGAGGGTTAAGAATTTATATAAATTTTGGTTATAAATAAATAAATGTGAACAATAAAATCAGTATTTATTCTACTACAAAGAAGAAAATTCTCATATGTGAAATAATTTTAATAATGTTAATGCTATTTGAATTTTTAAATAGTGGTCAGTGTTATAAACGACAAATGCAGCCATTAGAGAAGACTGCTAGATTTCCATTTACTCCACGTAAACCACATTCTATTAGACTTGTAGAGATTCCAGGTGGTCAAAAGGGAATCAAATTATCTGCAAACACAATTCATGGAGATTCACATCGCCTTACTATATCACAGTAAGTCAAACTGTGCCTTGTGTTAATTACAATTGGTGTTATTTGCTTATTATGTATCTCATTTTATTTTGTTTAATATTAGACCTGTTTATTGTTTTTGGGCATAGTTTTATTTAGAAAAAAAAAAGATAAAGTAACATGCAATTTTAGTTTTGTTTGTTTAGATTTATTATTGGCAAATACAGAGGCAGTTAAGTAAAGGATGTGGTTGCTAACTACTTTATTAATCATTTTATTTTCAATGGTTCATTATAGTTTATACATAATTAAAGTCCAGGCTCCAGTGGGTGCTATGGTGGGTTATATTATGCTATATTATATTGTAAACAAAATAAATAATATACCATGGTATCTTGTGAATACTTAGATTTACTTGGGTAGTGCACTTGACCCATATCTAGGAGTCCACATTCTATTAGAGGGAACATATCTACTATTTAAAAACATATGATTGACAACAACTTAGAAAAATGAAAGTTAGCTGGTAGTGCAGAATATTAAGGTAGCTAAGCGGTTTATCTTGCTTATTAGCATAGCACAATCCAGCATTATCTCAGTGGAGCTCAGGTCTTAAATTCTTGCATGTCTTGAATAACATTAATTTTGTCAAAAAGTTTGGTTATTTCTTTTTAAAGATAATTAAGTTTTCTATCATGTATATGACCTAATCGAATCATTTTAATGGTAGGATGGTGTGGAAACTTCAAGGAAAATTACTGCAGTTGGCTTTAGCATTTCTAACATCTGCTTTTAATTTATGCTGCTACTTAATCCCTTCATATAGGTATGTCAACAATAATCCATGCTTATAATATAATTAGATTTAACTAAAATAAGACTTAAGCTAGTAGATAGTAAAAGTATTTTGGCTTTCTTGCTTTAATATACATCTTACCAAAATTAAAGCATAAAGAACCAGTGACATTGGGCCATTCCAGTTATGTATATTACATTCAGACTACTTGCAGGTCCTAAAAATTATTAGTACTAAAGTCAATATTACATGCAACATCATTTGGCACGATGTGTTCCATGGCTAATACCAAGTGTAATTTAATCTTTCTACAATTAGTCTGACTGTTAGCTACGTTATCATAGACTGTTGGAATACTTTTAAGAGTAAATCTTTCAAAGAATTTCAAGTTATTGTTTTATATAAAGTAACACTATACAATATTGCTAATTTCACAAATACAAAAAATAGTTGCGTACAGTTTAATATCTTTACATTTATAAGCTAGATATACATATTTGTTTAATTAATGTAATATATTATTATGTTATATTTTTGATATTTGCTACACAATACCAATAAATGAAATATTCTCTATTATTAGATTAGATATGAACAACGATTTAATGTCTTTACACATTGGAGACAGCATTTTAGAAATAAATGGAATTCCTGTCAAAGAAACACCATTAGAAAATGTAGAGAATCTTTTAAAATATTCTGATACCGTTTTACAGGTAAATAAATCTCTTTGTGTACCTATATCTGCGTATTCACACAAAAAAATTATTGCAGTTAACAATTGAACACGATCCAGATTCGATATCTAGGAGAAGACAAACATTTTTAAAGCCAAAATCTTCTTTGCCATTAACTACAACTTCTAGTGATACAAACATTCCAAATAAAAAGAATAAAATTCCAACAGATTCATCATATTTTGGTTCTACCGATTCCATTAATGATCTCAGCAATATAAGTGACAATTTAGAAATGAAAAATTTAAATAGTACTGAACAAGATATAAATGACAATAAGCGTGATACTTTAAGTGTTCATAATATTAATAATAATAATGTAATTAGTAGTATTAATAATAGTAATATTGGAAACAATAAAAGTCCAAAAAGTGGTAGTGCTACAAGAACAGGCGACAAAGAAAGATTATTTAAAAGACGAGATGAAGGATATATGAGTGGAACCAGATCTAGACAATTACGAAGGAAAAATAATTCATCAGAAACAAGGCAGTCTTTAGATAAGGAACGAAGTTCTTCTATGAGTCGATTATTAGATGAGTAAGTGTTTTTTATAAGTAAAGAATTTGAGGTTAAAATTAATATCAATCAGGTTACCAAATTCAAAACGCTGTATGGATCTATCAAGAGCACATTCATTTTTGGAACCAAAACCTCAACAACGAGTCTTTCGTGCCTCCGATCTAGTTAAAGGTGAACTTTTGGGACAAGGTTTTTTTGGCCAAGTTTATAAAGTTACAACAAAAGACACCTCTGAAGTGATGGTATTGAAAGAATTATACAGAGTTGATGAAGAAGCTCAAAAGAACTTTCTGAAAGAGGTAACATAAATAGTAGTTTCAAGTAATAATCTAATATCACTTACTGTTTTATTTATAGGTGGCAGTATTAAGAAGTTTACATCATGCAAATGTTTTACGTTTCATAGGTGTCCTTTACAAAGAACAACGACTGCATTTAGTAACTGAATATATAGCAGGAGGTACCCTTCGTGAACTCATACATGATACATCTCAACCACTACCATGGGAACAAAGGGTATCATTTGCCAAAGATATTGCCTCTGGCATGGCTTATTTACATTCCATGAACATTATTCATAGGGACCTGAATTCTCATAATTGTTTAGTTAGAGAAGTATGTAGTTTTATAAAATAATTTTAATAAAATTAGAATTCTTATTGGTTTTCATGTTTAGGATAAGACAGTGATTGTGGCAGACTTTGGTTTAGCTCGTATTGTATCACATGATACTGGTAGTGTAAGAAGATCATCTCCCAAAGGAACTCTTGGTAGTGGGAAAAAGCAAGAACGAAAAAAGCGTTATACTGTAGTTGGTAATCCATATTGGATGGCACCAGAAATGATGAAAGGAAATAAATATGATGAGAAGGTTGATATTTTCAGCTTTGGTATTGTACTTTGTGAGGTAAGATTAACATCAAATATGATTCACATAAACTTTTTTAAAACATGTTTGAAACATTCGTTTTTGACTGTTCAGTTCTTCCCTCACAATGTTTTATTCACATCTATATAAAAGCTAATACTAAATTTAACTGTAGCTTGAAGAATTGGTAAAAATGATACCAAACAAAATATACTTGAAATAAATACAAAAAGATTCCAAAATTAGTAGAAATTCTAAATATTCTAAACTTCAGATGACTGCAGCATTTTAACCAGTGTGTCAATTGGCGTCATGCTTTTTACATTGAGTTCATAATCTAGATCCTCCTTGTTTTGATCCAGATTAACATGTTCACTGCTCACAACACACACAGTTCGCCTGCGCTGTATTTAATGCACATTTAGGGTTGCGGTGATAGTGGTGTATGCTTGTGAGGGTGTTATAGTAACTGTTGCAGTGCACTTGGCATACTTGGTTCCACCTAATCTGCTACACAATGGATGAAAGTCACCACTTAAAACCACCTTGAAGAGGTATTTAACAGAAGAAGAGTTGAAAAGGATACTTTATGAGTCAGATAACTTGGAAAATCTGACATTTATTGATGATGCCAAAGATGTCAGTTCTGAAAGTGATTTTGACCTGGGTGAAGAGTTTGACATTGAAGAAGAAACTCCAATAAATCTTCCAAGTGATGATGAACCTGAAGATGAGGCAGCAGAAAGTGAGATGCAACTTCCAATTTGCAAAATTCTCAGTTTACCAAAAAAAAATGAATTGTTAGCTCCAAATGCTGGAACTACTCCAATCGAGTTTTTCAGTTTATTACTCGATGACAATCTTTTTGACTTGGTTGTGCAGAAAACTAACGAATATGTTGAAGAAGTATTTTTGTCCAAGGGTGCTCTGAAGTCGATGGAAGCCAATCACTAAGGATGAACTGAAAATATTTGTAGGACTATTTTTACACATGGGAACCATTCATGTTACGCGATTATAGTACTACTGGAAAACTAACAGGCTATTTAATATCTGTTGTTTTTTGGTCTACACGAGCCACAATTGCTTTTTGCTGATATTGAGGTGTTTGCATTTTTGTCGCAATCTCAGTGAAGGTGAAGAGAAACCTCAGGAGAGACTATTTTAAATAAGACCCCTTATTACTGTTTTAATAAAAAATGAATTACATTTATTACTCTGATAAAAATTTGTGCATAGACAAGTTGATGGTGCTGCGGTGTGGTGGGTTAGTGTTTAGACAGTGTATACAAAATAAACGTCACAAATATAGTGTGAAACTCTACATGCTTACAGAACCTAGTGGACTTATTTTGAAATTTGCTGTGTACACAGGTGCACTGGATGAATATGAACCATGAAATGGAGCTTTGGTAAAGTTGATCTCATTCATACAGATAAACATATAAATCTGATTTGTGATTAGGGTGTGCATTGCATGCATATGCACATATCCTATGGCATCTTCCAAATAAACATTAACAAAAACTTTTGTTAACAATATCTGAGATGAACTTTGCACCAAGTGTGCTACTTTACCAAAGCTCCATTTTTATTTTTTACATAAAAATAAGGAAAAGAAGATTATCTAGACTAGAGATGTCACGAATAGTGATTTGGCCGAATACCGAATATGTATCTAATCAATAAGTGTTTTGTATTAGATTGTATCAACGTTTATTGATTAACAAATAAGGAAAAGTGAAATAAAGGGCAAAATATAAAAATCATGGTAGGCTTTTGAAAATTTGCATATGGGTAAACAATTGCAAAGGAAATATTTTTTCTCATAACCTGTTTCAAAATTCGGTCAAATAAGTCCATTTTTTTTCTAAAAATGTCAAATTTGACAGGTAATGGAGACCACATGATTAGTTTTGATTAGGTCATTTTTGGTTCTGGAGCAAGCAAAACCTGATGCCAAAACCAAATTTTCCATAAGTCATTCTATAAAAATTTTTCCCATATGGTGCAGACTTTTTGGCAGACGCTGTATATCTACAGAGTTTAAAAATATTATGCAAGAGTTCACCGATAAGAGAGGTAACAATAAACTCAAGCTTCTACCTATTCTTCATTACAATCGTAATATGGGAGATGTCGATCAACAAGATCAATTTATGGTATATTATCCATGTGTTAGAAAATCCATCAGGTGGTATAAGAAATAGGATTGCCCATTGTGCAATTATTACTCCTAAATTTTTATTTTCTGTTTAAAAAATTCAATGCATCGAGAATGTCATTTTACATAAAATTGTTACCAAGTGCAAACAGCAAACATGACTTAAAATTTTTTATTTAGTTTTTTATTTCAAAACTTTAACAATTTTCATACAAAAATTTATGTTAAAATCTACTGCCACGTTAAAATGATGCTAACAAAGAAATGATGTCTTTTGTTTTTTAGTAAGCTGCTCATTGATATTTTTTTATCAACATACGGTGTGTTCATCAATGACTGAAGGTGCTGCCTCTCAAAGACTTTTTATTGACAGCTTATATTAGTGTGATAAGAACTAATGGTTGTGAACTAGAAGAACCTGATATGCACAAAATTATTATCTCAGAGATTAGTTTTGACATATTTATCTCACTTTGTCAATCACGTGACATTCACTCATATTTGAACACCCTGTATTGTATAATACAAAAAAATAAGGAAAATAAATAATTGAAACTAAAGTATCTGAACTAATTCATATCAACCAATCTTTAGCAATACAAAAATGGTAATTTCTTTTATAAAAATGAAGAAAGCAGTGATAATATTTTTACGTCAAGAGCACTGTTGCACACACCGTTACCACAGTATTAAATTCTGTTAGGTATTTTTCGACATGTGACTGCATACTAAACAAAATTCAGTAAACAGTGCCGTACAACTGTTCTGCTAAATGTTGCAAAAACTTCACTAGCGATTTGTACACCTATGCAAGCTGCATGTGGTGATAATGTGCAGTAAGGATTTTTGACACAAGCATCAAAGATGCCAACAACAAGTTAAATTACTGAGTCTGTAAAGTTTCTATACTGTGCTGTTACATGATGCTGTCACCGGCACACCGTATGCATTTTTTTTTAAAGACACTAGAACCCTAAGGTGCTAAATAATATTAATAAAATAAAATATTTTACATTAAATAATTCCAGAAATCTCAAAAAAAGTGTATTCATCACAGAAGGAAAAACAATTATTATACATAGTAGTGAACGTGTTAATACTTGTTACTGTAATTGTAAAAATGTGTTCATACAATGGTTGCTGGCTTTTTTTTTTATTATAGGAAAGCACTTAAAGCATGTTTCATAACTTTATTGAGAGTAAAAATTAAAATTGTGCTGGTCATTTAAAAACTTCTTAAGGGAACAACACTTTGTTTCTTCCTTTTAAACCGGCCACTGCTGCCAATGTTTATATTCTGTTGTATTCTTTTTTAGATAATTGGCAGAGTGCAAGCTGATCCTGATTTTCTGCCACGTTCAAATGATTTTGGCTTAAATCAAGTTGCCTTTAGAGAGAAATTTTGTTCGTCTTGTCCAGAACCATTCTATAAAGTTGCTTTTCTTTGTACTGATCTAAATCCTGATCGAAGGTACTAGTTGCTTATTATTTTTATTATAATGTGTATTTGCATATAATTTACTTTTTTATGCTAGACCTCCATTTGAAGTGACTGAAGTATGGTTAGAATCTTTATCGATGCATTTATCAGTGGGTATTCAATTACCTTCAGATTTAGTATTCGACATTGATCATTACACAGGACAGAGCCCTAGCTCATCTGGAAGTACAACACCAGAAGGTTTACCTTCAGGATGTCGCAGTCCAATTCTTGAACCAATATGTGAAGGAAAAACTAGTTCGTTAAGAAAAGATAGCGAAGGAGATACTAAAATCATGCTTAGTGCTGAAAATTTAAAACCAATTATTAAGGTATCAAGTGCAGATAACTTAATATCTGGTAAAAGACAGCACAATATAAAACCGATTCTAAAAAATAATGCTAATACTACTTTGAGTAAAAGTTACGAGAATTGTAGTAAAAGTTCAGAAAATAAATATCAGGATGATGTAACTTGTACTAAAAGTTGTGAAGATTTCAATTGGAGCAATATAGAGGACCATAAAGATTTAGTTATGAAGGATGTTTTAGAAGTTCAAAATAAGTCTGATGTAAATGATCAAAAACAGTCTTTACCTGATTATGAAAATATTAAGTTCTTAAGAAACGATAGTGCATTTTTAAACGACAGTGAAAAATTAATTGGCATAGAACCATTGAAAGATCTCAAAAAAGAAAATTCAAAAAATATACAACTAGAAACTTTGGATTCAAGTACACAAGATAAGAAACTAAAAAATTGTAACATCACTAATTCTTCAAAGGGTAATAATTATAAAGAATCCAGGGGATTTTTAGTGCCATTACGTAAAGTGCCTAAGAATTTTACACGTAATCAGTTTCTTAAAGAAAATTTATTGAAGTCGGAGGTTAGTGATGATACCAAAAGTAATATAACAGTAGATTGCGAACCCCATAGTAGTGTTAAAGATAGGATTAAATTTTTAAGTAAGAAGAGCACATTTGAAGTAAACAAGCCTAATAAATCAATTGTAAATACTCAACAAAATAGCTCAAGTAGTACTTTGAATAAATTGTCAAATTTAAGTTTACAAAATATGAATTTAAAAAGTAATACTTTACCTCCATCTAGTGTAACACAAAAGTATGTAAATAGTTCTAAACCAAAGGCTTCAACAAAGAAAAAGTCTGAAAATAGCATATTAGGGTCAGAAAAATTTTGCTCAACTTTGCCATTAGATAATACGATTTCAGATTTGTCTTATAGTAGTCGTATTAGTAGTATTCCTGAAAGTTCAACTAGCTCTCGTGAGGATCAAAAAGGTGTTTCACGTTTACATGATATTCCTGATATTGTATCTTCAACTTTGAATAGAACATTAAAACAAACATGTCCTAATGAACTAGTTGTATCCACAGATTTAGAGAGTCGTGATTTTAGCATTCCAAAAAGTAGAACTTTTGCTAAACCATTAGATATTAAAGGTAACAACACCCTGCTTAAATCACCAAATTCTGGGTCAAATTTCTGTATAAATAGAAATATTTTCAAAACTGGTAATGAAGTGTTAAGAAATAAATCACCAGAGAGAATTTCAAAATCAGAACAAAAGCCACCAATACAGTTTGAAAATTTTAAACCTAAACTAGAAAAGATTGCTCAAACAAAGGATAGTGCTAGCTCCATATTACAACAAGTGCAGCATAAAGATTCATTATTGCAAGAGAAAATAATTATCCCACTAAAACAAAAATATATATCAAGCACTGAATCCATAGCAACAAAATGTACGCCAAGTTGTATAACAAAAAATATTTCTTTAAATACCTCTAACATTCCCGGCTTTTCAAAACCTACAAATTCAGGTAATTCAAGCAATAGTGTAGTTAAGAATATTATTCAGACATTAAATCGTAGAGATACAAACAAATTAGATTTTCGAAATCGTAATTCGTATGGTAGAAGTTCATTGAAAGTTATGGGAAATCCAAAGGTTGACATAAGTTCTTCTGTTAGGTGTAGTAGTCCAGAAGAATTTACAGCTCTGTGAAATTATTTTAATTAAAATTTAACGTATATATTGTAAGTAGGTGTGGTGTTATTGTTTGGTTTAAAATAGTTTCCTAACATTGCAAAAAATTGTTTTGACAAATAAGAACCAATTTTGAATGTTTATTTATGAAATTATGTATTTTTCAAAGCGTTGCTGATTGTAAATTAAAGTAATGAGTTTTTTCAATTTTTTAGGAATTAAAAGAAAAAATGTTGGGGGCTATATTTACCGCTATTATGTTAAAGACTTGATAGACCGCAATGCATGTAGGGTCTGCTAATATGTATACCATCTATGCTAGATTAGCCATAATGTAATATACACAAAAAGACTTTGGACTATATTATGAAAGTTCTATTAAATCTAAAAGATGTTTTAATAAATACAGTGGAACCTCCATAACTTGAAATCCAAGGGGCACGATTATTAGTTCGAGTTATAGAAAATAGAAGTTACGGAATATGACATGCAATTAGTATACGAAGTGCAAGGGGACGCAATAAGTTCGACTTATGGGAGTTCCACTGTATCTATTAATAAAAGATGAAGCTGTTTGCAACTCTTGGAAATTAATTAACGTTTATTTTAATAGATATTTGTAATGTGACTCAATATCACTAAATGGAATTATTATTGATGATACAAAATTATAATTAAATGACGTGAATAAAAAATAGCAAAATTACAATAAAAATAAAGTAAGAATTTCAATTTGCATCTTGAAATACAAAGACAAACTTTTTAAATATAAAAAAGTATAGATTAGCATGTTTGCTAGAAAAGAATGCTTTGAATGTTAATTAGTTGAGAGTCTTAAAAATATTTTTAAATATTAAAGACCAAAAAACATAAACAAACTTAACATCTCTGAAACCAGATGGCTTATTGAATTTTTGAAAATATATATTAATAATCTATTGATTGCATTAAAACATTTCTTCAAAATTTTCAAATGTAATATGTAAAAAGTAGGGACTAAAAATGAAAAGTATATCATTAGGTTTTGTTCCAACCAAAACCACAAATTTTGGTTACGGTTTTTTGTTCCAATTAATCTATCAGGATTTCATGTTTGTGAATTGGTTTAACAAATCGATTAATACCTTTATTTACAATATTACACAGAAAAACAAACAAGTTCAGTCAAAATTCAAAACAAAATATACATAACGTGTTGCATGTTGCAATTCGATAACATCCAGAACTATACAAACCGTTACATTTTTATTTATTTTTTGTTCACGAACAAAAATTATATCAGTTATGTACGTGTTTTTGTTCTTAAGAAAATCTCGTTTTATTCTGTTACTCTGTTTTCATTTTTAGTCCCTGGTAGAAAGTACTTACTACCTACTGCTAGTTCACTGAATGTTGATGATGAAATAAAACATAGTTGTTTGGTTGGCATGTGATTGATGCACTGATTGGTGGAATCACATGCTTGTTCTGATGATGCTGATCTATATGTAATAAATATTGTTTTACAAATTCTCAGATTTCTAATATAAAATGTCAGTTTCATACATTAGAACTCATATTATGTGAGAGGCAATTGTTGATAGTTCTTCTTCGTAGTATCTGAGATATATCCAAACATTCCTCATTATCTGAGTCTACCAATAGAGAATTAGTAATATATCAAACAACAATGTTCTGCATTCTGTATTATATGAATTTTCATTACTTGAGGATGCCCAACTTATGTTACCTCAGATAATCGAAGTTCTACTGTATGTCAAGAAACCTAACTTAGAAAAACGTAAAAAAAATATTTTAGGTAAGTGTTGCTTCACAACTGGCAGCACATATATGACTTCATTGAAATTTGTTTCCCTTTCATACGTCACATTGTTATCAATGCTGCTATATTATTTCAACTGCAATGTTAAAGTGAAACATGATATATTCAACTGTACATAAAATTAAGTTGTGCTAGAAATCAGAAATCTCATGTAAACTTGACTTCTATAAAATTGTTTTTATTACTTCATCCTTGGATGAATGAAGTATAGAAATAATACTATTTAAATAGATAGATGTAAATTTGTGCTAGGACAACAACATAATGACATATTTAAAAGTGCCTACACTTGCACTTGTTTTTAGATGTAAGTCTACTTCATAATGTTGGTGCTTATGAATATATATCGATAATAAATCCACAATACTGTAAATACAATATAGTAGAGTTTATATATAAGTAGTGTTTTTGTACATTTTAATATAAATATTGTGTACATATTAAACAAAAACGGTATCTATTTGTGCACATATTATGAATGCAATAATTACATGTTCTCTTATTTTTTATTATTTCAAACTTAGGTGCTAAAAGTGGTATTAAAATTTTACGTGCATTCCTTTATGTATTGATATTGTTCTTTTTATATAAATATATTTTATATATTATTTTTATTTATTTCAGTGCAAAATTACTAATTCTGTGATAGAGATTTGAAAATTTTGTTTATTTACTAAAAAAAATTGTATCGACTAATGTAAGACCTAAATAAAATATTATATACATATATGTATGTGTTGTAGATATATAGCAAAAGAAGAATTATTTTTAACATATTAGATATCTTCGAATTACAGTATTGTCTTTTAAAAACTATAACGTAATGACAGTATTTTTTTTTGCTGAATTATAATTGTATTGCTCACATGTTTAATATTTATAAGCTGAAGGTAAAGATTGTTTTATCATAAAAAGAAAAAAAACCTTTATCATGTCAGTAGCCTACTGAAGTATACTATTTATGATTCTTTTCAAATCAGATTGGAAAAGTATATGGATATTTTATACTGATTTGTGTTTTATGTAAAATTCTCAAATTCTGGTAATAACTAAAAGATCAATCCAACTCAAAACAACTCCATATATAATCTTTTCTAAATAGTTTCAAACTAGTTGGAAAGCAGTGCCAAAAGTGGAACCTCATAGTATTACAATTTATTAACTTCTTTTAGCTATTACCAGAATACTATAAAGTATATCTTTATTATTGTTGACATTAATGATATCACCATCTCAATACTACAAGTAGATAATTCGAGAATTGGCCATCTTCAAATTGTTAATTAATTCTTTTATGTAATCTTTCCAAACACTAGTAAATATCACGTATACGTTTAAATAGTTGTTGCCATGCCTAAATTCAAGTTATGCAATTGCAATATTGAAATGGTGATATGTATATGTTTACTTTGAATTGAAGTAAGTTTTATGATTTTTTTTTATAAAGTACTTAATATCTCAAAGCATTCCATGTTACAAGGTATCAGATAATAAGATATTTCTAATTTATTTGATGGTGGTCTTTTTTGTATATTTTGATACGTATATTTTATGTAAATATAGTTTTCTATATCGTTTAAATTTGTCTATTTTATTTAGATTTTTGAAATGTACAAGTAACATGGGTACCACTTGTCCTAAAATCCTATAATGTGCTTACTTTTTTATAATTGTCTTAAGTTGTAGGTTTACCATACCTGCAATGCATTGTTAAAAAACAGAAATTTTTTATTTCGTGTTTTACATTAGTGATTTCAGACTAAACCACAACAGTTATTTTTCTTTTTGCAAATATGTTTGCCATATTAACTGGCTGTCAGAGCATACCAAATAACAAGTCCTAATAATAAGAAAGTTATGGCCAAAAAAGAAAAATTGAAAAATTTCATTTATTTCAACAGCTAGGTTGGACTTTTTTAGATTATTATTGAGCATCAATACAGTGTGTCACCAGATTGACCACTGTAGTTACAATAGAAGAATACAACTCAAATACTGATTTAGTCAAAGTGATCCAATATATGTGAAATTTTGCATATAGTCATAATTTCATATTCTGAACAACTTTCTTTAATAACATTTTGCCGTATTATTGACCGAAATGGCACTGTGCTTCAACATAAAATGGTTTTTTCTCAATTGAGGTTTAAAAACTAAAAATGTGCTTGAAATTCTTTTTAGGCCAAGCAGGGCGGTATCCCTAAACATCAAAACGAGATTCAAACATTTTTGATCAATTATACCTACAGTGAAGTCAATCTGGGGACACACTGTATATGCAGCTTTGCTCCAGTTTAACCAATCCTGTATCTCTTATAGTTTTTGATATCCTTATGGTGAGGTACTTGATATAATCCTGAATTTCCAAATATCTCTAAATGTAGCAACTTACTGCAGCTAAATCTTTGAAAACACTTAAATATTCAAAAAATTCAAAGAATCTTAGACAAGCTGAACTTGAACAATTTTTTGTAGGTCAAATTGAATTTTAAGTTTTAGTAAATTTCTTTTATATTTTTCATCTATCGAATATTAAGTGATTAAAAAGGAAGTAAAGGCTGTTTAAATAGTTGAAGTGGCCATTGTTAAAAGGGGATATGTAACATTGCTAGTAAATGACACATATCCCCTTTCAACAATGACCGCTTCAATTAGGGATGAAGGCATTGATCAAAACTGTTTCCAAATATACAATAATGTACAAGCAGCTGAATGTCCTTTTGCAAACATGCGACTTTGTGTTAAAGTTTACATAGTGTAAAGCAGATTATTTGCAATTAATGAGTCAGTTTTGTATTCTACAGGCATTTCTTGGCAGAAATTCATTATCAAAAGTTAATAATTCAACTTGACATTTTTCTGTCCATGTTTGCCTTTTCTTAAGGCTTGATCTACTGTGTGGCACCTCGACACTGATAGGTATATGAGGGTAAAGATGAAGAAAAATGACAAAGCACCTGGTAGATGAAATATGCACTGAAATGCTAAAGGAAAGGTAAAATATACAAGGTTAACTATACACAATAATTACAGATATATGGAAACAGGAAGAGATATCATGTAGGTGGAAGGAAGGAACTATAGTGATGATATTTTAAAAAGGCAAGGTGGTACACTTGGGGATTACCAATATGGATTTAAAGTAGGAGAGTCTACATATAATAGATGCACTACATGTTATGAATTGGGCCGTTGAAGAGTTATGTGCATATTATAACACTGCACTTATTGTTCATAGACTTCAAGAAGCCTTTGATAAACAGAAGTCAATCAATCAAAGATATGAAAAATAAGGGTGCATCAGGCAAATTATTAAATTGATAAAGATCACAATGTATGGACCAATGGCAACAGTGAGAACAGAAGAAGGGATGACAGGGAGATTTAAAATAATACTGGAGTGAGACAGAGAGATGCTCTATCTACCACACTATTTAGGGTGCATTTGCCATTGTGCTCGGAGATTAGAGGAGACAGATAAGGATATCGATCATGTGACCGGTTTCACATTAAATGATGCCAAACGCATTTGGAGAAGTTTGCGATCAGCTGATCATAGTACAGTTAAACAAATCAGTGCACCTTATCTGTCTCCTCTAATCTCCGAGCAGTGTAGAGCTTGTTTTCAAATATAAGGGGCAGCTTTACATAAAAAAATACACCAAATGCAAAAGCACGTTATAGCAACGCAGAAAAATTATAAAGGTTAGAAATGAAGCTAATTCCTTTGCTGATGAAATGATAAACAGCTGATGACGGTGGCATTGCACATGTCTGGTTCACAGTGCTCATGGTTGCCCATTGCAGTACTTCAAGCACATTGAGAATGCTCGATTTTATCTAATCTGCGACAATTGGCGATTCCAAACGCTACAGATACTTGTCCGAGCACGATGGGAAACGCTTTCGATGTATACAGTATGCTCTGAGCGCGATGGCAAATGCACCCTTAATATACTGTTAGAGAGAGAGAGGGTGGTAAGGACAATACAAAATCATGGATTAATATGTAACAAAGTACAAGGGGGTGGCCAATATTAAAGGTACAGGTGGCTGTTATACAAACTGCATGCGCAATATTGCCATCATGTGCATGCCTAGACATGTTCATGTGTGTAGAGTAGAGTGTGAAGCATTGTTGTGTTCACGACTCAATTTAGCTTCCAGGAAGCAAACATGGCATGTGTAATTGCAGAGTATTTGAAGTGTGAGGTGTATGGAGTTATCAGATTTCTGCAAGTTGAAGGAGTTATAGGAAAAATGTTGTGTTTAGCCCAATGAATATTGTTAAGAACTGAATTTTTAATAATTTGTTGTTTAAGGAATATCCTATTCACAATGGGGGGATTAACTGGGGTTATCAATTAATATTATTCTTCATGATACATACTATGTTGTTACTTTATTTCAATCAGAGTAAAACTCATTGCAAATTACAGGGCATTTATGGCTCGAACGTTTTAAGCCGAAAAAAAGTCAGCATTTGGTTTAAAAAATTTGGAGATAGAGGCAGACCAAGGACAATTGCACAATTGTCGAACGTTTGATTAGGGAAGATCGCCAGATTAAAGTTCATGAAATTGCTGAAATAAGTGGCATTTCTAAGAGTTGACTACTTCCAACTTGACAAGCAGCAGTAATGTGAAGAGATGTTCAAACTAGTGTCATGTTGGCATAAATGTCTCAACGTTTATGGAGATTATGTCAAGAAATAAACAAAAGTATGCGGTTTTGTGTGGAATGTATTAAATATTTTCTTGAAATATAAATGTTAGTGTAATTTTGGCTCGTACCTTTAATATTGGACACCTCTCGTAGTACAAATAATAATATACCCTGGCAGCATTGTAATAATAGCTAGAACAAATAAAAGATTATGTGAAACATTTAAGGAGATAGAAGAAGCAAGCACAAAACAGGAATGAAAATTAAGGAAAATAAAACAAGTCCATGAAAATACAAAAAGATGGGAGATTAATTAAACACAATTTTATAATAAACAATCATTTGTTTGAAGAAGTGAGCACGTTCAACTACTTGGGCATACACATTAACAATCAAAATGACACGAATTAACGTGTTTAATGGAATGCAACAAAGAACAATAAAGAATATTTGAAAGGAAAGTGTTTAAGAACAATACTTGATCCAAATGATTACAGAGTCAGAATGAATGCTGAAAATGTATTAAGATATGAGAAACAAAAAGCAATAAAAATCATAATGGAATGGAATTCTGTAGAAGTAAAGCCAAAAACTAAATGAATAGAAGTATTAGAAGACATATAACTATTAGAGATCATTGGATGGAGAACTAAAGTAAATAATTGAAAAGAGTGTAGAAAACTAGCAAATTGTGCCAAATCTCACAGCAAACTGTAGTGAATATAAAATCAGGCGTGATACAGGGACTGATCCACCCTAATCTACAGGATCAGTGAACTTCAGAAAGTTGAGAAAACAGCAAAAATTACTTTTGTTAGAACTTAATTTCATAAAACAAAAGTTTAGAGCAGTTACTTTATTCTAGATGTCTAATCATACAAAAAGTCCAGAACAATTTTTTCTACTTTTTCAAATGAAGATTCAGGCATTTAGTGTGTATTTAGTTTTTTTTTCTGGTTTCTGAGATACTCCGCTTTTTCGTCAAATCTTGGCAACCTAGCCTGTACTAATATTTTTATAGTACATAATATTGATTCAATAAATGAAATTATTATGTAATAAATCTCATATGATCAAAAAGTAGTATCAACTTTGAATAATAAAATCCATTTTATTTGATGACATACAGCAATATTAACAAACAGACTTTAGTATACTTTATAAGTTGTTGACTGAGATGAAAGGATCTTCTGATCACATAACGATGATTATCAGAGCTGTAATTTTGAGCCATTAGCTAGATATGCATTCAACTGTCAACTCCATTTGGACATCTCAATTTTACAGCTTCTATGAGTAAGTTGTTGCGATGCAGCATGTCCCTGCTCTTACAAGTCTACTACTTACTGAACAAGTACAGAACAGCCAGATTACTAAACATGTCTTCTTGTCAGTATGTTTAGCTTGCTAAACATTTCTTATAGAAGTTGGAACACCCTTGGAAAGTCGACAATTTGTGGACCTGATCGACTTAAAAAGTTCAAGGCAAAACTGAATTGTAGATTCAAGCAAACCTTTATTAATATTTATTTTTAAGATTACTACATGATGTGTTTAGAGTATAATACAATTTTGAGCAATATTATAGGTGCCTAAATGTATTTTAAAAAACGTGCTATATAAATTTATTACTGTTTTATTACACACATTCTATAAGTTTATAAAGGTATGAAGTTGTGAAGAATATTGAGCAAAAATTCTTTCATAAGAGTTATATATGGAAGATAAAAAGGTATTGTGCAATAATATTCTTGTTTTATATATAAATGTGTTATTTAGGTTTGATATAAAACAGAATATTATTATTACAAAACTGTTTTGTACAGTTGAAAGATTCTAAAAATCAGGTACACATTCAATCTACAAAATAAAGCAAATTGTACCAATATTAATTGCAAGGTTTTTTTCACTGTCATGCACTATTATAAAACAAACGAGAAAACTAGAATTATTTAGAGATGAAGAACTGTTTAGTACTGATAAAATTAGAAATGAATGTCAGTCACAAATTAATTATTCTGTTACATACAGGACAGAAATGCTGGCGTGAACTTTTGTATCATGAGAAACTATTTAGAATATTCTTCTACTCTAAATTTAATTCAATATATAAATAAACAGCAGCTAACATATAAAATCTACATTTCAAAATCTCTACAATCCCTTATGAATTAATGAGACTACCTTTATGTTGTTTATTTCATTTTACACTAAACAAAACTGATATTTCGATGTATATATTAGAAAAGGAAGAGATAAAAACATAAACTATTTAACATACACAACAACTTGAATAATGCAAACCCTTACTTGTACAAATATCAGTTCATTCCTTACAATTACTTAGCTATTCTATTTATGTCAAATACACTACAAACTACGAGTATATATCATAGTCTTTTACATGAATTGACTTTACTAGCATGCACATAATAGGTAACGTTAGATACCACATTTAATTCATATTATAATACTTAATTTCGTGCAAATTATCAACATGCATAATCAAATTTAAAGTAATAGAAGCAGGAATTTTCTAATTATTTTACAGAGTTGAATAATAAAGACAATATGACATTTTGATAGTATTATTTTATAAGAGTAACACAGGGTGTTCATAAATACTAGAAGTATTATTATAAATGTTAAACAGTATGGTGAATAGTGGAAAAGAACTTCATACTGTAATCGGTGATTTTTATTTAAAGATAGTTTAGTAATCACTGACATAATAATATGAATATTTTATGACATTAATGTTTTTGCCACTGAACTTAGGATGTTCTTAAATTGTGGAAATATAAACACAAAACTATGTTATGTATGCTTAGATCTTAATCTTACTACTAACATGAACAACTGTAGATTGCATGTACACAACATTTAATTAAGCCATCATTAAGTCAAATATCTCAATAAGAGCATATATTTTACAACATTCTGGTATAATTTATGAAGGCCATTTTATTCTAATTGGTTATTAACAGTAAAAATTCCAAAAGTAAATGATAAGCATTTATGAAGATTGAACTGGGTTATAATCTGGTTGCTCTTAATTACCATTGATATAATTGTTTCCATGCTTATTTATGACTGGTCAGATTAACTCAGTTTAATTTTTGTAAAAGCCTATTACTAAGTAATTACAAATTAGATTGTTGGTAATAATTACAGAGAACCATCAAAACAGCAAAAAAATATGCAATTTTTTAAATTGCTCTAAATACAGTGAATTATTCAACTCTGTGTATAGTTCTTCATACTTACATAAAACATTTTATTAGCTGCAAATAGATCTTTAATTGAAAAAAAGGTTTTCCTACAATGAATACTGTTTGAACATCTCTAAAACTCAGAATGTAACATTTAGGTACTTTTACATTATATTGTGATGTGGTTTTTATCGAGTTATCATCTCCTTAGTAACTTGTTGTCATGACATCATACACAATCATGTTAAAGATTTTAATAATAACCACATAACAATGGTAAAAAAAGAAACCACAAGCATTTCTTCAGGCTGTTACGTTAGGTATGTTCATTAAAACAACTTCAAAAATTAAAATGCATTAGTTTTATATAGAAATTATTATTCATGCAGAATCTTTTAACAACTAAATAACATGCAAAATGCTACAGACATTCACACATAAACACATCACAGGCTAAATTTATGTGTCAAAATTTAGAATATAAATGTTACTTTTATATCTTTCAAAATATATGCACAAGCATAATAAGTAATAATATAAAATTTGTTTGTACTTATATAACAAGCAGATAAATGTTTTCATAGTAAAATGAAATCAATATCACTACTAGTAATTAAATAATAATATTAAATTCTTTTTAATTGGCCCATTCTAACAACTTTTATCTTATTGCTATTTACATATAAAAAAATATTAAAATATATTTTCAATAAATCAACAATTTGCTTTAATAAAAATTATGCCACAGCTGCACTAAAAATGGCAAATTAACTTCGTTATAAAAGAAGTGCTTTATTGCCATTTCTAAAGCTAAGTAGCATTAACAGAAAAAAAAAATAGAAATATATATTTAAGCAATAAAAATAACTAATTATTTGCTCTCTTGAAACGTTTTTCCAGGTGATGAATCGGTCATAATGATTTTGGATACACCCAGAGAATTATGAGGCACATTCACTGATATCTTCTCTTTCAAGAAGTTGTATTTGATTTGCAAAAGCTGAAGCTGTGTTTGCAATGAGCTACTTAACTGTTTTTGGAGATCTTGTACTTCTAATATATCTTTTCTTAAATTCTGGTAGTCATTCTTTACATCGGTCACTGATTTTAGTAAGCTGTTTACTTCGACTTCAGCACATTCACTGTCTTCACATAATATGTCTTTTTCCACATTTATTACTTTTACTGTTAAATTATCGAGTTTTTTATCAGCTTGTTGCATCTATATGAAATTAATTAAGCTATGTAGAGGAATTCTAACAAAAATTTTAAATACACTAGATATTTACTTTGATAGCATACCTGTTTTTCTAAATTACCTACTGCTTCCTCCATTTAGGCTAAAATCTGTTAAAAAAATTTAAATAAATAAAATGTAGCTACAGTATAATCTTCAATCAATATTTCTTCAATTCAAAATACGTCACTCCCTGTAAATTACATGTCAACTAAATGTCAATTTGTGATGTGTTCAGTAATGCATAAAAGTAGTGATACAATGTTAAAGGATTAAAATGTTATTTATCATTGCTTTTACAATGATTAATAAACCAATAAGTGACTTTGCTACTAAATTTCTTATAAAATAACATATGTAAGAAATTAATAGCATATTCAATTACATGTTTATTATAATTATGTATAATAAATAATATACAATGGAAGCGTTCAGTTGCTTTGAAGTTTAGAACGTTGCCTAGATTTATCAATCTTATTACCTTCGTCTGGGGAATCCTATAAGGAGCCTACCTATGAAAGATTAATGCAACTTTGGCCAGCGTATCATTTAATTCTTTATTTATCTGGTGTATTAAAAAAAACTAGTCTCCCTATCTACGGATTCTTGACATTAAAAGTGTTTTTACCAAACTAGTCTATTATGTACTCAGAAAATAACAAAAAACAAAGGTAGGATGTTTGTATGAATTCTTTCTGGATATTTCAGAAATCTTGGGATAAAAGATATGTTTCTCGTCGTACTTTAAACATGGTTATACCTTATTTTGACAATTTTTTAAAAATTGATTTTTTCCTGACGCAACCCTTAAAAGTGCGCATCTATCTACTCCGTTTTATTGCAATAATCCGAAACCCTTACGCTTGTCTGAACTCTAATGAGTTCTACTGACTTCTGATTGATGTAAAACGGGTTGGTAACCAATCAGAACATTTGATTTAGAACGCCTCAATTTTAACTTGATTCTGCTGTTATTATCTTGTAGAAAATTTTTAAGGTGTACTGTTATTGCGACTGCTAAATAGGATATTGGTATTTATTTAATACCATAATGAATTTTTAAGATTGACTTTTTGCAATAGTAACTTCTGTATTTAAAACGAATAAAGATGTGGATGTCGAAATCTTCAAGCAAAGACAAAAGCCAAGCTGTTTTGTTTGGTTTTCACGAGTAAACGATTAGATTTATTTAAAGTACTGAATACAATTAATAGTTACATAAGCTTTCTATATAAGTAATTAAATGGTAAAAAAAATGACTCCTATCGCTACAATTTTATATTTATTATTACTAAATATCTTTAAATAATATCTATTGACCTTCTCCCCCATTAGCTTCTTCTGTTGTAGTTTCTCCCGCTGTAGCTTCCGTAGTGGTTTCTTCACCTCCTTCTGTAGTAGTCTCACTTGGTTCATTTCCTTCAGTAGTAGTTTCAGCTGCAGCTTCAGATGTAGTTTCAGCAGTAGTTTCAGGTGCAGCTGTTGTGGCTTCTGCTGTTGTTGTAGCTGCTTCTGTGGTAGTGGTTGTCGGAGCTGTTGTAGTGGTTGCCGCTGCTGTTGTAGTAGTTGGAGGTGGAGTTGTGATACTAGTAGTGGTTGTTGCTGCTGTAGTAGTAGTTGTTGTAGTTGGAGGTGGAGTTGTGGTACTAGTAGTGGTTGTTGGCGCTGTTGTAGTAGTTGGAGGTGGAGTTGTGGTAGTAGTAGTACTTGTTGTTGTTGTAGTTGTGGTGGTAGTAGTAGTAGTTGTTGTAGTTGGAGGTGGAGTTGTGGTAGTAGTAGTGCTGGTGGTTGTAGTAGTTCTTCTAGTAGGCCTTGTACGTCGTGAAGGTCTTGAAGGACGTGATGGAGGCAAAGCAGTTGTTGAAGGTGCTAAAAAACAGATTACAATTTGTTAACAACATAAACGAAACCTATCTCTTATTATCCAACATCTATTTTTTGTTTCCCGCTCTTGGCTTATTGGTGTTTTATGTATTTAATTAATGTGAATATAACAGCTCATTAACATTTTAGATTTAGGTTTCGATGTAACACTTTTTTGCTTTCTATAGTAGTTTAGTTTTTGTTTCTATGGTTTTTTCTTTATTTAGTTTACTAACATTCTTTCAAACTAAACGCTAAAAGGAATAACCTAGGTTACAACTTCTCATTTCTTAAAATACGATCTATACATTCAAAACTGAATACGATTGCAAATCTGATCTTCGAATCCTACAACGCATTCACTGTCAAGGCTTTAAGGGTTTATACAATTTCTCCCTCTCGGTCGATATACTGCGATGCTGGATTACCTCCACCTAAATACCGTTTTTGAAAAGTAATCAATTTTCTTTTGTTCGATGTAATACCTTGGAACTATTCCTTACCAGTCCTTTACTTGTTACTCCTAAGAAGGTTCGCATTATTAACTACTGCTTTTTCATTTTTACAATGTCTTTGCTGAGTATCCAGATGCCACCCGATTTACGTTGATTGGTCAAAAACTCCTGGTTGATAGTGCTGTTGTACAGCTGACAATACCTCCTACGCTGGAAGTCTTAATAAGATTGTAGGTGTAACTTCATCCAAGTTACATATATTTGATATGGCAAGCTTTATTATGCAGAGATTCACGTAGGTACCTAAATATTATAGACAACGAAAACTAGAATTTGGTTGCTAAACATGGTAATAACTTTAATAATGTATAATTACATTCCTATAGGAGCAATAGATATTGTTGGCAAATGTCCAAAGAAAATACCAAACTTGTGACAGGCACGTACTGCTGAATTAAGACCGGGTAATAAAGCAAAGTGTGGAGAATTATCAATCCAGTCGTATAATATCAAACAGAAGTGAACAATGTATAATTACAAGATTAAGACTTGGGCATACCCACTTGACTTTATGGTGTTTGGTCTCTCTATTTGTGGTATGTGCCACGAGCAACTGATTGTGCAAAATATGAACGTATTAGATTTGAAGTACAAATAGAGAACAAAATACCCAAGTTTCACTATTGAATTATATAGGATGTAACACAGAAATTCTGAAGTTCTAAAGCAAAGCACGCGTTTTTGGTATATGATCCGTTGATTCTGCTGTCTATAAACACAGTCTGTGACAATTGCATGTGATGTATGATATTTTCTTGACCGTTAAAGCCTGTTTTGCTTTAGTTTGTCTTCCATTTCTTTTATTTGTTTATTCAGTATTCATTTTTTTGTTCTTTTATTTTTAACTTTCATATTATCATTATGTTTCTACTTCTTTTTAGAATACGCTGATACCATAATGAATTTTCAAGATGATCTTCTGCATTTAAAATGAATGAAAATGTGGATGTCGAAATCTTTAAGACAAGAGAAAAGACAAATTATGTATTTGTTTTTTTTTCTCACAAGTACTCAGTTAGATTTATTTGAAAATATTGAATACAGTTAATAGTTACATCTTAATTTCGGTATAACTCATTTTGGTCATTTTCTTGTAAATTTATATTCAATTAGGTATTTATTATATTGAATATCTTTGAACAACACCTATTGGTCCCCGCCTCCTTCTGTTGTAGTTTCTTCCTCTGTACCTTCCGTAGTGGTTTCTTCACCTCCTTCTGTAGTAGTCTCATCAGGTTCACTTCCTTCAGTAGTAGTTTCAGCTGCAGCTTCAGTGGTAGTTTCAGCGGTAGTTTCAGGTGCGGTTGTTGTGGCTTCTGCTGTTGTAGCTGCTTCTGTAGTAGTGGTTGTTGGAGCTATTGTAGTTGTAGTAATTGCCGATGCAGTTGTAGTAGTTGTAGTAGCAGTAGTTCTTCTAGTAGGCCTTGAAGGACGCGACGGAGGCAAAGCAGTTGTTGATGGTACTAAAAAATAAGTAGATTGAAAATTTGTTAGTGATATAAACAAATATTAGCCAATATTTCTTTGCTTCCTGCTTTTGACTTATTATAATGCTTTATGTATTAATATGAATATAGTAGCTCATTAACATTATATAAATCAAAGATCTTATCCGTTTACGCTTGTGAGTTGTTATATAGGCAGCACACTTGCGTAAACTTGTTTTTCAGTTACCAACTATACGTATTTCAATAGTTTTATTCGGTGCGAGTTCGAAAGTTTCCAAAAAAACTCAAACGAACGCCTAATACATTTTTTGCTCGTGTTGAACGCACAATTTTTCCTATGACTACAAAATTTGAAAAATGTACTTATGAAATAATAAATGACGTTTCTTAAAATTCTACTGTCACGTTTGAATGATTTGAGTTTGCTGCAATTCGATTTATTTACAATTAGATACATAACTGTGAATTCCAATTAATTCTCGCGCGCTTCAAAATCAGTTGTTTTTGACAAACGGACAAGGCCCATGCCTCTTATTACTTGTGTGACTTTCATTCCAAATACTAACAAAGTGAGTGTAAGGGTTAGCCTTTTCGAAAGATGTAGTTTATTTAAATGTGATTCCAGCATCTGAAGCAATTTTAAATTTTATGCGTATTAAAGATTTCCAGGTAAACAATTTTCTAGGGTTAAGTAGTTAGGTTAAATTTATGATAATTTTTTAAATAAAATGCACTTAAGGGTTCAAATTTCTGTTGCAATGATCGTTAAGTTTCATGGACGTTACGGAACCGAAAACAGCCGGTTGCTCCTGTAAATTATAAGGGCTCCGGTTCCGATTCTAAATTTGATTATAATAAAGGTTCTTTTGGATTCCGGTTCTAGTCTCTGGCTTGAAAAATCGCATACGTTGCTATGTGCATTCTTCACGGTTATGTACTTACTATTACGCATAGACAAATGAACTCAACAAAAATGATTAATTTTTGACGTTTGACAACAATGTGTAACGTCTACTTTTAGAAGCGGTCATAGGAAAAAGAAATTTACAACTTACAAAATGTAGTTGTGTTTATTGTTAATCTAAAATCTTACTATGAACAATTTAGAATTATCAATTTTTATTATTGTGCGCGTTTATTACAAAATAGTTACATATTTAATGAAGGGAAGTCTGTTTTATTTTATGAGATACCAACTGCTTAAATAACATTAACAATTTCCTTCAGAAAACTTCAACCAATAAAAAGGCTTGGATTCTTGAATTGTAACGAATCGTGGGCGGATTACATTGATAATTGCACTAGTGCAGATTATTGACAATTTTGCTGACAGTAACTGTTGCACAACTGTCAAATCTAATGACTTGTTTGTTTCCCGAGGTTTTTCAATAATTTTTGATTTGGAAACGTTTTGTTGCTTTTCTTTTGGAAATAGTCTGACCAAATATTCTTTGTGTATGTCAAGATGTCCTGTTGGTAATTTTATATCCAGTTGGGATATTACATATGATAATGATGATTATAATAAATACAAATTTTGGCATTATTCAAACAATTTTGAAATTTGCAGAGAAAATGAACTAATACTAATTTCTTGAATCACAGATGACTTCTAATAGCATGATCTACCTTTCACAGCACTCCATTATTATTATTATCTATCGACCTTGACATAAGACAAGATCCGCAAATAATAATAATAATAATAATAATAATAATAATAATGTGCTTTGAAAGGTAGGTCTTCCTATTAACAATAATTAGCAGCCATTTGCGATCTAGAAAATTATGATTAGATTGACGTAAGCAATATCATTTTCAGGGCCGGCCTAAGAGCCGGGTTTGCGGGGCAACTGCCCTGGGCCCCGCCCTTGCTAGGGCCCCGCGCATTGAGAGAAAAAAAGAATGAATTCTTTGCATCGACATGTTCAAAATAAATAAAATTTATAATTTTTACTTTATATATATTTAAAATAAACAAATTATGCTATGTCTAAAAAAGCAGTGCGTTTTTTTTTTGGTTTATTTTTTAAGGGCCCCGCAAAATAGTGTTGCCCTGGGCCCTGCAATACTTTCAGCCGGACCTGATCATTTTCATTACTTTACAACAATTTATGTTATAAATCAAGAAATTCTTAAAAATTGTTTACTGTAACGATAGTCTGGAATACGTTTTGGCTTTAGTCACCGTTTGTGATCATACTCAATGAGTGAAACATACAGAGCGATCTACCTCTCACAGCATACTATTATGTATATGGATATTGGCATAAGATGCGTTCTACTGTTTCAGTATCACATTTAAACACTTGATTTTTCACAGGAAGATGACCTGTAAGAAACCTTACTAAGGTTTTTAGTGGAGTTCTGCAGGTTACATAAAGCTTCTCAGCTTTTTTTTTGTCGGCAGCTGATCTATGTAATAACTTCCCGTGCCTGGTTCTGAAATAACTAGCCTAGATGTGACTTTACTGGTTTTTGATCCATGTAACATATTAACAGCTTCTCTAAAGAAACACTTAGAAGTTTTTGTTCAGATGTATTACTGAGATAACAGAGAGATCCGATGGTTGAGTGGTAATGGCATTTGCTTTACAGACGGCTGGTCCGAGTTCTATTTCTTGCAGAATACAGTGGCAATCTTTAAAATAACGTACACTCCCAGGCTATTACCAGTATCTGTGACATCTATTGATGTGGTTTCAAGTGGTTAACTGCCGTGCTGGGACAAGGCTGTTATCGAGGAGGTACCACAGTGGTTAACTACCAGGATGGGAAGAGGTAATCATTGTATAGGCTCTGCGTCTACCACGCTAATATCTGTGGTAGACTACACAACAAGTCACGAGCTACCACATCTGAACAAAAACTTCGAAGTAGCCATTAATCGAGAAATCTGGAACAATACTGAACAAACTATGTAATCTGATAGACTCATCTGTGCTAATGGCTTTAAATATAATATCACTGGGCGACAAGCGAGGACCTCTCGATTAATTCCCAGAAGACAACAGTAATATTCTTCACCAATATAGAAAGGTATTGGAAGGGTTAAAGTCCTTTCACTTTACATGATAAAAATCGACAATGCCAAAGTTAAGTATGTTGGAGTTATCTTGTACTCCAAACTTACCTGAAACTAACATATTGCCGGACCAGCGTGATAAGACGAACATATAGAAAAATTTGGGGACACTACAAATAAACACCAAAATCAAACTATCCAAGATTCAGAAATTTCCTTTATAATTACTTTAGTTTTTATTTCTGTTATATATTTTTTTGTTTCCTTTACTAGAGTCTTTCAAAGCAAGTGTGGCTCAGTGGCGCAAAAAGATGGAACAATGTAGAAATCTAAGTTCTGAAGCCGGTTTTGATTGGTCAATTCCTGAACATATGAATTAGACGAAAAGGTCAGACAATAAAACCTTCAGTACTGCCGGTGTGCTAAATACATAGGCAGGCGACTTTAAAAGTAATTTAAAAGAATAGAAATTGAGTCCCCCTAATTAAATTATTCTTAGCAAGGGGATAAGAAAGATATAGAAAAAGAATTAATAACTTTAACATCGTTGAAGATTTGATTTGTAAAAGTAGAATCTGAAACTGCTGTGAATAATTTAGATGCATTTAATCAGAGGTCCTTAAACCTTTTGCAAGAAAGACCGCATAAGAGTACTGAAAGGCGGGCCTCGTTAAAACTTGTTATACAGCTTCCCGAAATAATTGCTAAAAGTCTGACTTACCCATGGTAATAAGGCTTCAGAGAATAACAATTAGAAATTGTAAAAGTCAGACATACTTTCAACAATAAAGACTGCTAATAAACACCGCTTTACTACGAAGTCTTACTGTTCAAGATGCCTGCAAGTATGACTTAATGAATGTGATTTAACGCACAGTCGCAAAACTGTTTACTCAATATATTGTCGTGAGAAAAGATTTAAAATTCCAGGATATACTCCCAGCTTGCTTTAGACATCAGTTCCAAACAGAACTTGAGTCACTGGGATACTGAAAATTTATGTTTAAGTCATTGCACTACTGCACTCATAGAGAGTTACTGCTTGGTGTGTCATCAGCACAGGATGCCATTATAAGATCCATTTTTGTAGAGGGCACAATCACAGGCCAAAGTTACAACAGTTATTGAAACACAACTTTGAAACATGCTGTCACTGAATGATTTGAAATTGTTGGTTTGTGCAGAATGGAGCATCTTTTCACCATGCTGTTGAAAGTTTTGCTTGACTTTAAGAAAGATCCCAAGATTGGATTATTACTCTGGATGCTAAAAGGTTCTGTGAACATGGCGTGCAGACATTAATCTCAGGGATTTTCTTATGGAAGTATTTGAAAGGTAGAATCCTTCGTAATGGACTCAGAACACTCCAGGTTCTCAAAATACTGTATACAGAGAAAGTTATGTCGAAGACAATGGTCTTCAGCGTATTATCAGTGAGTTTCGTTCCAGGTTCTATAGTCTGCCCTACAAAGCAAAAGGACCCTTACTCTAAAATTATAGTTTTGAGATATTGAGTAAAACGTGTTGTAGCGGGCAGGATGTCATTCCGTAGGTTTTCTTCTAAATTTTTATATTAAGCTGAATTTAGGAATTTCCTGTGAAATCTTTATCCTTCAGTTTCCTATCTTCATGGATTAATCATCACAATTTTTTTGTCGGTGCTAGTGTTTGGAATTAATTATAGCCATAATTTTAACTTTATTAAAATGCTTTAGTAAGGAATGTATTCTCAGGGCTTTACTGTCATCAATCTACAGTCTATAATAATTATTCTATCAATTAACGGCGTTTTTCTGCTTAATATTTTACCGTGAGTATTGTTAAAATGATTCTTTCTTTTCTTTGTAAAATAAAAATAAAAACTTATAGTTATTTCTTTATACACACATATTTTTAAGAGGCGCTTGAGACACATTTTCACTGTAAACCAATAAGATTCTGAGGGTAAGAGTTAAGGGTAGCCATTCTTCAAATTTCTAGCCGCATCTAATATTTTACGGCGGGAAAATCTTTTCGATTGACTACAATCCCTGGACTGTTTGCTCTTGAGTAAATAGCTAAAATATTTTCGAAGAGTTCTAGTTCACACTTCAACGGAATAGGACCGGAGAGAATTCCAGTTTTCAGTCTTATTCACCCTTTGTGTAAGAGTATTTCATCCTCAGTGCTTCAGCAGGACATCTTTCAACATTAGGTAGTTTAAACTGGTGTTCAGTGATAGTATGGATAGATGGAGTGTCATACTCTTCTTTATAATTTCGTGTAACCAAGTGCCTTTTACATGTAGCTAGGGATTATTCAAGGGATAAGATTTGTATTTTGCGTGGAGGATAGTTAAACCTCTTAGGAGGGTAAGTTGTTTTTCTCGTTAATTGGCTCTGTTTAAGACATTTCGGAATTAATTAGCTTTTGGGAATTCTTATATCCGACGGAAAAGTTCTTGAAAAATTTAAGCCGGGATTTCACATTTTTAAAGCGATCCGGCTGGTCAGCCCTTCGCCGCCCCATTTACTTTGCTGTCCGTTCAGTGATACGGCCTGAATGTCCACGTGCTGTGCTGCTTCCGAGTCGAATCTACGCTCTAGGTCGGCACCATCTTCAACAAGGGTATATTTGATTTTGTTTATAGTTCTAAAAGTGAAACATTCTTGTTATAACGTTCAATTTTTGTGTCCGTTACACGTGTTGCATTTAATCGGTGCTGTCAGTGTGTTCTTGTATTTCTCTTATAGTTTTCTCTTATTCAAAAGGTTTTGTGATATTTCTTGTAAGTTCACCCTGATGGTAGATCACTTTTTAAATAGCTTTTTGATGATTGAAATCAATTGGAGTTGATAAACTTCTCGACTTTTATTTATTTAAGCAAGCGGGACACAGGGTATAATTCTTCAAACATTTAACTTTTAGTTTTCTAATATCTTGAAGTCTCACAGCAGTGACTTGTATTTCTGGTTAATTTTACTTCATTAGATCTTGTTACCAATTTGATAATGGTTGGATTTTTCTTATCCTGATTTAGTAATTGTACTTTCGATTTCACCTTTAATTATTATCTCGCAACTCTCCCTATGTTCTATATTTGATATTCGGTGTAATTTGCTATCTGTTAGTTCTTACTTGCTTATTTTTCTAAAGGTAGCCTATGTGTGGTTGATCTTTTGTTTTTGGTTCAGTCAAAATGAATTGACGTTAGGATTTCTATATCAGCTTATTTGGTTTCATTTTACTTAATTGTAATTTTCATCTATGTCCTCATGGAATGTGGAGTCTTTTCGATTGCTACCTTAATTTTTGCTACTTAATCATATTGTGGATTATCAGAAATTGCATCTCCAAGTTTTCTGTTGTTTACTTAAAGATTTAATTCTTGACATCCGGGATTTCCGTTAAAGGTGAGAAGTGATTTGAAATTCGCTTCGCGCAGGGTAGATTTAGTAGGGCAGAAGTTTTCTTGCAGTTTCGTTACCGGTGTTTATGACAGGGGTGCATCAATTTTTTGAGTTTTGTTACAAGCCTCAATTCAGCGAGGGTAAGTGGGTTTTGTTTTTTCTTTTCTAGGTCTCATGAGAGATTTTTTGGTTTTCTTTAGCTTGTTGCCGCTCCTATAAAAATTGGGTATTGTTTTTTGAAGATTTCCCTCGCACGGTAGAAAGATCTTTTTTTTTTATTGCTGTGGAAAGTGACGTAACCTTGAGATTTCCAAATCTACTCTCGATCAAATCATTTGACTTTGGCAATTTATCATGCCAAGTGAAATTTCTTGTCGATCCATGAAGGATGGGGTGTCTGTGCATATACTGTATCTAAGCCGTTTGTTTCATCTTTTCAACACTGCAGTGGTTATTCAATTTAAATTATTAAATTTAATCTAATTCATATATTCATAATTTTGTATTTTATCTTAGTTCACTTAAATGCGTTCCGACGAATTTGATAGTTGGCTTTAGCAGCTTAGTTTAGAATCTTTCTATTTTTTACATTTTTCTGTTGTTGCGCTGTAAATTCTGGGATGCGGATTTCGTGGTAAGTCTTGTTTTTTACACTCTTAGTTAGCGTTTAAAAAAGTTATTTTTGTTGTGATATAATTGTGAATTTCTCTACTAAAAAAATTTTATTAGCAAATTTTGAATTTATGTTGTAATGCATTTCATTTGTGTATATTAATAAGATTTAACTCATTTAAAGAGTATCTCTTGAAGATTTAGATTGAAGATTTTTACTGAGTGTTTGAAAATCTATTATTATTATTTAAAAATTTGTTTAAAATTATATGATTAAATTTACCTTTGTTCTAATCATTTCTTTTCTAATTGCTTTTAGTTATTTATATAATTGTTTTTGAAATTGTTAAAATTCTTGTAGATTGTTGTGTTTTTCCTTTGGAAAAACTGGCGGCTATTCTTAATTGATTTTTTTTTCTCGATATATGTATTAAATATTTTTTGGTGTTTTATTGTATGTATGCTTTCCTTATTCTTGCTCAAGGCCACTCACTGAGTTTAGCTGGCTTAAGACCATTAGCGTCTTTATTAAACTACAGTTCATTAAAATTGTAACGCAAAGTTACTTTACATACATCTTTAGCGTTATCAAAAATTACAAAGATATAAAAAAATGTTTCTAAAGAAAATATCTTTTTGAAAAAAACTTGGAAGTTCTCAGCCTAGGCACTAAAAAGTTATCATCAAATTTATATTGCGACATTTTTGTTTAGTACACTGGTGAAGACCAAAACGTGACTTATAGTCACAAAACATGCTATACCAAAAATTATAAAAATCGATCAAAGCCTACTATTTTTATTGGCAAAATTAATTTTTTTTCAAAAAACTTTCACGCCTTGTACCGTCTTAACGAGACGATTTTGGATATAGGTAAGTTGGGCTAAATCTTCTTATTTTTATCTCAGGAGTCTGCAGTTAAGCTATGTTCCAACTTTTTGGAGGCACTCTGTATTTGGATTTGATACTTGGTAATTTCATATAAAGTAAGTTTTATGAAAATCTAAATTTAGTGCGTATTATGAGATCTCAATTTAAAATTTTGAAACCGTAATTCTTGATATACATTGTCTCTTTAGGTGATGATCATATTTGGTTCACATAAAGTTTTAATAATTTAATTTTATACTTGTGTGTTTATAAACATCACCTGTTGGTACTTTATACTTTTTTCGTAATTTATTATATGGTGTTCTGGAATTATTATTTATTAATTCATTATATTGCATTTTGAGTGTGTTTATTTATAAACACGACCTGTTTTGGAAATAATGATAATTACTTTATGCTATGTTTACACTTTGATAAATAACTTGAATTTATTTGTTTACATGTCTATTATTTAACATTTTCTGAGGTATTCTGATATTTGATTTACAGTGTTATTTTGTATTCATGATTTCTATTTATCTTGTTAACCTAAAAAGGGGAGATTATTGGGGAAATAAATTTTGTATATTCATTATCATTACGTAAGTGTTTTGCGTTCTTATTTCATTTACTGCCTTACTCCTTGCTCATCCCAATGCCATAAGCTAAGCTAGCATTTTGGGATTTTAAAAATTATTAATGCAGCGGTAAGTATTGACAGATCGACGTTGCAGTGTTTGACTTTCTTCACATTTGTATACTATAGGGCATTTCAAAGGTTGGTCTGTATCACTTATTCCATACATATAGATTTCAGTGCAAAAAATCCAGCACTATCTTGAGCTCAGTTTCGTTTATTTTTCGAGTTAGAGTCTTTTTACTTCGAAGAGCAATATTGTCATCTTATTAAATAGAATAATGTTTCAAAACCTGTATTAAATCTTAGCTTTTTTTTTTATAAACATTTAATATCAGATCGCTTTAGAAGTTTATTTTCCAACACTCTTTTTGCGTCAGCCAGTGTTATTCCAATGGATTTCAATGGTGTGAGCCTCAAATCTGACCTTGTATGACAAATTCATAAAAGGTTGTTTATTCTCGGCTCTGATAAAAAAACATGAAAAATCTTTATGACGTGTACGCGTGTTTGCAACAAGTGTCTACAACTTTTTTAATTTGGAATTTATAGAAGAAATTATATCGATATTGATAGTATGTTTGGGCGTTATGTTGCTCTATTTACACGATTTTGAATTCAAACGGTTGTTTGGCTTGCGTCTAGTCAGATTAAGAAAATTACTACTAGTAAACTTGAAATTAGGAGTTTTAAAAATCTATGTAATTTTTCAAATAATGTAGTATTGGGCGGTGTGATAACGTGGTGGTCGGACTAATAAATAATAACACAACACAGAATAAACAGTTTATTAACATATAAGAATATGTCACAGGCGGCAAGTCTCCTCTCAGATGCAGTGCATCCCATGAACGAGGCGACCCTGTTTGATTCAGTTGATTGTAGCTATCAAATTTCAAGCCTGTGCAAGGTTAATTTCTTTCGTATATCTCATATTTCATTTCATCAAAAATCAGAAAAATAGCCTTGAAAAACACTGGTTTAGATAAATTTAATTTTACATATAATTTGACAAGGACGAGACCTCTGCTTGCATTTATGATACCTGAGAATGTTTAAAACATAAGGATGTTGAGTAGGATTTCTTGCAATTCGTGATTTGTTTAATAATCGACCCAATTTTACTTTAAACTATTAGAACATATAGTAATTAAAATATTTTTTCTAAATAGCCTGTTATATTAAAATAGATGAGAAGTGATTAATAATTACGCTTACTAGCTTAATAGCTAGAGAAATTAAAAAGTTTAAAATTACAATCGTTAAATTATTTTCTCTTATTTTAAAAATTTAACAGTTGGTGTAATAGTTGCGTGACTTTCAATTTTTTGAGAATATTTAATGTATGAATACGTTTTTCTTTTCTATTTGAATTATTCAGGTTAATAGTTTTGCCAAATTAGAAATCGATAGATTTAAGGAATACAAAGTATTCTCTAATAATATTTGAATATTGAGGTGGAAAATGTTTCCTTACAGCGGAAGCTTTTACTCCTAACTCACCCTCAAGGTCACCTACTGGTAGCTTGGGATAATTTGGTTGTCAAACTTTTAATTTTTACTTTTCATCGAGTATTAGTACATAGGATAGGATTATGAACCACAATATCAGGAATAAGAGCTGCATAATAATTATGCTTTAGCGACAGTAATCATATTTATGTTTTTCCATTTGGCTTCATTATCGAAATTATGAAAGTGGCTGATTTTAAAATGTCAACTTCTTTATTATACATCATTATATTAACTAGGTATCCATATCTGACTGTACTTGAGCTAAAACGAAAGCGAAAGGACCCGTAAATGTTTTTAAAAAAGCAAGTTTCACATTTTTCCTAATAATACAAAATGCATTTGCAATTATTCACGTTCCTTAAACTGATTCAATATTTTGTGAAATTTCTCACATCTTTATTTCAATTAATTATGTTTAAATTATGTAAATCACTTTTAGGACCTGCCTAATAATGTGAACCTATATACTGCACTGGTAATTTGCAAATTTAAGTTCTTGGAATTTCCCCAGATGCACGGAACGCTCAGTTGTAACCGAATGAAATGAGACTGATTTTGATTTGATTTTTACTAATCTCGGACAAGTCAAAAATCATCGTCAGACAATAACTTACGATTTGTTCGGGGTAAATTCTATCACCTTAGGATGTAAAACTCATGTGTTGTCTGATTTTTAAGTGAAATACACTAAATTTTTATATGAATAAAAAAATCTCAAATAAGTTTTTATAAGGCCTCAGCATTTACTCATTAAGTCATGAAAAAGGAAAATAGAAGTTTAGATAATTTTGTAAGTCTTGGTCTTGAAAATGTTACTAGTTATTAAATTCTAAATTAGCCAGAATTACAGAATATCGACAGGATCAATATACTGATTTATTTATTAAAAACTAAAATGGAAAAAAAAAGAAAATGGAAAATCTCGTTTATACTATCTATTTTTTCCGTTTGGACTATGATTCCGATAATAAACAAATAAATACCTGCTGTTGGTCTGGGGTGCCTTCTTTTTCTCTTGAAGATCCAAATGCAATCTTCTTTTGGATCGGTATCAGATTCGACAATCGAAGCAGCTTCCTAAATTTATAAACAAATTTAATTAGACTGTGATTAATACTTTTTGTTTCTATTGTTTCTAATTTTTTTAAGAACTAGAGAATCAGTAGTTAGATTTCTTTAAAAACCTTAATTTAATTATTTAATTAAAAAGTACTTACCATTAAAGAAAAGCAAGCTGTTGTTGTTAGAAGAATTAGATGCCACTTCATAATTATTTTAGCACGGAAATACAGAAAAAACTTACATAAATATTGAAAAACAGATTTTGTTATTTACTATTCAGGTTTGCACAATAGACTGTTGTTTCAAAGGACTATGAAACTGATACAAATAGAAAATAGGATGTCAATAATGATGATGATGGTGACGAGCAATTTTTGTAATTTTGAACAAGGTTAATTCTTATCTAGATTTTATTGAAATATTTTGTAACGTACATATATGAGAGAGTTGATTAAATCCAATGGTTTTTTGTATAATTTTTTCCAGGAAGTAGCGAAAAAAATGACTGTTGGATGACTGATATACATAGTTGGTATCCAAATAATAAAATTTATCAATCACAGAATCTGTATTAGCAAAGAAAGATAATACTTTATGTAAAAAAATATTTCTATGAAAAGTAAAATGTTGATTATATTATTTTGTTATAAATTGAAAAGCATCCTCACAGAAAGGAATAAATGATAAACATTACATTAACCTTATTCTCGCTTTGTAATTCCGCTACTAAAAAGACTTTAAATAAGCAAACAGTAAATGAAATTATAAACAGAACCTTCAGAATATTATTTATTACATTAATTAACAATTTAACAATGAAATTAGTAAAAATTGTATTAAATATAACTATTCCTCGAGCTTAATTATTGGTTTTTCAAAGCAATTTGGTGCGGAAAAAATCTTTTGTGTTTATCCAGCGTAAGCAGTGGAGCGTCCAGTTGAATCTAAAATAAGAATAAAAATCAATAATTGAAAAAATCCAGACGTAACAAAAATAAACTGCTTTTTCTAGTTTTTACAAAACATGGAAAATGCCTTTTTCCATGTGGATGAACAAATGTGAAAACGATGACACTAAGGTCAAAGCCAAGGACTAATAAATAAACTGATGTTAATCTAACCGTATTAAAATTAAGGTAGATATCTAATTAGTGAATATTGGCTCATTAGTTTTTGTTATTAAGGTATTTCAGAAAATTATATTTTCAAAACAATCAAAAAATGTATTGTTCTCTTTTTTCACGAATATTGTATTGCTTATTATTATTGTATTACTCAATAAGGTTTTAATTAATAAATCTTCTCCTGTAATAAAAAATCAGTCCTCCGGCGAGGACCATAATATTTCTTGACTTATGTCAGAATCTTCTTTAAGACTCATCATTTCAGTTTTTTT
>VTPC01090968.1:0-28821 GCA_011009095.1 Ignelater luminosus
AAAAAAAAGAAATGTATTTAGCGTGTTACTATAATAGTCGGTGGAAAACTATCTCATTGTATATTTTGCGACCTTAGCTTCTGGTTAAGACTTTTATATAAAGTTACAGGTGCCATAAGACCGATTGAATCAAGAACCCACGGCAGAATCTAACAAATCGCATTTCATAAATACTATCAAATGTATCTAATACTATAATAAGATTCCCCGTTTTAAGCGGTAGGGACTTGTTTAGAAGTTGCTCTTATATGTGTGTCTGAAACCTGGAACTTTTCTAGATTGTATTGGCGGGGGTACTTTGCAGGTAACCTACGTTAACTAGACTTGATGAGGTTTGACTGAAATCAGCGTAACGATTTTTTAAACACCGGGAAATTAAGGTATGAAATTGTTTAAAGTTCGTTGTGGCAAAGTGCGTTTAGCGATATCTGCACTGAAAAATCTAGCCCTTGAAGTAGAACGGGACGGTACTCAAGAATTTCACAAGACATAGTACCTGCTCACTAACTAAGAGGAAAAAACCCTTCCAGAAAGTCGTACAGGCACGAAAGATTCTGATTGGTAATTGAGATACTCACACATCATAACACTAACAAAATTTATTTTCTGTATATTAGAAGATATAAAGACAGATTAAAAATATTTCTCTTTTATTAATTTCTATTGTGACTTACACAAATAACTTTTCGCTTTATGGTTATAGATTCAGGTCGTTTAGAAAACCTAAGAAATCTACTAAGAAGTATAAAAATCATTCAATTACTGCTTACCTTTTAACTGAGCAAATTTCTTGCCAGAAATAGGAAATAAAATTCGAGCAGAATAATAATTAGTACAAGGTTTAAAACTTTCCGTTTCACAATACCGTTGATAGATTTCGTAGCGTCGCGTCAATGTTAACTAATCCCTAGTTTTATAAATATTAATAACCGTGTCGTCACAGCAGGTGCTTGTTTGAAAGTGTCTCCACTCTCTAATTTCACCCACTTGAATGAACTGCAATTTAAATTGTGTTAGAGGCTTCTGTTTAATAAGTGAAAATTTGTTTCATAAATATTGTTGTGGATTTTGGCCAGAAATCCAGACATTCTCGGGATTTTAACCCCTACGCTAATTATGTTTTAAATTTATTTCAATGTTTATAATTTGTAAACTATATAAATGATAGCAGATAGTATTAGTAACGGTCTGTTCGAAAACACTGAGTTATTCCTAAATTAATGTTATCTTAAGCGCGAGAGATTAAGCTGTATTTATGTTATTTGAAATGTCAGAACAAAATTTATTCTGCCTACACTTTGTTAGAACACTTTTAAAAATTGCGTAGGATGAATGGAATACATAAAGCCTCCAAGCAAATGGGGCTTTTCATTACTTTCTGTTTTAAAAATCGGCCAGGGTAGATTATAATTGGGAGAATCTGCGATAACCTTGCCATTAACCAGAAAGAACAGAGCTTCTTTGCTTGATGATAAAGGAAATGAAAATATGAAAAAATGTAAGACGCCGCCGCCGGCCGCTATTATTTTTAATTAAGATGCAATCTTTTATTTGAAATGAGAATTATGAATGTTAAAAATCAAGCAGTTACAATTAGAACCTATAAGTAATGAGTTTTTTGGGATCAATGGCGCTAAGTATGAGGAGCTGCGACCTCACCTGAATGAATGAAATCGTAGAACGCTCAACCCACAGGAGATTTTTCTGAAATACTCAGATAAATCCTCGAACTCGCTTTTGATGCTATACGTATTATGTATGAACTGATCGAGTGCGGATCACTCAGTTGGAGTGAAAACGTCAGCCTCTATAATCGTAGGACTTGCAATAATTATTTAGTGACTGATTTCTAAACTTATTTTATTTAAGAGATAAAAATTCTTTAGATATTTTTTATAGTTATCTGTGACGTAAGAGGATTTGAATCTACTGATGCAACCTACTAAATCGAAATATTTCTGTTTCACTTCTTTTTATGAAATTGTAGGTCTCTTAACCAGTAAAATCAAAAACTGAAGCAAAGTTGACGTAATTCAACCTTGACAAACGTCTTATAGACAAGTCATTTCAAAAGTAAAAAGCAGGACAGGTTTTTAAAAATAAGTTCGTCGGGCATTTTACCAAATTAGTTGCTCTTAGCAAATGTGTACATCAAGAAATGTGGATTTCAACGAAGTAGTTTAAAAGTTACTGCTAATAGGACAAATTACATTATTTCGTCAATTATGATAAGCAAAAGAAAACTTAGATGAAATAAAGAAAAAAATCGTGATATATGGTTTTGTGACCCTGATACTAAAACATAGCGTCGATAAAAAATTTGGCGGGGAGACCACCGGTTCAACAATATTAGCTAGTTTTTGTCTTCAACAAAAAGCGGGGAATGGGCGCCAATGACGGGAAGTCAGTTCTGACAGTGAAGGTTCCACCATAAACCATCCGCTGGGACCTCAGTAAATGTTTTTGTTTATTATAGACCTCGAAAGAGACGCACTGTATACTAATAAAATCTAGAGCAATAGATACTTCAAGATCAGTAGCAACCAGGTCGGCCTAATAAAGGTAAAGAGAACAGCAAGCTGCCCTTTACAGCAGGCAGTTTGAGCTTCTGAAACTTATCAAGCAAAACAACATACAAACACAAATTATTGCAAGATGCACTGTGCAAGATTAGAAATAAACAATAATTTCATATATTAGGTTATTTTGAAACAAATTACAATAAAATTGACATCTGATGAACTATTCTACACTCTACCTAACAAATAGATCACAAAGATCAATCCATCAATCGATTCAGAGTTAATTCCCCATCGAAGGTGGGAGGCCGTTCTAAGCTCGTTGAGGAGCTACTTCAGCCAAGTTGTTAAAATTTAATGAATTCGCAACGCATATCACGTTCACTTTGCGCTCTTCTCCGGCCTGTTGGTGTCCAATCGATGTTGTTTAGCAGCAGCTCCTGGCTGGTGCGGTTGGAGCGCGCTTCTCACCGGATTTGGGGTTGGTAGCTGGGCGGCCGGATGGTGGTGTTGGGCGACCCCGGTTTGTGTAGGCGGTGGGACGTGCTCTCGGGGACCGCGCGTTGTCGGTGGACGCTTTCACTACTCCGGGATACCGAGGGCACCCCTTGTAATTAGCCGGGTGAGGGCTACCACAGTTAATACATGTGGTTCGCGGTGCGGTGGGCTTCTGCGCACTTCACGCACCGAAGAGCCGCGTTGCATCTTTGCTGCGCGTGACCATAGCGCTGGCACCGGCAGCATTGGCTAGTCGTCGACTTCTTCTTAGGTTTCTCGGGGGTGATCTTCAGAAAGAATAACTCCTTGGTCCGGAAAATCTCCTCCTCGGTGGTCCTGTCCAGGAGGACGAAGACCAGAGGCATGGGGATCCTTGCCGGGCCACGGTGCATCCGGTGGGCCGAGACGACGGGGAGACCTCTTCTGCCAAGTTCTTCTTTCACCTCTTCCGTGGTAATAGTTTCTGGAATCCCTCGAAAGACGGTCTTGATGGGCTTCTCGTCGGGTATAGGGTACATGTGGTAGGGAATCTTCTTCCTGTCTAGTAGCTTCCGGATTTCGTGGAATTCTAGCCTTTGTGACGACGAGTCTCAACCGTGTGAGTTCTCCCGCGATGCCCATCCATTGGTCCTTCGCGTGGAGGACTATGGGGGCACTCTTGGGAAACACGTGCAAGACGGCGTTGCTCTCGGCTTCTAGAGCGGAGAAGCGACTAGCCGTGGAGGCCGGCTGCGGTTCTTTCACAGATCTGGTGGGGCGGGCTACTTCCCTGAAGCCGTCGTTTTCGGTCAGTACAGCTCCGGAGCTGTGAACAGAAATAGGGGATTTTGCATGCGCGTCGCTTGGCTGCGCTTGCTTCATGGCCCTGGCATAGGACCGAGTGATCGCTCACTGGCTTCGTTGTTGGTCAGCGGTGGGGTGTGATTCTGTCGTGGGTATCTGTGGCGGTTCTTCACGAGGGGCAGCTTCCTGGTCCCTCTGGGAATTTGTTTGGATTCCTCTTGCGTCTTGGTTGGGCCTCTATGTGGACTGCGACGGAATATTCGACTCGAACCCAGCCGTGTGGGGGCCTGTCTTTTGGTCTCTTCGGGTCGTATAGCGGAAATGTGGAGGTCTCACAGACTAGTAGAGTAGTGTAGTGGAATGGGGAATCATCCCATGAGCTAGGTCAACTAGATCTTCCGGACAGGTGATGTCGGGGTGCCCGCGTTGCAACTTCTCTATGGTAGTCACTAGTCCCAGTTCGGTGATCATCTTCTGGATTATTTGAATGTACTTCTCTTCTGAATACTCGGGGCTGTGGATCGGATGCATGATGTTGTCTTCGGTTTTCTTGCGGATTAACTTTTATCAAATAACAGATCAAGTCTTTTACCGAATGATATAATAAACTCAAGGATAAATGCCATCCAAGGGTTGCATTTGTCGCCCTGTCTTTTTTATCGAAATAAGCTGGTCTTGTACACGTCTGCTTTTTTCTGAGCTCGCCGTAGAGTGTAACAAAGATAAAGGTAAAGCAATATCGTTTTGCTAAAACAAATTTAATCTTGTTTATGACTGAGTGTGCGTGACTCGAGATAATTTTATTCGTCACACTACTCTTAAACAAAGAGATGATTGTCTCAGAATAAAAATAAGCAATCCGGAAATTGGATTACAAAGCGACAGGACGATCACTGATGGATTTTTTATGGTTTGCAGTCAGCTCTGTTGTGTAGGTCATGTAACGTAACCTTGCGTTACAATGATACTTGCTCTATGATAAAACTTTACTAGTTTTAACCCTCATGACTTGATGCAGCCCCAAAGTTGCACACCATAAGTACAGACTAATATCAGTCTTTTAGATTTTAGGTCAAGTTGGGAGTATCTTCCTGTTAACTTGTACATTTTTTTTCATTTTGAGTTTGATTTGTTCATCCTTGTTTCCAGTTTAACCTTTCGTCAAGATGGAGACCGAAGTATTTTGTTGATTTTGCCTGAGGAATCTGGCATCCCCCAAGATTTATTTTTAAGTTGCTATCGTTTCTTTGCAACGCAAAATTGACCTGAACTGATTTCAAACTGTTAAGCTCTATTTTCCAGTCCCAAGTCCATTTGTGGATTTTGTTTACTGCAGTTTGAAGTTTTCTAACTGGCTTTGATTGAAACGCACATCTTGCCATAATAACAGTCTCATCAGCAAATGTGCCTAGTACTTGTTTCTTTTGATGTAGAGATATCAGTAGTACAAAGTAAGTAAAGTAGTGTCCTAGGACACTACCTTGAGGAAACCCTGCTGAGATCGGATGGAACTTTGAAAAGGTTCCTTAATGGGATACTCTAAACTTTCTTTTAGAAAGATATATTCCAGCAATTAATAGTAGTTCTTTGGCAGCAATTTGCTCATGTTGTAGATAAGGCCCTGATGCTACACTCGATTAAACGCTTGCTTGTTCTATCACAGATGTTATTCTGTGTACTTGGTGGTGATTTCTTAACCCAAATTGGAAATCAGGTATGTTGACTAATGGTTTGAAACGTTTTGATAACAGTTTCTCAAACAACTTAGATACGGCAGGTAGCAACGATATTGGTCTATATGATGTTACTTGCTCACCTGGTTTGTCAGGCTTTTTCAACATAATTAAATAAGTATGTCAACTTAACAATCGTTTTCCGTGGTAGCTTTTTTAGTAAACCGATATTGTTTGGCTGAAACACGCTAGCCAGATGATTTGCAAATATTTCAGCTTTACGACTTGCCCATTGATTTTGTGCATTTTTGATAGGTGGTATATGGACGATTGGTCGTTTGAATCTGCGAGTCGCTTTCCATATTGAGTAATCCTTTTCTGCTTCCGGACTTGGATCACTCAGATATTTTTCAAAGCTACTCTAGCTAAATTCTTTAATCTTTTCGTTTGTTTGTTTACTTATTTTATTAAATTCTTTTTCGTCTACAGGATTTCTAGTTTTGTGCCATATCCTTCTTGCTTTTTTTCTTTCTTTCATTAGATCTCTGATCTCAAAAGGGTAGTTAACTTCGTGTTCTGGTCTCTCTTTTGGTGGCGGAATAGCCTCTTTCCCTGCTACCCGAATCTGTTCAATTAGATTTTCTGATTGCAATTCCAGATCTTTCGTTTTAAGTTTTATTTTTAATCTGATTAGGTAATCCAATGTTTCTCTAAATTTGTTCCAATTGGTGTACTTGTTGGTAAGATTTTGTTTCTATATATTCTTAATAGTTGTCGCACTCACAGTAAGCAAAACTGGAGTATGGTCAGATGTAAGTTCACATAGGTTTTCAGTACTTACTTGTTTGATGTAATTCCTCTAGACATGAAGAAGTCCAATAGATCAGGCACTTTATTATTATCAGTGGCACAGTAATTAGGCTCACCCGCTGAATGAAAGTCACATTTAGAGATTTTCATAGAACTCAGTAATTCACTGCCTTCACCAGGTGTTCTTTATTGAAGGGACTTTCTGGTACGTCTTTGTTATTTTGTTTCAGTTCAACAAGACATTGCTTGATGCTGCAATAATCATTTTCATCTTTAACTGTTATATTAATATCATTGTTAGACAAAGCTCCAGACTGTACCGGATTAACCGATACTCCCTTTATTTTTGATCTGAAGATATTAAAATTATTTATATTGCTCACCTTGATAGGTGGAGGCAATGGGGTTTTGCCTCCCACGTTCTTTTCTTTTTGCGATTTTTTGTTGTTTGTTGTGACTTTTTTTGGTAGAGAAGGTATCATGTTGGACAATTTTCTCTTACCTTTTTTTCTTATTTTTAACCTCATCTCATTCAGGTGGAGCGCCTATTTCGTTTTCCAGTGTTTTTTCATCTGTGGAGAATTGTCCGGCTCGAATTTCTGTTGATTTATTATATTGTTTTGCTGATTAATTTGAAATTGCAATTTAACTGCGGTGTGTACATCTCTTTGAGTTTATTGTACTGCGGAATAAGAACATTTGGGTCGGGCGAATTATCTCTCGTCGAAAAAGACACAAACACGTTTTGCCGATTCATTTGTAAAGTTATTTACGCAATATCTAGTGGCGTTTCAAAAGCCACTGATATCACCTTGCAGACTGTGATACCGTTAAGGTCACACGCTGTAGGCGGTAGAACACGTAATCGAAGCACGATTCGCACACACGGAGCACGGACACGTCTATGCACTTGAAAAGTCGAACGTGAAATATTGGAAAATATGTAAAACAAACTCTAATAAAAATTCCTATTTCCATCCTATAATTAGATAGGAAGCAAAATTAGCCCGGAATTAATTAGAGGTAAACTAGATAAGTCAGTATAGTCATCAGAGAAAGGAACTTTTAATAAAGCCTATCTATCAATAGAGATGGCTGGTTGATCCGAACAACAAAAGAAAACCACATTAGGGTGAATCAATAAACATGAAACTTAGGAGGCGAACATTTAGAAATATTCTCAAAACCAGGACTAATTAAACTTACTAGGAAAATTAGAATCGAAGCAAATCTAACCTAAACTGTCCTCAAAGTAACTAAAGTAAAGTTAAAAACCAACACCTCTGTTCCTTTTCCAAATTCACAGAAATAAAAGAGCAGAGAATTCATACTGTGCGTCCCACGCTAAATGTCTTCAAGCCTTTTAATGAGTATGCGTTACCTAAAAAAATCTGCTTTTAAGACGGAGCCGCCTTAGCTCCCAGGTGAGGTCAGGGTTCTTTAAGTGCCTGAAAACAGAGTTTTAAACAAGGAAAAGTTTTAAATAAAACTTTAATCTGCCTACCTGACAACGTTCAAAAATTTATTTGGGGCGCCAGAACGCCTCAAGTTAAAATAAAAAAAAAAATATGATTTTGGGGATAATTTAATATAAGCAATGTACAAGGAAAAATTGGAAATTCCCGGTAACCCGTCCTAAAATTTGTGTTAAATTAAATTATTCCAACGAAGGGGGGATGGAGTGATGTTTTAAAGCCTTTTCAACGTAACTACTATCCTGCATATACTCTCAATTAGTAGAATTAAGTTTGTATACGCAATCTGCGATTTTAATAAACAAAAGGAGTTAAGCGCCAAATTGCTAAATTCGAATGACTGTAATCTTAACTTAATTTTGCTTTACAAAAAAGTTAAATATCAAAAATTCATTTGCAAGTTAGATTTTAAAAATAATTTTTTATTGAAGCGTGTCTTATGCACAAAAGATAAGAATTATCACAATCGCAAAATAATTTTAATGCTACTTTCTTTATCTAAAATTATTTTTAAGGAAACAGAATAATTATTAATTACTTATTGAATTTTTAAGATTAATTTAAAAGTTAATTAATAAAAGCTTGACTACCTATATGACGAAAGAATACGATAAGGTTTGTCCTTGTTGTTGTTCATTCGCAGAAAAGAAAATTAAAAACATCACATATCAAACGTAGTAGTCTTGAAAACGTTTCTGAGCAGGAGCTGGTGTAAGCACCTTTCAGCGAACGGATCTCGGTATCCTCCTCGAATAGCCGGGGTACTGTTTTTCAGATAGATGATCGATTTTGTAAAATATCATTTTGTGGATTTATTCTGTGGCGCAGTACATCTTTGAAATGAATCTATGCGCGGTTCTGATTCTCGAAGCGAGATCGGGTTCTCAGAAGATTCGATGGATTCCTGAAGCCACGGAAATTATAAATGAGATGATTTCATTGCTTAGAGAGCATCACGAAATGAAAAATACGATAAGTGGGACCCCTCTTTGTAGCGGAAACCGCCCTCGTACAGAAACGACTTTACAAGGAAATAGCACTTACGTGCGCAAAGCGCAGGAACAAACAAACTTGGCGAGAGATCCTGACGCTAATTGAAGCAAATAGAGCAAATCGCAGTGATTTCCTGCCGAAGGCGACTGACTGTTTTAGATCCTCTTCTGACCAAGTTGGTGGTGGTGATAGGATATGCGTCGTAGAATCCAACGAAAACCATCTTCGCACGGGGAAAGTTTTATAAGGAAATGGTACTTAAGTACGCGAAGTGCAAGAACGAATGGACTTGACGAGGAATCTGTCAATATTTGCAAAAGCCTGATGCTAAATGAACCGAAGAAAGTTAACAGTGATTTCCCGCCGAAGGCGACTGAATGACCTAGATACTCTTCTGGTGTCTCTTCGGACGAAGTTGATGGTGGTGATGGGATATGCGTCATAGAATCCAGCGAAAACCACCTTCGTACAGAGATAATTTTATAAGGAAACTTACCTTTAACTGCGCAAAGCGCAAGAACAAACGAATTTGGCGAGAAGTCTCTCACAATTTTCAGAAACATGACGCTAGATGAAGCAAAGGAAGCAAATTACACTGACTTCCCGTCTAAGGTGGCTGACTATACTAGGTCTTCTTCTGGGTCTCTTTAGATGAAGCTGGTTTAGGTGATGGAATTTGCGTTGTGGAATCCTGGAAAGACCATCTTCACACAGAGAGAGTTTTATAAGGAAGTGGTACTTAAATGCGCGAAGCGCACTAACCAACGAACTTCGCGACAAGTCTTTCAAAATCGGCAAAACCTTCGCTAAATAAAGCAATGGAAACAGATTACAGTGATTTCCCGCCGAAGGCGGCTGACTGTTCTAGATCCTCTTCTGGGACCTCTTCTGACCAAGTTGGTGATAATGAAGAGATTTGGTTCGTAGAATCCAGCGAAGACCATCTTCGCACAGAGAGAATTTTATAAGGAAATGAAGTGAGCGAAGCGAAAGAACCAAACGAACTTGGCGACAAGTCTTTCAAAATCTGCAAAACCTGACGCTGAATGAAGCAAAAGAAGCAGATTACAGTGATTTCCGCTGAAGACGGCTGACTGTTCTAGATCCTCTTCTAGGGCCTCTTTAGACCAAGTTGGTGGTGAGGAGATTTGCGTCGTAGAATCCAGCGAAGACAATTTTCGCACAGAGAGAATTTTATAAGGAAATGCTACTTAAGTGCGCAAAGCGCACGAATGAACGAACTTGGCGACAAGTTTTTCAAAATCAGCAAAACCTGACGTTAAATGAAGCAAAGGAAGCAAATTATAGTGATTTCCCGCCTAAGGCGGCTGACTGTTTTAGATCTTGTTCTAGAGTCTCTTCAGATAAAGTTGGTTTAGGTGATGGGATTTGCGTCGTAGAATCCTGGAAAAGACCATCTTCACACAAAGAGAATTTTATAAGGATACTTAAGTGCGCGAAGCGCAAGAACAAACTAACTTGGCGACAAGTCTCTCAAAATCTGCAGGCACTAAATAAAGCAAAGGAAGCAAATTACAGCGATTTCCACCCAAAGATGGCTGGCCGTTCTAATTCTTCTGGGGTCCTTTCAAACAAAGATAGTGGTGGTGCTGGTATTTGCGTCTTAGAATCCATTTATCTGTTTAACTCGACAGCCGGTAAAGTGAAAGCTAGCATAGTTAGCAGCAAGTACTGTTATTGATGGTGCCAATGATAATCATGATGGAGCGTGGCGTGGTGGCAGTGACGGTAGAAGTAGGTCAAGTCGTTATGGTCGGCGATCGCTATTACCGATTTGGATGTTGGTCGTCGGCAAGACAAACTGGCGATAGGAGCAGTAGAAAGCAGTAGAAAGCAGTTGAAGTATAGATACTGTAAATGGAATATTGAATTTCTTTGTTGAAGCTCGTAATGATGCATATTGATGACCAGATGCGGCACGCAAATAGTTAATATGAAGATATTGCAATGTGTATTGGTGGAAGCTGATGGGTGCCCACATGTTGCCTTAGTGGAGAAAAGCGTCCAGATGTTGTTGTGAAGGCCAAATTGTGGAGCTCACAGCATGGTTGGATATACATTGACTGTCGCAGGCGATATTGACGGATGCTGAATGATACAGAAGATGAAGGCGTACTGAGAAAGTAGACTTTACTTTGCGGAAGTTGGTGTTCTTTGTTGGTTGCGCCAGACAAATGGCTTTCAGGGTCACACTTCTACATGCGCACGCTGTAGAGGTGGAGTCCTGTGGCAGTCATCGTAGGAACGAACGCAGCGGTGATTAGGGACTTCCGAGTCTCCTCCCTCCCAAACGTAGGGTGATCTCGAGTTGTCAGTTGCTGCTCTTAGACCTACATCTCCCCTGCGAAATACGTACGAGATCTGTCCGGAAAGTATTCGACCTTGTGTTTTAACTGTGTAACTGCGAGTGCTATTGTTGAAAACAGGTGTTCACTATGAAGGGAAGACCTTTATGAGTGCCCGTTCCAGATGGCATCGTCTTACAAATCTTCAACCGACATTTCACAATGATTAAACGCGTCGAACAAAGAGTATGCAGGCTACTCGTGTTCAGAAACCATTCGTACAATTTGCAAAGTGTACGGCGATGAATCTATGAGTGACACGCAAATTGAAGAGTGGTTTGAACGATTTAAAGATGGCCATACATCAGTTGAAAGCGACCTTCGTACTGGCAGACTCGCAGCGGCAAGAATCCTGAAAATGTGAAACGAGTGCGAGTTTTAATTAATCCAAATCGTTGGTTGATGATACCAAGAAGTTTTAAAACGATTACGTGATGCAGTGAGAAGGAAACGGTTAGATTCGTGGAAAAGTGCCGACTGGGTACTACACCACGACAACACACCTGTCCATTCCTCACAATTTATCCGTCAATTTCTTGTGAAACACGGCATTGTACAGCTTTGTCAGCCTCCGCACAATCCTGGCATGGCTTCCTGCAACTTCTGGCTGTTCCCCAAATGGGAAAATACCTTTAAAGGAAAAAGATTCGACGACGTGAAGGAGATAAAAAGAAATGCGACGAAGCAGTTATAGCTATTCCAAAAGCTGAATGCACGGAGTGTTTCCAAAAGTGGAAGGGGACATCATCGCTACTGACCAGAATTAATTAAACAATGGTGAATACTTTCCGAACAGACCTGGTATAGTAACCAAAATGAGAGCGGCGGTCCAGGCGACTCCGGATACGAACAAGATATATATATTGTAACACTACCGACTTCTGCGCGAAACTAACGCTGCGTGAAGAAAGTGAAGGTTTATAAAGCGCAATCGCCTTTTTCCTGGATTAAAGGGGCACGAAAAGATATTATTGGAGACCGGATTGGGCAGTTAAAAAAGAGGAATTTTGCATGTTATGACAAGAAATAAATTTTTCTCTAAAGAAAGATACTCACCCATTTTCTGCAATAAATTGCTTTTATCTGACATCTTAACCGCGTTTTCTATAGAAAATAGAGATGTTGAACTTACGTATACTTACAATAGGACACTGAAAAACTTGGTGTTAACCATTTTTTTTTGTAATCATATTTCCTTCTACCGTATCTATAATATAAATAAAAAGTTTGTTTACAAAATAGCAAGCAGTAGAATGACAGCTTTTCATGTCAGACATGTAAAACTGATATCTCTAAACATTTTTTAAATTCCCGGTGGCGATAGTACAGTTTGCTACAGAAATTATTACCCTAAGCACTGTACGTGACAACTCTCAGCATGATTGTCTGCGGGGAATAAAATAACATTTCGCTAAAACATATCAGATGAGACCCAAAGCAAACTTTTAAACATTTTAAATGAACTGAAATGTGTTTGTAATAATTCATGCATTTTCTCATCTTGGATCATTCCTATGCAAAACATAAAGAAACGAGTTTTTTTTGTAAAAAAAATGTAATTGGATTTTTTCTTATCCCATGAAAGCTTAACGGCAAAAAAGGAGATTCGACGAAAACCGTAGATGGACTTTTTGAGTAAATTAGTACTAAATCGATACTGGTGCTCTTTTTAAAATCCATTAGAAGAACACTTCAAAGGTTGAATTATGAAATATTCAAGATTTAATTAAATTTAATTTGAAATCGCATCTTTATATTTTTTTATTTTGGTAACATATTTATTTCTGAAAAAACCAGAGCAAAATTATACATGACAATGTTATGAACAATATCTTAACCTAGAACAAGCCAGTCTCTCACACAGGCAATTTACAATCTTTTCTACTCACAGAAATTTTATGCAAATTGCTTCTCCTCGGTACAACTCAAACTACATATTTCATTTTGCCTTGAGTCTATTGCGAAAGTCTGCAGAAAATTTCCATGCGCTGCACTTCATACTTATTATAGCACGTAGCATGTACAACTTCTCTTACGAGAAATTCCTTAACGGTAACAAGTTTATGAAAATATCCAATATCCTCGACTTTTTAGAAGTTAATTGAAGTTTTTAAATTAAAAAAAAAAGGTTTTGTGCTCTTTACATCAACAAAAGTTTAAATTACTTTTTTTGTGTCAAAACGCTATTCGAATTTAGGATGAACTAAACTGACAAAATGAAATATTTTTTTGTGCTGCAAAATAAGAAGAACTTGAGTAATTTAATTTTGTTAGGTACTTCGAATCAAGCTGATACTGCTCACTTGGAGAAATCCATTTAATTTTTAATTTATCCGAACATAAGGGTTGGCACTGAATTTCTAGTAATCCTAAGGAGAGAAGATTAAAAGATGAAATAAAAAGAAACAAATAACTCTATATACTATAGGTGGAAGTATATAAAAACATAAATGTGTCAGAAAGAGGTAAAAAAGGAACGCTCGAAATAGAAATGTCTTTACTTTTTCAAGGTAAGTGATCAACGGCCGGCGAGGCCTAGGGTAAAATACAAAAAAAGATAAACGACTTACATTATAAATAACATGAAGCAAAGTAGCATCTTTAACAAAAGCTAGGTCGCTTTTATTAACTATTTTCCACATCCGTACACACTAATTTCGTATTTCGGGATATAAATAATGTTGCTGGAATTACAGAGCTTCTTATGAAAAATTGAGCTTCTCTATGAATTTATTTTTTATTGAAAACCTTTCTGTAAATCAACCAAGCGTTTCTGAACAATCTTGATTCAGACACTCATTACGTGAAAACTATTTGATGGCTTTATAAGAAAGAGAACTCTGAAGCAATCCTATAACAAATTCTTCTTCTACGACAATAAAACTCTAATCTTACTCTTTTTTGCGCACTAATAATTTTTTAAAACGTGATTTGTGCTAGAAATGATCGTTGTTACAAAGTCCTTTTAGCCCCATATACGATAGTTTTCAATAAAATCTGAGATAAATAGACAAATGTGACCCTGCAGATAGTTTAGAGTGAAAGGCAATCGTTGGAGATCCAACATGCCTTTTGTTGTAGTTACCGATTCAGTCATTAAATAAAGTTTTTAAGTTTCAGGAGTTTCCTCGATGAAAATCATCAAAGTATTGAGATTGAACGAGTAATATCTAGTTAGACATTTCCACCTAAACTTCTGAAATAATTAGCATCTGAAGCACAGAAAAACACGATTACGATGGCATCTAAGGCTTGGCGAATTTAAATATCAGTTTTCAAGCATAATTGAACATTCAAAATAAAACCTTTATAGGTTAAAGATCAGAAACTTTTTAGATTAATAATTTTTATGTCAAAGAAATACTAATTGTTAATTATTAGTGTAATTCAAAGATTAATTATAATTCTCAGCCAGAACCAACACTGAATTGTTAAAGTAACTTCTCCTTTCCTACAGGGGAAAGGTAAATACCGACAGTGCAATCAAACAGGTCTGTAGCTAGGGGTAGGCAGAGTAGGCACTCGCCTAGGCGCGCAAAAGGCAAGGGGCGCCATTAGAGCGCTAGGAAAAAATATATATAAAGGACAATAATAAAAATAACTTGTCAGTTTAAAACTACCTGTTCTCTACAATTGTTGTGCCTTTTTAAATAACAAATAAGCAGTAGCAGTACGAATTAGATTTTTACTGAATTTATAACTGATACAAGGACATTAAGTTTTAATGCTCAACACATTCTCGAATTTTAAGAAAAGGAATAAAAGGGGGTTTAAGGGGTAGGTTGGAAAAGAGATAATGACTTTTGCGGACTTTTGGTAACAAAAGGGCCTGTACCTGGAGATCATTTAGAGTGCTATCCTATAACAAGGAACAGACAGTTTTCTCAAAAATATTTCTATAAAATGTTACCTAATGGAGATAATGTTCATAAGAATTGGATTTTTTACTGTGTAGAACGCGATTCAGTTTAATGTTTTCCTTGTTTGTTGTTTGGACTAGTCAGTACCCAATTTTCTATGCCGAAAACAGAATTTAGAAACTGGCTAAATAAAATCGCACGAGATTTCAGCTTCCCATAAAAACGCGTTATCGACTTAAAAACCTTGCAAGTAAATATCAGCCAAAATCACTTTGTTACTGAAGAAATCCAGAGAAATGATTATTTCCGAAACGGAGAAGTGGAAACATATTTTAAAATGACCCCATCATTAAACATCACATGGACTCGGAAAACAAATCAGCAAAATACTTCTCACCACAAATTCAAAACGAACCTATTGCAATAGTTGGACTTGCTGTCAAAAACCAAATTGTATCAGGGATAAAACGTGCCAAATACTTTACAGTCATTTTGGATACAACACCCGACGTATCTTACACAGAACAAATTTCATTTATTATTAGATATGTAGAAAAGAATAAGGATAAGTGTACGATTGAAGGGCGATTTTACAGGGAGGAGAAAACCAGTTATCCTTCGGTCGTAAAAGAGTTACCAGTGCAATATCAGGCTAGAATATTATTAGAATATGGTCATATGTTCAGCACACAATTTAAATTTAGTGGCGTTGCTTAGTGCCCCAGTGCCACCTATCTTGGAACAATTCAAAACCTTTTTAATTTTTCCGTGCACTCTATAGTCAGATGGGATAAACTTAAATGTACGTTAAAATTAACATTAAAGGGATTTAATGACACGAGGTGGTCTTCGAGAACATTAGCCCTAAGAACAGTGATCACTTGATTCAAAGACCTAACACTTTTGCAAGAAGTATTTGATCCAGCCATTTACTCTGAGGACACGAAAAACTTTCAAAAAACCTCAAGCACTTTGGTTTTTTGGTATTCTATTTTGGAGAAAATTAAAAAAGAAAATCTTTTGCTACAAAAGAACAATGTGACAGTTGATATAGCGTGCAAATACGATATATCAAAGGATTACTGGAAGAAATCAAGAATTACAGAAACGATGGTTTTGCTAAAACTGAGAGACCTACTAAGGATATATGCCAGAATTGTGATATTCCCATGGAAATCAAAGAAGTGTGCAAAAGGAAAATCAAAATTTTATTTACTCGTTGATTATCCCAATTTTTCCACAGCGATACAAATATCTTTAACTGCATATACCCGTCACGAGCGCCTCATGTGAAAAATCGTTTTCCAATTTAAAATTAATTAAAAATTTTTAATCGGCCATGTCTCAAGAAAGACAGTCTTACAGCCTAATCTCTATTATAAAGAAGTTTATCACAGACTCGACATCATTTGAAACAAATATTTCAAAATTTGCAGCACAAAAAGCATGAAAAGTTTGTATCTGAAATGATTATTTTGACTAATAATTTAAATTTTCAAACGGATGTGCAAGTTGTTAAGTTCCTATTGGCAAGTATAATAATTTTTATGTACAATCGTGAAATATATCTTATAAATCGCACTCACTGGGATAACATAATAATAATTAAGTAATTGTAAAACATATGATTAAAAAATAGCGAATTTATTTTTAAATAAAACGTCATACAGTGAAATAGTCTTTTCACTGGAAGGAGGGCGGCGCAAAAATGCCGACTTGCCTATAACAAAATTTTGTTTAGCTACGGCCCTGCAATCAAAGAATATACATGTCAGTCGCTGCTGTCTTACGGCAACGTCATTCAGAACCCATTGATTTCCACTTATTACTGGTTGAAGAATTTTACTTCTAGAATAGGTTTTAAGTGACTACATGATAATTCTGAAATAAATATAGTCATCTTCAACAGACTTCTCTCTCTATGGCTATCAGCCTTCTGGCTGGTTTGCTATAGCTTTCTACTCTTCTCTGTGCTTTCCGTCGTATCTCCTTGTAAGTAGTACATCCTGTATAGTTCACTATTTGTTTGATGTACTTGTGTCTTGGACATCCTCTGATCTTCTGTCAAATTTTCTCCAGTAGCTTTCTATATTCTTCTTTGAATAATTTTGATTAAATTTTAGACGTATGCAAAAAAAGGCTTAGGGTTATATGTTCTTTGCAGCTAATTTCTGTTGCCGTTTCTTGATTAATTACCATCCAGTTTGCAGTAAGACCTTTTGGGATTGGCAGACCGCGTTTCTTGCTGGATAATACAATTATTATTTGAATTTTATTTTACCAATAATTACTTGTATTGGCTGCAGTGTGATAACGACAAATTATAATAAAAAAATCTTGCTAGAAGAAACTTAGGTTTAATTCCCCAAACACCAATTTGAAAATCAACGTTGTTTGTATCGAGGTGGGTACAACATTGATGATCAAATGTCCAGGGAAAAATTAAAAACCCATAGATTTTTCATTATTTTTAAAATTATGATTACTGGGTACTGACTAAACATTTATTATCAAAACCAAAAACGCTTATTGATGCAAATATTCAAGTAGCAGCCATTTAGAATATCTCTTATACCTGCTTGCGAAAATACCCTAAATTGTTTCATTATTGAAACTAAAGTTACCTGAATTTTATCAAATATATTTTAAAAAACCAATTATACAAAAAGAATTAATAACGAAGTACAATCTAATAAAAGCAAAACAAAACGGAAGAAATTAAAAGCAGATTTTCTGGAACTCTTTCGGACAGTGTTCCATATTTGATTTTTCAGAAATGTAACGTCTATAACTTCTTGTTATAACGATAAAAGTCTGTTCATTTCGGTATGAGGTGTACACCTGTTAACAAATAAAATCAGTCGACAATAAAATATGGTATATTAGTGAAATTTACATCATATTTACTTTAACAGTGCATCAATCATGTTCCAAATACTTCATCCCGGATGGGTAAGCTTGTAGATTTAGATAAAGGAAATTTTTAAAAATCGGTTAATCCGTTGTTGAGAAAATCGCAACGCAATGGTGACATGTTTTCCTTATTCTAAGTCATGTAATGCTACAGCGGGAAATTCCACTAAGTCGTATCCAGATCGCTCCCTTAAGTCTCTGAAGAATGGATTTTAAGAAGTATGTCGGAACTAACACGCAACCCATTCACCATAAAAGATATTTTTACTAATGAATTTGCAGCAGATAAATACAACGGTAGGGTTTATCGAGTGATCCAAAATTATTGAATTTCTCGGGAAACGAAAATATTTTGAAATTTGGTAACACTACATCCTTGACGTTAACTGTCAAATACGAGAATAAATTAACATGAAAACACGTTCGGGACTGGTTGGTTAAGTCTGTGGTTAGGTAACAACTAGCAACACCGCCGATTCTAAGAGTGCATTCGGAATAGCGATCGGAGTACAAAAAGCATGCTCGATTTACTCGTTTCGTACTTCCATTTCAAGGCGTGAGCAGAGGGAGCACAACGGTACATGTGGTGAGATAATTTAAATATAAATTGTTAAAAATTAAAAACAATGGAAGAAAGAGTGTACTACACTCTGCACACCTTAACACTTAACAAATTTGAATAAAAATATTTTTATTTTAACCAAAGTTATTACAATGTATGTTCGATATATTTACCCTTAGCATAATAAATTTTGCATAAACGCTTGGTCCAAGTCCTTAACATATCATCAATTAAACTAAGCGGGATCTTCTGAATCTCTTCTCGAATGTACTTTTTAAGACCTGATAGAGTGGTAACACCGCCACTTGTTTAACTTCTTCTTTAAATAGGGCCAAATGGAATAATCCAAAGAAGCAGCATCCGGGCTGTTAGGTAACTGTAAAGGAGTGATAAACTTGATAGTTTACTGATGCAACCATTGTACAGTAGTGCGGGCCGTATAAGACGCCCCGCTGTCTTCGTGGAAAATGTAATTGTTTTGTTGGTACAGTCCTTTGGCATCATTTACCATCCGACATAAGATTTTACAAAATACGAACCAATTACACTTTTGGACGAAATGCCAAGCCACAACATTACGCTCTTTGGATGCGACACATGAGGAAGTACTGCAGCATGACTTCGATTTTGCGAGCGCGCAATGTACTGAGTTTCTGTATTTCCCGTTGCATTATTTATCGTGAACAGGCATTCGTCAGATGTAATGAATTTTTGGTGTCGTCCTCCTCGAAGTTGCATATAAAGGGACCAAGAACGTATGTATTGCTTTTCAATAGTGTTTGCAGATAATGCCTGGCATTTTTTTTCCGCACGAGTTTTAGATTGCATCTTCTCGCCCAGTTACGAATGGTAGTCGGACTAACAGAATCTATCTTTGCTAACTGACGCTAAGACTTTGCGTTTAGTTTTCTTAAGTTCCTTCTAAGAGCGTTCAGTTGTCTGTTCGTGAGCGGCGTGCGTAGAGCTCGTTTTTTCGATTTTGGAGGTTTGGTAATTGAATTTGCTTGTCGTTTCTTGATATTCCTTTTGTTATGGCCACCCCTTGTTGTTTTAACACCTTTATTATCATAGAATACGACATATTCTGCTTTCAAAAGCACGAAATCATATCTTCAATCTTCTCGCGTGTGCGTGGCGACATTTGTGACGTTGTATGAACGACTGCGGTATCAACACAAATCTGGTTGACAATGCTATCAAATGCGCACATGTTTGCTAATAGGAATATTCACGTTAGAACCTGTGCAATTTTAAGTTGTTAAAGTGTTAAGGTGTGCAGAGTGTACAGTGTGGTCCAATTTCAATGGGATTAAATGGGTAACTTTCTTATTAGCGCGGGTAAATGAAATGACCTCTTTCTTCATGCTTCTTTCATTACCGTTGCCAGAAACAAACTGCCGTTTTTTGTTTTTTCCTTAGAGAGAAAAAGTGAAAAACAGCCAATTCCTTCGGTTTGCTGTAACTCCTTTATTTTCGAAGCTAGAACAAAATCATTTTAGCATTGTTCAGACACTTTTTAACGTAGAACTCAATGCCGTCAGTCGTTTTTTCCTGGTCCTTTCCATAACTGCGCTGTAACTCAAAGTTGAATTGTTTAAATGGTCCATTTCAAAAACGGACAAAAATGCATAGAAGGAGAAAATATGGCGCAAGCATATGGAGAGAATCAAAAACTATTTTTTAGCACAACAAAAGACATGCACAACAAAATACCTCCTGAAACATTAAATAATATAGAAGAAGTTACAAGAGAAGTCATCGCTAAAGAAGAAAGAATTCTGGAAAGGTGGAGAGAGTATTTTAAAGAGCTATTCGATAGAAGAGGCATAAGCAAGCAAAAAGAATAAAAATCAGAAAGCAGAAATAAAAGTGAACAAAAGCGGGGAAATAACAAGAAAAGAAGTACGGGAGGCCATATGAAAAGCAAAAACAGGAAAAGCACCGGAGTACGATAAGGTATCAGCAGAGATAATAAAAGCATTTACAGAAAAGGCCATAGAATATCTGAAAGAAATAATGAACGCAGCAATAGTGAAAGAAAACACACCGGAAACCTTGAGTATAGGTATTATTACCCCATTGTATAAGAAAAAGGACAGTCAAGATTGTTAAAAGTACAGGGGTATAACAATTAACGATTAGAGAACACATTAGAGGACACTCAAATAAACTTCAGACAGAATGAAATCTTCATAATGAGGCCCATTACTGAAAAAAACCATTAGAGAAAACGAAAACGTCCACCTCTGTTTCATTGACCTTGAACAGACTTTCGATAAAATAAATATGGAAGATATATGGAAACTGTTGAGAGTCAGAGGCACAAAACGATACAGATTTGTATGAGACAACAGAAAATTACGTAAGAATAAGACTTGAAACATCTGGAATATTTGAGACAACTAATTGGGGTGAGGCAGGGTTACATTTTAAGTTCCGTATTGTTCTCATTGGTACTCGATGAGGCCATAAAAGAAGGCAAAAGATAAATAAGACAGTATTATATAGGAAATTGGAAAATGCAATGTGTAAAAATCTCAGAGATATGCTACGCTGATGACATGGTATTAATAGCAAAAGATGGAAATATACTAATTAAAAACTTAGAAATATACAGAAGAGCGTTTGGAAAAATTAATATGAAGATAAGTCAGAAGAAAGTGAAGTCAGTGTTAATGGGGAAAAAGTCAGAACAGCACAAAATAAAACTATGTATGGAGCAAGAGGAATTACAACAAGTAAAAACTTTAAATATCTTAATGTAATCATTTCTGGTGAGGAAAGTCTGGACAAATAAATAAAGGAAAAAGCAGCAGCTGCAAGAAGATTATTCTAAAGCATAAAGAACACATTTCTTGCGAAAAGAAATTCCATAAAATACAAGCGTAGAAATATTTAAAAAGGTGGTCACTCCTTATTGCTGTATGGGACAGAATCATGGAATTGTACGAAAAGACATAAAAGAAAAATCGAAGTCGTGGAGATGCGATATTTAAGAAAAATAGAGCGCAAAACAAAAATGAATGATATACTAAATGAAACTTGCTGGAAATACCTGAAAACAAGAGTAATGGAAGATTTGATTGAAGAAGAACAACTGAGATAGAATCTGAGAAGAATATTTAAAAAAAAAGAGAGAGGAAGGAATAACAAGAAGAGTGTATGAAGCAAAACCAACAAGGAACTTCTTATCGTTCTTATTGTTTAAAATGCAGATACTACTAATTTTTTTTTATTTATTTAATTAATTAATTTAAGTACGAGTAATAAGTAAATGTGTTGTATGTTTGAGATGGCATGAGTGTGTTCCCGTACAGCGACAATCCGCATAGTATTAGTCAGGTAGGTCTTCCAGCCAACATGTTTTCAGTCTTCTCTCGATTGTTGGTTGGTCAGGGCGTTAATTAAGTAATGGTTGGTGTTTCTTTTTTGATACTCAGTGGCGAGGGGCCGAATTACATTTTTTATGTGTGACATGTTGAGGTCTTCGTGGAGTCTGGTTGGAAACATACAAGGGGGCGTTTATTATTATTTTTAGTATTTTTGATCGAAATGTTTGCATCATGTTAATGTTCGATGGTTTTGCACATCCCCAGAGTTCTATGCCAAAATTTTGTATACAGTAGTTAGCTAATTTCCTAGAGATAATTGGGCTCTTCTATGGATGCGCCAACTTAGTTGTTTGATTTTTTAAATCAACTGTTGTTTTTTAGGAAGGTGTTTCCACATCAATTTCTGATCTAGGTGAAGACCCAAGTATTTGACCTCGTTCGTAACAGGTTTAGGCTGTTTATGTATTGTTACTCCAGGACAGATAGAGCGTTTGTTTGTAAAAGTAATTTGGGTTGATTTTGTGCTATTGGTTGTTATTTTTTTTATTTTTGGAGCCACTCTTTGAGCAAATTAAGATGGCCCTGGAGTTTGGGCGAAAGCAGCTATGGGGTCTTGTTCTATTGTAAAGATTGCAGTAGCGTTTGCAAATGTGCCGATATGTGTGTCTGTTATCGTAGCAATATCTGTAGTATATAAGTATTAAGGCCTAAGAACACTGCCTTGTGGTACTCCAGCTTGTGTTTAGTGGTTATCTGTGCAATCTTTATTGATATGGTGGCTTACCAGGCTTGGTAACCATAAAGCTTTGGACAAACTTTCACTAAATTGGGTTGTGGTCAAGATGCAGGATTTGGTTAATTATGGTGGTTGAAAAGATTATAGTTCTTCTTAGTAGGTGCTTGAGTGTTTTTTCAATTTATTAGTTACATTTTTTAGTTTTTATTACTTGTAGGACTTCTGCTGGAGTTATAGACTTGAGTGGAGACGGCAATTGACAAAGTAGTGGTTGATTTGTTCATCTTCTTGATTATCCCAGGATGTGAAGACTTCTTCTAGGTACTCTGCAGAAACCATCGCTTTTTCTTGTTTTGATCTTGCCCAATTGCCGTTGGCTTGCCTTAATGGAGAATTTGAAACTATTGGTCTTTTCAGCTTTTTAGTAGCTTTCTAAAGTGAAAGAGGAGAGAGATGTTTTATTTTTGAGATTCTTGGATACCCTCATGAAGTTTATGGGTAAGTCTGTTAAGATAAGTTTTGTCGTTTGGGTTTTTTATTCTTTACCAAGTTCTGTGTGCTCTGCGTCTCTGTAAGACTAGTTCTTTTATTTGCAGAGGAATATTGAGAATGTCCCTTTTTGGATTTTGGACAGGTGTTGCCTTCCAGGCTACATCTTGTAGTCCCGTAGTGAAGTAATGAATAGCTTCGTCTATTTCTTTCTGTTTTCTCAGTTTAATGTTTAAGTTTATGTTGTTATTTATTGTGTTTTGGTATGTATTCAAATTTGTTTGATTAGTATATAGTCTGGGAATAGATTGGTCATAGATGGGGCTATGGTCAGAGCTTAAGTCGTAGCAGGATTCTATGTTGCGATGATTGTAGAAATTTTTTTGATGAGAGTAAAATCCAATAGATCAGATCGGTGGGTTTTACTGTTGATAGATAGGTTGAATTTTGCCCTTGAATGGCATTTTGAGGTTTTTCATCCTTCTGATTTGTAATCTTTGACACCCATGAACTTAGAAAATCTTGATATTCTTCAGATAATATAACATGTCTGGGAGGGCTGTAGACTGCAGTTATTGCAATCTTTGTAGTTTTGTTCCAGCACTTTGAATTTTGTGAGTTATATACAGTTCTGTAGTATAATGACTTAGGGAATTTTTTATGATAATGGCTGAGCCTGTATGGACTCCTCCATCTGGATGATTGGCGAAGTATATTGTATTTTTGGAAAATGCATGTTGCTTTCAGGTGTAACCTTGATTATTATTTGGATAAGAATACACACCAACAAGATTAGAATCAGAATAGTCCAGAAAACTTATTAGTTTTGGACCTAATAGTCTTATAAATTAATTAATTTAATTATTAATAATTTAGCCTTTAATGCACTTCATATGCTCGTAGCAATCGAACTACATATGTATATTATACATATAAGATCTTATTGTTGAATTTTAGCAAAAGAACCTTCACCTAACTTCAATTTTCGACCAAGATGTCTGTTAGAAATATCAATAAAAAGATTTTAAAAGTTGATTTTTTAAATTACATTTGCTGTACAATAATATGAAATATTCAAACGAGATCCAATTTAGATAAATCGACAGAAGCTTCCTATTTTTTTTCAATTTAATGGAGCTTATTATACTTTTATCAATCAGAAATTTCCCATAATCTCCACAAAACTAACGTGAACAGTACAACACAAACATAAAATACCCCCATTGTTCATAAAATTACTAATTACGTCTAGGTGTTACAAAACAAAAGGTAGATGTTTCACAAAATATTCGTTGAATGCTAACTAGACTCAAATCGACGGAAAACAGTCATAAAAGTGACAAAACAAAACGCAACATTCAGCAATTCAGAAGTAATTAAAATTGTAAACCGACTGTTCACCTAAAAGCACACACAAACTCTTTTTGTTATTACCACTCGAAACTACAACGACGACAAATGTTTAAACAACAACAGGATCTTGCAACTCGAACAGAAAACTTTCACAAAGGTCGTTTCTAATAGCAGTACAAATAAACAAATTGTTAAACCAAACTTATTTATACCCGAAATGTTTATACTTTCACTTGCAAGAAGAAACAAACAGTTCTGCGTTCACACAAATGTTTATGACGCGACACTCCGAGGGTAATTTGGTGTTTTTCTTGCAAACAACTGCCTTACTAATCAATCTAAATAATTTAACAGTGAGATTCATCTAGCCTTGAGGAAGTTATTTATTAGACTTGTGGATACAAAAGCCTACTGGTTACTTTTCAGGTACATATTTGTTGAAAAGTACATCTATTCAATGTATGTGAAACTCACCTGATGCTTGATATACTTCTTTCAAAGGAGTGGTGAGCTCACGATGATTTATAAGTCTTGAATTAAATACTTCAGTATTTCGGCCTTTCTGCTACGTAGCAAAATCAAACACAGTTTTTTTATTTGCTACTAGTGGGCATTCTTGTAACTGCGAGATGTACTTTTATCATTACTTTTTTCTTTGGTTTGGTCATAAGTTATGATTTCCATGCTTTTATCTGCCGTGCAGGACTTTTCTTTTCACGTCCACTGATAGTTAGCAGATTGTAGTGCTTTTAACTGTGATGGGATAAACGAACAGTTCATTAGAGTCGCTGTGCATCTCTATACCTGGCATCAAATTGCTTTGTTTCTGGCTTCCAGTTGGTTGGTGTTCAGGGAAAGGGGGATAAAAAAAATTCCATATTAGATAAAAATATGAAATTAACATACTTTAGATATGCATTATAAATTGTTACATTAAAGTGAAGAGAAAAATAGTGACACTAAACCTAAACTACTTTGCTGCAAAAAAATAAACTTACAACTCTTTTTACAAGATTTTATTAAAAAAAACATGTATCTCTTTCCTTCTGACTCAGAATTAGCAATTGGATCGTTGACGTCATCTTTTGTAATTAAATTAATATAAAACTAATGCAAGTTTTCAATTAGGCAGAAGTTCTAGTAGATTTTGTTTCTTTTCAGAACTAATAGGAACTGGCCGTTTATAAAACTGTGAAACATTTATCTTGCTAGATCATTTGCTACCTTTTCTCAAAAACATTATCGTTATCTAAAGGTACTTAAATTAATTCTCGCTGTTTTCTGCAGCAAAATCTCATTTTTATTTCAAAGTAACGGTACATTGTACATTACTCAAGGTATTGTGCTTTGGAAACTACCACCTTTTGCTACATCCCATTCAATTGCCTCCAAGGTTTCCTTCAGTGATTTTTCAACATGTGGTCCAGCGTTGTCGTGAAGACAAATAATTTTGTGACGTCTTTTGGCGTATTGCGACGTTTTTCTTTCGTGCTCGATTCAAATTGAGTAGCTGATGTTGGTAGCGTTCAGCATTAATGGTTTGATTCGGTTGCAGCAGCTCATAATACACCACACCAGCTTGACCCCACCAAATGCATAGCATCACCTTCTCTCCATGAACGTTTTATTAAGACGTTAATGTTGATGGTTCACCGGGACCCACCTATTACTTTTTGCGCCTGGGATTGTCGTAACGAATTCATTTTTCGTTGCCGGTTGCTATTCGATGCCAAAACGACTTTCGTTTAAATGTTTTCTGACCATTGACTCAACGACAATAAATGTTTGCGATAACTCTTGTTGTGTCGGACATAAATCTTCTTCCAGTAAAGCCTCTAATTCTCCGTCTTCAGACTTTTTCGACTGACTTGGGCGCTGTTTGTCATTCACGTCAAAATCGTCTAAACTAATCTCCGCAAGTTGTTTCCGATAGAGCAAGCCTCCACTAACAAACGATGACTTTCAGCTTCAGACGTCTTAAGATGAAATAAAAAAAGAAATGCTTCTCGCAAATTTTTTTTTTTGGTTCGAAACCCGACATCTTTGGTGGAATAAAAAATTGTGTTTTTGCACGTTGATCTAACGTCATGCACTATTTAACAAAGCTTGTTGACAACACTTTTATAAACATAAACATTACAAACACCTGTCCATTTCGACCTTGTTGAAAAAGTTAAATTACCAGCCTATTTATTTTAAACGGATCTGTTTTCAAAAAAACGGATAGTCCCCTAATAGTGACTCTAATTACTTACCATTATTAAGAGAAGTTCTTCCTTCTCTTTTCCCGAACATTTGCCAATTATTGAATAACGCATTACGACCAAAGCTGCTGGGTTTGTTGCGTCTTCAATATTAGGTATACTAAAATATTTCAACGTTTTTCTGATAAAGTTCAGCGTTTATCTCCATAAGTTATTGTCAGCAAATTCATCTAATTTCAACATAAGCATCAAAATTACCGGATACAAATGACGTAAATGGTTTACGATCAGGACCTGCCCAAGAACATGCAGATAAAGCAACCTACCATAATCACAGTGGCGAATAAGACAATTAAAGCTGACATTAGATACACCACGCACCACCTTCTTTATCACACGAAAACGTCTTTAAAAAATTCTGCCATTTTATACGTATTTAAGTTTTTTTCAAAAACCTTCAGACAAAGCTTAAAGTTAGCAATCGTTTACGATTTCCCTTGCAAAATCCTAGCTTTGTAGAATATCGCAATTGCTTAAAATTTTAACGTTCAGCAATTCATTATTTGCTACAATTCGTTGTGACTTGTGAACGTTATTTAAACATCCAAACATTGCTGACGACAGAATGAACATGTTTTTGGTCGGTCGGCGTAGTTGTTAGTGACTGCAAGCGAAGTTTGTAGCCATGTGTGCAAATGTTTTTATAGGTTCAAGTAATAATATGTAGGAGCTCGTTTCTTGATAATGATAGTGAAAAAAAGCCTAATAACTAATAAAGTACAATCAGTCACTGTCTTCAAATCATTATCGACGTTTGAAAAGATAAGATGTGGAAATTAGAGACTCGGAAAGACTAATTGAAAAAGGTAAAAGTGAGGATAGGGATAAGAACCTAAGCTATTTTTGCAAGACTACGAAATAGTGGCAGCTTGTGATGCAAAAGTATGGAGTGCAGTATTTGTAGGTACCATTACAAACTTACATATTATGGCCGGTTTGCATCTGATTTGCAAACCTGTAATGAGAGATTCATTAGCATTATTTTTGATTTTTTAATCAAAATAAATTGTTTAGTTTCTTTCATTTATCGATATAATCTCCATTGACCCCTGATGAAATTCTGCTTCAATAATCAGTGGTAAACACCATCCTCCTGGTGCTGCATAATGCTAGTCAAACCCTAAAGAATCTAGCCTTTCTTAGGCTGTACTGTGTGGTAGGTGCAAGCCATCTCCCACGATCTTGCCGGATATTGCGTGATCAGCCTTTGAGTATCATTTTTCTGGTATTACATATCGCTTGTCGGGGTCCGAAGAGGCTACTCTCCCACTTGTCGTACCGTGTGGAGGATACCGCGGTCATTCTCACAATAAAAGGCGTTGCTGTTGTTAGCAAATTGAACTCTCCATGATTACAGCGAGCCATCAGCATTCTGGCATCAGGTTCACCGCTGACATATACTAGGTGATGCCGCAGCTGCTAGCCGTTGAGGACTTTACGATCCGTAGTGCCATCTACCAACTGCCTGAAGTTCAGGTGCTCCGCTTTCCTTAGCCTAATTCCCGTTTTACTTCTTTTTTGCAGAAGATTATTTTAATGAAACCGATTTTAATTATTATTAGTTTTGAGTTTTCTTTATTTAGCATTATGGACCCCTGTATTTCCGACCGTACACTAAAGGGTTTGGGACTTTCGTCCCCAATTGAAAGGTCTTTTTCGTCACGTTTGATGGACGGGTTATTGCGGATGGTGTCATTTTGTTAAATGTTTTCTCTCTTGGTACCAGCGATTTCTTTCACGGATCCCTGGATCCACGTAACTGCAGTAAAGAAGAGGGATCTAATGCTTAGTAATATGCTGCAGGTGGAAGTTAAATAAACAATAAGCAAACAAAGGTCGGAGCTGAAACTCTATTTGTAATGCGCAAACTGCAGACTGTAGACTGTGTCTAATGCATAAGAATAATAATAAATAATCATCGCGTTTTCGCTTTAGAAGCCGAGTAGCTTCTCTCCAGCCTTGAGTGAGTTGATTGAATAAGGCGACTGGATTGACGCTCGTCCGGTTGTTGGTGAATGATGATGGTTGATGGTGAAGTTGAACTGATGGTGTGTGGGAGATGCTTCTTGAGTTGGGCTGGTGTCGCGGCGGTTGTGGATGTACTGATGCTCGTGGGTGCCAAAGGTAAACCTTGATAGTAGATTCAAATTTCAAAAATGGTGGTGAGTCTTGATGATGGTGCTGATTTTCAAAGG